>BMAU01020257.1:0-600000 GCA_019973935.1 Trichonephila clavipes | reverse complement strand
GGAAGGCATTAAACTTATCCCTACTAATCTATGTGAACTTTAACATATATAAAATATCATTTGGCGAAATACTGCCACCAAATGCAAATACAAATATTAATTATCAAAAAATTAACATAAAAATATCAAAATTTTTTTTAAATATTAATACCAAAATTTAAAACAAAAAAATCCAAATATCAAAATACAAATACAAAAGTTTAAAATACTAATACCAAATATCAAATTTTAAAATACCAATACAAAATATCAAATTTTAAAATACAAAGACAAAATATCAAACAAATTAAAATATTAATATCAAATATTAATACTAACATACAAATACCAATCATTCTAGACAAAAAAAAATAATAATACAAAGAAAATTTTTATTTTTCCATCAATTCTCATTAAAAGTGTTTTTTTTTTTTCAAGTCTTAAGGGATACTGCTTAAACTATCAGCTTTCTGACTTTGTTTTCCCTTCCGATAAGCAATCTCATAATTTAATGATTGGAAAATTAAGGACCACCTTAAGAGTCTTGGATTAGTCCCAGTATTTTTCTCTAACCAGACCAAGGGATTATGGTCAGTTTGTATGACAAATTTTTGGTGTCCATCAAGATAGCATTTCAACTTTTGCATGGCAAAAATGATGGCTGCACATTCTTTTTCCGTAGTGCTATATTTTTATTCTGCAAGCGACAGCTTTTTACTCAGGAACATGATGGGATGTTCTTCGTTTTCACATACTTGCGACAACACAACGCCTATTCCAAGATTGGATGCATCACACTGAATGATGAAGGGTTTTGTGAAATCAGGGCTGTAGAAAACTGGATTTTTAGATAGTCTTGTCTTGAGCTCCTCGAATGCATTCTGGCAAGAACTATTCCAGTCAACGGTTGATTTTCGATTTCGGCCCTTAAGTAAATCTGTCAGTGGAGCTGCAATTACTGAAAATTCGGGAATATATTTTCTATAATAGCCAGATAATCCAAAAAAGGCTCTAACTTGCGTCTTGTTAGTGGGGATCGGGAAATCTTTGATGACCTGAACCTTTAATTCTCAAACCTTGGCCTACCAAATGTTCAAGATATTTAACGTATGCTTGAGCAAATTGACATTTGGATGGCTTGATATGTAATTTAGCGGAGCGTAGGCGATCAAATACATCTTTTAGATGTTTTAGGTGATCATCCCAGGCAGGTGAAAAGATAGCTATATCATCTAGGTAGGGAACTGCAAAGTCTTCACAATTTCTTAATAAGTAATAGGGCGCATTTTTCAGACCGAAAGGTAACCTCAATGGTTTAAAAGTTCCAAATGTTGTCACAAACGATGCGTACCTTTACGCTCGGGGACTCAGGGGTATTTGCCAATACCCTAGAGTAAGATCCAAGATAGAGATATATTTAGCTGCCGATACCTTTTCTAAAAGTTCCTCGATATTAAGCAATGGAAAGAATTGTATTCAACCTTCTGTAATCGATACAGGGCCTTGCTTCCTTTCCCTGAGCTTCAACAAGTATTAATGGAGATGTAAAATCAGATTCTCCTGGCTCTATTATTTTCAGTTCTAACATCTTATTAACTTCTGATTTGAGGATTTCAATTTCGAGGAGACATACGATAAGGCTTAGCAACAATTGCTCGTTCAGATTCTAATTCAATATCATGTTCAGCTAAATCGGTACATCCAGGAATAATCGAAAAAAGATTACTATATTCATATAAAAGTTCTTTGAGTTGTCCTCGTTGAATTTGAGATAATTTTGAATTTAACTGCACATCGCTGATTTTGGACCATCCCGACCTATCATTTTCAAGTTCCAAACTAGGCAGGTCTTCTTCTTCGTCATGCTTTAAAGAATTAATGCACAATAAATTAATATTTTCCTCTCGTTGGTGATAAGGTTTTAGCATATTAACATGATAAACGTGGGTTTTATCCTTCTCTGGGAATTTGACCACATAATTTGTCTCAGAGAGTTGTTGCACTATTTCTCCAGGGCCAATCCACTGAACAGATAACTTGTTAGGCCTAGATGAAGCTATGACCAAAACCAGTTCACCCATTTGAAAATGACGCTTAACGTTCCGGTGATCATACCACAACTTCTGTTTTTGTTTGGCATCTTCCATGTGTAGGATTACCAATTCCTGACATCTTTTCATTCTATTAATGAGTTCAAATACATAATCCACTACACTGCTTTCTACGTGCTCTTCTTCTGTCAGTTTCTCGTACAATAACATCACAGGAGTCCTTAGATGTTTCCAGTGAACTAGTTCAGCTGGTGAAAATCCAGTACTATTGTGTATAACAGTTCTTAGGGCAAAGAGGGCTTGAGGAAGAATTTTCTCCCAATCTCGAATTGCCTCCAGACACAGGACACAAAGAATCCTTTTCAATGTTCTGTGCATTCTTTCCACAGGATTGCTTTGTGGATGATAAACAGAACTTCTATATATAACTACTTTAACTCTAAATCTTTCTAAAAATTCCGTAGTTAGTGCACTCATGAATGACGTGCCTTGGTCAGTCTGTAATTCTCTTGGGAACCCCATTCGGCTGAAAATCTGTAACAATGCATTTACAACAGTTGTTGAGCAAAGGTTTGCTACAGGAATGGCATCAGGATACCTTGATGACATACATGACACCGTAATTATATATTCATTTCCTGACGGTGTCATTGGTAAAGGTCCACTTGCATCGATGTTAATCTTTGTGAAAATTTCAGTTATTACGGGAACAATTTTTAGTGGGGTCTTCTTTTTATCTTGCGGTTTACGCACCCTTTGTCATTTGTCGCATGTCTATACAAAGTCCTCAACATCACTAAAGCATTTAGGCCAGTAAAATGTTTTGAATATGGCATCTTTCGTTTTAGTTACTCCTAGATGAGCTGCAGCCTCCTCGTGACCTATCGTCATCAAATGTTTTCTATACTTTTCGGGAACAACCAAACATTTACGTTTAGTGCCATCCTTATCTTCTTTTTGGAAAAATAGCAAGTTATTTTCAACAATATAATGATTTTTCTTTGAAGACCCGCTTTTAGCTTCTTCAAACAGTGTTTTTAATTCATCACTGTTCATTTGTTCTTTTGCAAAATCTTTATGAGATATTTTATAAGATTTGATTCAGAAATTTCAGGTTGAATTAAAGGCAAAATATCATCCAGTTCGTCCGGAGATTCTTTATTCTTTTCGTTACTTTCAGGAATAGTTTCTTCTGACATGTTAAAATCTTGTTTACTCTCTTCAGTCAATTTCTTCTGTGAACGTGTTTCAACAGCGTTCACCATATACACTTGTATTTCTTTATTCTTCTTCACTTCTTCAAACAATGCAGCAGTCTTATTTCCCAAAAAATATTTTCCTTGATCTAATGAATCCCTTAAAGCAGCAGTTTTCGTAATCACATGACCAAACACACAGTCCAACTCAACTTCAGCCATTGGCAGACACACTGCGGTTTCCTCCAGAGGAGTTTGAATCCGCAGTTTCATTTATAAATATGGAAGGCTTTACGTATTTTTTACATATTAAATCGAGAGTTGCGACAGTATCTCGTAGTATAGGCATTTCAATTCCATTCACTGTTCCTAAACTTGTATAAGGAGCCAATACATCAGTACCATTTCTAACAGTTTCATTAGACGCGACTGTTTCGTAATTCTTCTTTAGTTTATCACATTGTGGTCTGAAATGTGATTAAGACCCGCATTCACACATAACATCGAAGCTGTCTTCTCTTCTCAAAGTCTTTCTCGTGATTTTTTTCATGGACAGGTTCCTTTTTTATTTGAAATTTGGACTTGAAATCTTTAGGAGTTTCTTTAGGTCTGACACCACTATAATTTACACCACCTCGGAATTTGTAACTATTTTTCTTAGGGATTTCTCTTCTGAAACTCTGTTTGATGCTTTCATATTCGTCTAATATCTCTGCAAGTTCATAGGGAGTTTTTAACTTGATCCAGTCATTAAGAAAATGCTCTCTTACTTCAGCTGGAACACGGTATTTCAATTGTTCAGTTATTAATAGATCTTTCAGTTGCTCGAAAGTTTTAACCTGCAATTCAGCTATCCATTCTGTAAAATAACTATTCAGCTCATGAGCATAATTCCTCCAAGACTTCTCAGCTGATTTTTGATGTCTGTAAAACCATTGCTTCAACTTTTCGCTGTTCAACCTGTACCTCTTCAATATAAGATCTTTTACAAAATAATAGTTATTTGCCCTTTCGGTAGGTTCTCTAGCTAGCATATTAGAGAGTTCTGCTGGTAAAACCGCGAACAAGTAGGCCACCCAATTCTTCTTTGGTACTTGAGCTAATTCTGCCTTCCTTTCAAAATTAATCAAATATAAACTAATCTCATTGTGTTTTTCATCAAATTTAGTTGTGATTTGTGTCAATTGAATCTTAGGTCCAATTTCAACTCTTCTTCCAGATTCATCATTTAATGGTTGATTCTGCTGTGATAATTCTAATTTTCTCAATTCTAATTCGTGTTGTCTGGCCTCTCGAGCCATTCGTTCTTCTCTTTCTCTTTCTTCCCTTTCTTTTTCTTCTTGTTTACTTCTTTCTTCCCTTTCTTTTTCTTCTTGTTTACTTCTTTCTTCCCTTTCTTTTTCTTCTTGTTTACTTCTTTCTCGTTCTTTCCTATCACTAATGACTCTGTCGAGAATTATCTTCACTTCCTCTTCAACATAAGATTCGCTATTTAGAATCAATTTTTTTTTTATATCTACCACCTTGCTGGACTGATATACTTCAACCCCCATTTCCTCACATACTGACAAAAGATCAGGTGTATTACCTTTAGCTAAATATGCCATGATTTAGGGACCAACCAGATCAGAATGCTTTCCAAAAAGAAAATTAAAATAAGACGAGTAAGAAACTTATTTTTCGATATACTATTTAACTAAAAGTAGTTATTGATTTTGCACCGAACCAAAATATGCAAACATATACACTTAACTTATAACGAATACATACACATTTAGCACTTTCAAATTCTATTTTTCAAAAGTTTCAAGTGATTAAAATATTTACGTAACTAGAATACCAGAATAATCAAACAAGCACAAAAATAAAAAAAAAATTTTCAATGCAAAACAATAACAAACACCTTAAGTCCAAATTATCTCTTCATAAAGTCTCTTCAAAATTTAATTTGTCACTCATTAATTGTCATTTATTTTCAATTTAAAACAAACAAATGCGAGCAAATATGTTTAAAAAATTCTATCTATAGAAATTCTACAACTTCACCCTCAACTCGAAAATAATAATAGATGTTTATATTTATAAAAACAAACACATTTTTTATTAAAAATGTTTCAATGTAATGACCACTTTTAAATCAAAGAACACCATTCAAATAAAATCTATAGATTTACTTTTCTTTCAGAAAAACCAAACACTTTTATTCGCAACAAAAAAAAATATTATAAGACAATAATGAGAGTAAAATAATTCCGCTGGTATTCTGAATCCACAGAAACAAAAATTTTACTGAACAACTTATAAAAAACAAATTCTTATATGATTGGAATAGCTACATAATTTATGCATTTAACCTTGAGAACTTCTGAAACGTAATGAGTCAGCTTTTTTCCCCTCTCAGTAAAAGAGAAGAGTCATAAATATTTCGTTGACTCAGCAAAATCAAAAATATTTCTACTTAAATATACACTTTATACATATATTTTTTTCACTGCACCTTCAAATCGTGCTATAATCACAATTTTCATAAGTTAATTTATCATTCACTCTTCACAAATTCTTAATATTGTGTTTACAATACAGATTTTTTTTAAACACCATTGATAGAATCTTTTAATAGTTTTAAATCAGAATACACTAACTAAAACTAAAAAAAGAACAATTTTATGTACTCAATTCAACCAAAGACAAAATAAATTTTCTTCCTTTATATAGGATAAATTTTTGTTTTTATTTAAAACCAAATCATAAATTAACGAGAATAGCAGGAATAAGTAAAAGGTTTTAAGATAATCAAAATCCAGCATTTAATACAAAGAGTGAATTAAGAATGATTTTTGTATTTAATTTGTACCCATATTTTAATACAAAAATTGAGATCAAATTTAAAATACGCCCGAAGGTACTTTCAGATAGAAAAAGTACTTACCCCAACTATTTCTTTTGTTGTTAAAGACACTGTTTTTAGTTTCATCCCACCGCTGCCACCAGTCTGTAAGATCGTCTTGTAGTTGAATTAATCAGCTCTAATTAACCGGATTTACCGTTTTTATTATTTCCTTCAAAACACATCACTATATTAATATTTTCATTTACAAATAAAAGTCACATCGGGAACATCAGGCAGCTTCGTCCATTTTACGTTCGAGACTCTCTTCTTCTTCTTCTCTCCTTCCCGCTCAAAGGCCAAAAAAGTTCACAGCAGCGCCCTCTTGCTAGTCTATCGTGTGCTATGTGTCAAGCCTCCTAGTGTACTATGTGCCACGCCGTTACACAACATACACTGTAATTCTTGACTGTACACCAGATATTAGTCACAAACAACAAATAAAATTTGTTATTAGATGTGTGAGCACTACTGATGTGGTAAGGTATATATTATAGAAGAGTTTTTTTAGGAATACTACTCATACAAAAAAGGTTTTCAGATATGGACACATTCTCTATTGAATCCGAAATCTCCGAAAAAATTGATTTCCCTAAAATTATTGACAAATTCTGTTCTCAGAAAGCCAGAAAAGTTATTTTATAACTAATTATTAAGTATTTCTTTGTAGAAGGACTAATCTATATATTTTTCGTTTCACGAGATTTGTACTTTAGTACTTTTTTTTTTTATCAGATTGTATTTTCTGAGTAAATACTGTTGTTTTGCTTTTCTAATTATAAAATGTCTATTTTTATTTCAAAGGTAATATTTTTGCTTTTTATTTTTATGTTAAAGTATATTTTGTCGTGATCATAACCCATTAGCTGACCACAAAATAAAGTTTTGCACTTCAAATTTTGTTTACATTTTACTAATGTCTTACTTTTTACTCTTATACAGGTAGATGAGTTTATAATCTCAATATATAAGTATTAAATAAATAATTAAATATAAAAGTACTGTAATAAGTAATTAAATATAAAAGTATTGTAATAAGTAATTAAATATGTAAGTATGCAATAAGTAATCAACCCTTTAGCGGGCAGTGGCTAATAGGTCTAGCCATATAGCAAAAATTTTTCCAAGCGGGT
The DNA here is from genome assembly GCA_019973935.1 of Trichonephila clavipes. Lineage (NCBI taxonomy): Eukaryota > Metazoa > Arthropoda > Arachnida > Araneae > Nephilidae > Trichonephila > Trichonephila clavipes. The sequence goes on along the minus strand of BMAU01020257.1, from coordinate 592,754 downwards.
GGTGGATATTTAGTCTCTCCACATGCATTAATTGAAGCTAAATCGCATGAAAAGCAATACAAATGGCAACACGATACCTTTTTTTGCATTTCATGTCCTCTGATGGGTAGTTAGAAACAGTTTTTCTCGGTGTAAATCTACAAATTGTATTTTGATTAATATAAGTAAAATTTCTGATCTGTGAAAAAAATTTCGACAAGTCTTAAGTATACTTTTCTCTCATCTGAATGAATTAAGCAAATGTGCAATTAAAAAAAAAAGAGATTTTGTTTAGGTTTGTGACGAATCTGTACGGAACCTTTCCACTAATATTCTTAGGCGTCTTTTTGGGGATTATAAATTCGCGTATCATTCCAATCAACTCCGAGAAGCGAACGGGATATGCAAAGTAGATAGGGTATTTAAGTAGAGCGTTGTAAGCTAGCAAAGATGAAGGCTACTGAGCCAGCAGCAGCGGAGATGGTCTTTAGATTACGATAGTGAAGAGTTACTGCTAGTATTCTACGAATGAAGTTGTAAGTTAATGTACCTCTGAAGACATCGGAGTATCAACAGGTGATATACTATATTTCATTATCGCTTAAAACAAGCGTTAGTTTAATAAAATTAGTCTAAGTTAATGAAAGCTAATAATTCGAGTTGCGTGTATTTCTCAGTCCTCTTATTTCGGCAGACCTTATTGATCTTACGCGTAATTATTGATTAACTTCATAATTCGAAATTTAATGTAATATTAAAGGTAAATCCCTTTTGTTTGACGTAACATAATAATGTTATATGTTATTAGAATTTCTCATATTGGAATCAAGTTAATAAATATAAGTTATTATTATACAAATGGCTCTTAGTGATTCTTTGCCTCAAATTAATCTGGGTGTCCAGGGTAGAACCCAGGGAGGATCTCATAGGTTTTTGGAAAATTTTTATATGTGGATAGAGGCGCTATCCTCTGCCCACATAGAACAGAAAAATGACCTATAAATTTTCGCTTTTCCTCCACTCGAGAGGGAGAGCACTTAGAATCATGTGCAAATGTTGGAGGTCAGAAATATAAACAAACTTACTTTACAATATGTGGTACAAGATTTTTGGGTTCGAAAATCTTTCATTACAGCTTTTCTGCTCGGTGAAAACGTTTGCATATTATAAAGTTCCACAGTAAATAGCTCATCAAATTTGTGAAATAACTAATTTAAATCCTCAAAAATTTTACTTTATTTCTAACTTTTTATACTAAAATTAAATAAAATACAAAATGTGGATATATATCAATTTCAATGCATATTCTAAGTATTCTATGTATATATTCTATAAGTAAGTATTCAATGCTGTACAATTATTCCATTATTATTTTATTACACTTCTACTTTGTATTTAATTGTTATTGAAATAGTTATTAGCATAAAAGATAATTTTTCATAAAAAGTTTATTGTAATATATTTCACTAGCTGGTATACCCGTTCTTCGCACGGGTGAACTGAAAAATTAAACAACACAGATTGAAGGGAAAAAAAGTTTTTAATGAGTTAATTTTATGTGAATTGCAAATTAAACAAAAAAAGCTTTTTGTATATCTCAGCTAAACAAAAAAAGAAAGAAAAAAAAACACCTTTGTTAAATTTTAACTATGTAGATCTAATAGCCGATAGAAAGGATTTTTTAAATTTATAATTCCTCGTAACACTCTTGAGGGTCGATTTTTCAAAATACCTCCCTAAGCTGATCTCTGCTCAGCAAAAGTAACACATTGTTAAAAGCTTTGCGTAATGAACGCTTAAAGTAGTGTAAATAATTTATATCTGAAAGTGACATTAATATTACTTTCTGTTGTATTTATTTTATTTTAAAATTGTAATATTCGCAAGCAACGCCGTTTCTTAAATTATAATGGCGATTCAATGAAAAACATAGTGAAATGTTAACGATAGAGTCAAGTTGGCAAATGCCTAGCTACTGTCGTAGCTTGAGCTTTATTAGAGCTTTGTAAGACCCGCCGTGTAGGGGCGAAATGCACTTTAATACTTTGCGACAAATCTATACGGAACTTTATCACTAACCTTCTGAGTCGTCCTTTTTAGGGAAATTTAATTCCCTACCTATTTCCAATCAACTCCAAAAAGCGGACAGGATTCCTTGTTATGCAGATTAGATAAAGTATTTAAGTCAAACGGAATAGTAAAGTTAGAGCAGTAGGAGATAGAGATTGAAGCAGAAAGTTATAGTGAAGTTAAATTGAAGATTTCTTGTTGGAGATAATTTACTCTCAAGAAGAGTTGAGATTCCGTTGGTAATTATTGATTTATAATTAAAGTCTCATTAAAGTTTTAGGAGTGAGATTAAAGTTAAATGTTCAATAGGAACATTAATAAATATAAATCTGGGATCTCTTATCGTGGTAACCTCTGCGTGATCGTTATTTAATTATTAATTAATTGGATCATTAATTAATTAAGTTAATTTAAAGGATATTACCTCTAAAACCTCATAATACTAGTTAGATATATTTGTTAATAAGTCATTGATTCTATTTGGATAAGATAACCAAATAAAGAAAGTTGTTTATAAAAATGGCTACTGGTTCTTACATGACTCCTATTTATTCTCGTTCTCAAAGTGAGGTCCAAGGAGACCTTCACAATGAATTAAATTTCCCTAAAAAGGACGACTCAGAAGGTTAGTGATAAAGTTCCGTATAGATTTGTCACAACTTTATACAACCGCATTATGATTTACTGCAGTTTTTTTCATACAATATTTTTTTTGGATCATTACATTTACAAATTAAGGGAAATACTTAAACAAAATACTCCACTTTGGAAAATTTAATCCGTTAGAGCTAATAAATTAATTAAAGATATTTTACTGTCATATTAATTATATACACCGTTCACTTAAAATAAGTAGTCAAATCATTTTGCAAGGTTTTCACTAACATACAAAAACATAAGACACTTAAATTTTGACATAAACTATTTTTTCGGGACAAAAATAATAATCTTTGCAATCCGCTGAAAACGCCGTCAGCTGAAAACGCAACATCTGTTACAAAACTATTCGGCTTCCCCGCTAAAATACTCATCATAGATCCCGTACTGCCATATATCTTGGAAGAGTGGATTTCAAAGAATATTCTTGCTAAGTATTGGTAGAATATTTCTTCTAAGATGGTGTGGTGTGGTAGTTAAGAGAAGGGGGTGCCAGCTCATGTTTGTCCACGTCACTTGACCATGGTTCAAAATTACGTGGTCCGTTACCAAAAGCCCTTGTGTAGCTGAACAGTGCGATGTTAATATTCACTCACTCACACACTCCAAAAAATACAGTACAGTAGTTATAATTATTTCTATTCTTAAAAACGCAATATTTGCCTATTCAATTAAAATTATGGCGTTATAATTAACTACTAACCACAAACAAATTTTGAAAAATTGTCCAAATGATGCAGTGTGAAAGAGAAAGTTTATTTACTTTTAAGTACCAGAACTGATAAAAGCATTTATTTTGAAAAAAGATCAATTTCTTACTGCCAAATGTGCGTAATAAAATCATAAAAAAACATTAAAATAAAGAGAAATTTATAACCACCTCTCCCTTCAAAACTTAGTTTTATTCTGAAATAAAAAAAATAGTCATTATTTTGATCACAGGAATTAATTAGAAGCGAGCCCCTTGCGTAGCCAAAACAAAAAGAGTTTTTCACAAACAAAAGATAGATATATGCTGACGTGGGTTTTTTTGCAGCGTAAGCCAGAATTGCTGGCAGATGGCAGAATTTTTTCCTACTTACTTGACAAATATCGTTATATTTTGGACATTTCTCACAATATCTTTATAAATTATAGCCTATGTGTTATTCTGATGTATGAGGTATATTACTGTAAAATTTCATTAAAATCCATTCAGTTGTTTTTGCGTGAAAGACCCACAAAGATACTCACAAACTTTCACATTTATAATATACTAGCTGCATGGACCGGCTTTGCACGGGCTTTCTCTTTCCCTCATGACGCCAGCAATTATATGTGTGTTTGTACGCACGCAATGTGAGTGATTTCTAAAATTATTTCATTAAATTTCCCTTTTTCGAAATTTGTTCCACATATTTTCGATTTAAGACAGGTTTTCCCCCCCCTCCCTCTAGCCCGGCACAACACGGTTTTTTTAGTGTAAAATAACTGTTTCCTCTTCCCCTCTCCCTCACAGGTGAAATATAGCTTCAAATTTCGATCTGTGACTTTTAAAAAACAATATTGCATTAGTTAAAAAATTATTAATGTGAAGCAATAAAAAGAAAACGATCCTTTAGTTAGCTTAAAAATGTCTCTGAAATGTATTATTATCCAAAATAATAGACAATGTACTTTTTTAATTAACAAATAATTAATTTAGTAATGAATTAATAGAAATACTTTTAAAACACACCACACACACACACACACACACACACACACATATATATATATATATATATATATATATATATATATATAAGAGATAAAAAACAGTATGGGGGAAGTGTAGATATATATTTACATGTACTGAAAAAAAAACATTCAAAAAGAAAAAAAAACTAAATGATAAAAACATTTTGATATTTTATTTTAATTTCATAGTTTTCCTTCCACTGTCATAGTTACAAATTTTGTGTAATGAACGCTTAAAATAGTGTAAATAATTTATATCAGGAAGTGTAGTACATTAATATTACTTTTTGTTTTATTTAATTTATGTTAAAATCTAGCCCCCACCTCTCCCTTCGAAATCTAGTTTTATTATGAAAAAAAAATAGTGATGACACTGATGAAGGGAATAAATTACAAGCGAAAGCGCACTGAGGGATGGCGTAGACAAAACAGAAGGGATAAAAAAGATATATGAGTGCTGTCACGGGCTTTTTTGCAAATGGCAGAATTTTTTCTTACTTTCTTGACTATTGTCGTTACATTTTGAAAACTTCTCACAATATCTTTATAAATTTTAGCCTATGTGTTATTCTGATGTATAAGCTATATTACTGTAAAGTTTCATTAAAATCCATTCTGTTGTTTTTGCGTGAAAGACCCACAAAGATACTCACAAACCTTCGCATTTATAATATATATTAGATTATTTCTGCCCTGAAAAGTAAGTTGATGGTCCCAAGTGCGGAGTGGCTATAACGTCTAGCCACCACCCAGGAAAAAAACTCCCGATCAGATTTTTTTTGTGATTTAATAATGTTTATAGAGGATGCGAACATTACATTTATCAAGTACTATATCACAGAAAAGAGTATTTTAGCTTTTTGCCCGTAAAAGGATTAAATGTGTTAGTAAAATACGGCGTATAACGCGCACCTATACTTTCTAGCTGTATTTTTTTAAATTTTTAGGCATATTCACCGTATAACGCGCACCCCCTGTTTTACGAAAAAATTTGAAATGCACGTGTGCATTTTTCTTATGTTTTGAAGTCATTATTCATTGGAGCAATCATTCCAGACTATCTTTTTCGAAAAAAATAGTATACTTCTAGAATTATGCAATCCTTAAGCGCAATAATGGAGGGGGTTGAGACCGAATCTGCGCCATGGTTGGATTTTTCCCACGCATTTCTATAAGCATTGTGTGATTCCATTCCCCCCTTTTATGTGATGTACGAGACGGACAGTTAATTTTGAAATAAATTTGTGACGAATCTGTACGGAATCTTTCCACTAATATTCTTAGGCGTCTTTTGGGGGATTATAAATTCGCGTATATATATTTCCAATCAACTCCAAAAAATGAACGGGACATGCAAAGTTGTGAAGATCCCCTTGGATCTCACTTTGAGAACGAGAATGATTTGGAGTCAGATAAGAGCCAGTAGCCATTTTTATAAATAACTTTATATTTGGTTATCTTTCCCAAATAGAATCAAAGACTTTTATTAACAAATATATCAAAATAGTTATATGAGGTTTAAAAGGGACTTTCCTTTAAATTAACTTAAATATTTAATGATCCAATTAACTAACAATTAGAATATCGATCACGCAGAGATTACAGCGAAAAGAGATCCCAGAATTATATTCAATAATGTTCCTATTAAACATTTAACTTTAATCTCACTCCTAATATAAAGCTTTAATGAGACTTTAAAAATAAATCAATATTTACCACACTGAATCTCAACTCTTCCTGAGATTAATTTATCCACCTAGAAATCTTCAATAATAAATCTCTAACTTCACTATTATACCTTTCTGCTTCAATCTCTCTCTCCTACTGCTTTTTACTTTACTATTCCGTTTGACTTAAATACTTTATCTAATCTGCATAACAAGGAATCCTGTCCTCTTTTTGGAGCTGATTGGAAATAGGTAGGGGAATTAAATTTCCCTAAAAAAGACGTTTCAGAAGGTTAGTGAGAAAGTTCCGTATAGGTTTGTCACAATGTAGATAGGGTATTTAAGTAGAGCGTTATAAGCTAGCAAAGAGAAAGGCCATTGAGCCAGCAGCAGTAGCCTCAAATTTAGAGGATTCCATGGGATTATGTTAATGCAGCCTTATTGCTGTTATTCTACGGAAGAACTAGAAAGCTGATATACCAAGCGGTAACTATAATTTATTTACGCTTAAAATAAGCGTTAGTTTAATAAAATTAGTTAAAGTTTGTTAGACATTTAAAAAAGTCGGATCCAAATTTTTATGATCTCCTTGTGTTGTTTTTCCAATCCCGTTCCATGATCTCAATGAAAGGAAGCACACCGATTCGAACCCGATCTTTTTTGAGTTTCGTGATTTGTGGTTGGCAGCAACTGCCATGCAAATCGAGCGAGTATTTAAACTCGGCTCATGTTAGTTTTTCAAAAAGGAAGGAGAAACGGAAATATAAGAAGTGTGTGAGTGGTTTAACTCTTAGAGGGAGAGAAAGGCTGGTTGGCAATGCAACTGCAGGTTGCATCACCATTTTAGATTAGAAATTAATTTTACAATATTAGAAGACGGTTCGAATCGGATGTCTCTGGTAATGTTGCTTTTTGAACTTATTGTTTTTTTTATCGCTCCAGTAACGAGCGCAGTGACTTTATGATTGATGATTAAAGGCCAATTTTAAGAAACTGTTTTTCGTCTTCATGCCTCCTCGACACATAAATTTCACTGCTAGCTTTGCAAAATTTAAATTAGTTTACCAATAAGTGTAACAAATTTGGTTATGGGCCCAGTCCATGTACTGTGTCGAGGCAGGCTAAGCAGTTGAACCAGGCCATGAACTTTGTCTATTTAAATACTGTTCCAGTCTAGAACTATTTTTTATGAACTCTGTTGCTAGTACGCTAAATCGAGTAACAGGTATGGAGTTTAACAACCAGATATCAGTGTTGACTCCAAATAACTGGAACACATGGAAGCATGATATGCAAGTACTCTTAATGCATTATGGTTGCTGGCAGTTTACAATACAGACCAAGCCAGAGCAAACTGATGAAGAGGCAACATATAAGGAAAAATTAGATCTACAACTTCGTAAGGATAGATGTTATACGTTGATCTATACTAACATCAGTTCAGATTTGAAAAATCTGATAACGGAAACAACTGACGGAGTAGCGGCATGGAAGATATTAAAAGATCACTTCGAACCAATCACAAAAGCAAGAGTAATTCAACTATTAGATCAATTTTTTGGAACAAAATACCAACCAGGGGAAGATGTTGGAATCTTCATATCTCGTGTAAAGACAGCGGCAACCAGACTACAAGAAGCGGGTCATAAATTGGACGACCTGTACATAGGATTTCAATTAATAAGGTGGCTTCCTCAGGAATTCCAGTCTACCGTGCAACAAATCTACAGATGGAAAGAAGAGGACTTCAGAGTTGTCAAAATTGAAGCAGAGCTGATATTAGAAGCCAATCGTCTTCAGTTGATGAAACAAGATTTGGAGAAAGCGGAGAATGCTTACTTGAGCAGTTTCACTTCGAAGAAGTCGAAGACGTTACCTGGTGCTACGGCTGCAGCTCATGGAGATCCAAATGGCAAGAATGATTACCAAAAGAAAAGTGGTAAGGTATTTAACTGTAAAACTATTAAAAATGTTAAACAATCTATTAAGACTATAGGTCCGTGTTATGTATGTAATAAGTACGGGCATCTTAAAGTAAACTGTAAAGAGAAAAAGTCTCTACCAAAATCTCCTTCAACTGTAAATGAAACTTTTAACACAGAGTTTGATAAAGGTCTTTGGGTAATAGATACTGCTGCCACGAGTCATTTTTGTAATGACAAGAGTTTATTTTTAGATCTTAAGCCGATAACTAACATGAAAATGTCGTTAGCAACGGAGGATAAAAGTTGTCCCGTAGAAGGAATCGGTACGCTTAGATTTCGGGTAAAATATAAGGGGAGTTTTCATGAAATAACTTTGACTGATGTATTATTTAATCCTAAGTTGAGGAGAAATTTATTATCCGGTTCCAGATTAGAAAAGGCCGCGGTAGCCGAGTGGTATAGGTATCGGACTGTGGCTTGCTTTGTCACAGGTTCGAGCCCAGTACCACTAAAGACCCGCCGTGTAGGGCAGCGATGCACGTTAAATCTGTCGAGAGCTGAAACGTCCTCCCGTTGGTGTGGTGTGGTAGTTAGGAGAGGGGGGTGCCAGCTCAGGTGTCGTCCACGTCACTTGACCATGGTTCAAAATTACGTGGTCCGTCGCCAAAAGCCCTCGTGTAGCTGAACAGTGCGACGTTAATATTCAATCAATCAATCCAGATTAGAAAGTAAAGGTGCGCATTTTGTGGGTACTGAAGGTAAAATTAATGTTTTTAATAAAGACTGGATAAAATTGTTCTCGGCGACACGCCATGAAAATTTGTATTTTTTTAAGCCGGATCATTATATTATACCAAAGAGTAAAGAAATTAGTTTTTTTAGTGATGTAACCGCTAAAACAAAAAACGGATCAATAGAAATATGGCATCAACGCTTTTGTCATGTTAATAACGATTACTTGGTAAAAACTAGTAAAAATGATAGTGTAAAAGGTCTCCCACGCTTAACTGATAATGGTAAGACTCGTTGTATACCGTGTAAATTAGCAAAGTCCAAGAGAGTTTCATTCAAAAAGACGGGGGCCGTAAGATCAAAACGTCCATTGGAATTGTTGCATATGGACCTCTGTGGTCCAATGCCAACTGAAAGCCAAGGCGGTAATAAATATTTCTTGAGTATAATTGACGATTATTCAAGAAAGGTGACTGTATCTCCCATCCGAAATAAATCTGACGTATTTCATACGTTTATAAGATTTCAGAAACGAGCAGAACGTTTTCTAAGTAGAAAGGTAATAGCAGTTACAACTGATGGCGGACTAGAATTTTGTAATAAAGATATGGATAATTTCTTGACAGAACTGGGTATAAAGCATGAGGTAACAAATTCATATACGCCAGAAATGAATGGGGTCGCGGAGAGATTCAATTTAACCGCTCTAGATGGCATCAAAACATTGCTTAAGTCTAGTGAAGTTCCCCATAAGTTTTGGGGAGAAGCATTGCTTTGTTTCACTTATGCGTGGAATCGAATTTGTCACAAAGACAGTAACAAAACGCCTTTCGAAAAATATTCAGGTAGAAAACCATCGGTATTGCATCTAAAACGTTTTGGATGTTTGGCATATGCTGGTGTGCCAAAACAAATTAGAAAAAAATTCGATATGCGTGCGAAAATTCGAATTATGATGGGATACGCACAACGTACTAAGGGTTATAGGATATGGTTGATAGATGAAAATAAATTAGTCGAGACTATTAATGTCAGATTCGATGAAAATAAGAGGGGAATTAATTTTAAACAAAAAGTTAATAGTAACCTTGGATATAATTTAAACCTTCCTGATTATTATGATGAGGATGATTTTGATAGAGTAAAAGATTCATTAACGAGTCGTTTAGTTTCAAAGACAAGTAAGGAAATGCCCTCAACATCTGAAAAGCCAGGTGTATCTTCCGATAATCATAACTTGATCCCATGTACGGAGGTTAAGTGGATTCGAAATATAGGTAGGAAAGTAACTGGATCTAACGTATATTATAGTATAGAAGGGGAAGCAACCCGATTGAAATCTTTTAACGAAATAGAGAGATACTGTAAGAGGCATAATATTGAGTATGATCCTAGTTTATTTAATTTTAGAAAAGATAATACCGAATAATATAAAAATTTTAGAAAACCGTTGGGTTTATACCATTAAATATGATGAAAATAATAAAATTGTTAGATACAAGACCCGATATTATCTCAATTCCAAGCAAACCCGGGAATAAAACATTGGAATTGCCTATTGAGATTATTAGGTTATTTAAAATACACTCAAGAATATAAATTAGAACTTTCAAAAGTTAAATCATTAAAACTAAGATGTTATTCAGACTCGGATTTTGCTACAAATAGGGATGATCGAGTGTCAATGGGAGGGTTCATAACTTTTATAGACGAAACTCCAATTTCATGGCGAACTTTCAAGCAAAAATCCGTTAGTCTGTCGACCATGGAAGCTGAGTATGTTAGTTTAACAGAAGCAGCTAAGGAATTCATTTGGCTAAAGAATGTAATTGATAATAAAAGTTTAAATTTGGAATTAAGTGAAAATGTAATGTTTTGTGATAATCAAGCTGCTATAAGTTTTTCAAAGTCACCGGTAGAAAATTATAGAACAAAACATATCGATGTTCGTTATCATTTTCTAAGGAATTTGATATACGACAAGGTTTTCCCAAATTAAATATATAGGTACCAAAAATAATTTGGCGGACATTTTTACCAAACCCATGGTAAAGGAAAATTGTTAGAATTTTGTAGAAAATTATTTCTTTTAGAGAATAAGACTTTGTTTCTTTAAGATTAAAATATTAGTTTGTTTATTACAATAAAGATTGTGAATAAAATGTATTTTTTTTTTTGTGTTAAATTGTATAACATGTGATTATAGATTAAAATTAATTTACTGATTTGTAAGAGATAATGGTGCGAGAGATTGGAAAAAGGGGGCCGATTGTTAGACATTTAAAAAAGTCGGATCCAAATTTTTATGATCTCCTTGTGTTGTTTTTCCAATCCCGTTCCATGATCTCAATGAAAGGAAGCACACCGATTCGAACCCGATCTTTTTTGAGTTTCGTGATTTGTGGTTGGCAGCAACTGCCATGCAAATCGAGCGAGTATTTAAACTCGGCTCATGTTAGTTTTTCAAAAAAGGAAGGAGAAACGGAAATATAAGAAGTGTGTGAGTGGTTTAACTCTTAGAGGGAGAGAAAGGCTGGTTGGCAATGCAACTGCAGGTTGCATCACCATTTTCAAATTAGAAATTCATTTTACAATATTAGAAGACGGTTCGAATCGGATGTCTCTGGTAATGTTGATTTTTGAACTTATTGTTTTTTTTATCGCTCCAGTAACGAGCGCAGTGACTTTATGATTGATTATTAAAGGCCAATTTTAAGAAACTGTTTTTCGTCTTCATGCCTCCTCGACACATAAATTTCACTGCTAGCTTTGCAAAATTTAAATTAGTTTACCAATAAGTGTAACAAATTTAATGGAAGCTAATAATTCGAGTTACGTGTATTTCTGGGACCTCCTATTTCGGTAGACCTTATTTGATCTTGCGCGTAATTATTGATTAATTTCATAATTCGTAATTTAATTTAATATTAAAGGTAAATCCCTTTTTGTTTGACGTAACATAGAAATATTATATGTTATTATTAGAGTTTTTGAGAATTGAATTGAGATATAATAAATACATGTTATTATCATACAAAATGGCTCTTAGTGATTCTTTGCCTCAAATTAATCTTGGTGTCCAGGGTGGAACTCAGAGGGGTCCACACAAATTAGAACTAGCCTGATACTTATTACGCTTGCTGTATGTAGTATATTCAATACTATGAATAAAATTGAACACGTTTCAAACAGCGAGCAGTAAAGATGAGTCCTGGTAAACGAAGCAAACACAATGTCGGTTTTAAAATCAAAGTGATTCATTTTGCATAAGAAAATGGAAATCGTGCTTCAGTAAGGATGCTTGATATTGGTGAAAGTTCCATACGGGAGTGGAAAAAAAATGAAATGACAATTATTAACATGCCAAAGAAGAAATGTGCTTTACGTAAGGGAGTAACTAAGTGGCCTATTCAAGAAAAAAGTGTTGCTAACTGGGTCCTAGAAAATCGTCAGAATGAATTTATTGTATCAAGAAACAGTGTACGTTTATTCGCCTTAAAATAGTCAAAAAAGAATGTAAATGAAAGTAAAAATTTTAAAGCAACTTTCAGTTGTGGTGTAGCTGATTTATGGCGCGCAATAGTTTAGTTCTGCGAGAAGAAACAAAAGTTTCACAAATGCTTCTTAAAGACGTGGACAACAAATTGATAAGTTTCCCGAAGTATGTCATTGACTTACGAAAGCAAAAGAAATATTTACTGTCACATATTGGAGACATGGATGAAACTCCAGTAACGTTCGACATTATAGGAAATAAAACTATAGATATGTGTGACATCGTGGACGGATAGCGTAATAATGAGCTCACAGCAAATTGTAGAAATAAAAATTTTTTTTTATTTGCTCAACTAAATACAGTCGGACCTTTATATAATAAAGTCGCTAAATCCCGGAAAAAAATTCGTTATGCGGAAAATTCGTTGTATAGAGGTTTATCTTTTAATATACTTTATAAACCGCATTAAACAAACTTTAAATTCATAAACACTATATATTAAAAAGAGTAATTATTCACACTTTTTTGTAATTAATATATGTTTATTTTATATATCTTACCCATCAAAAAAAAAAAAAAAAAAGAAAGAAAGAAAGAAAAACTGCAAGAAAAAAGAATGTCGAAGAATATACTGTATTTTCAATATTAAGTAAATAATTTTATATTAAAATTAATGAATTTGAAGGACATTTTCTAATTTAAAGCACACAAGTAATACTAAACATACATTATTTCATAACTAGAACACGGGACAACTCCACTGAGGATGTTTCTACTGAACTTGATGATGGAAGTTAAAGGTTGCACTTCTTGGATGAAACGTTCAAAACTCTATTGCTCTCGGCGAGTTACGTTCTAATAAAACCAGTTCAAGATTTATGACCACCATAAAATGTATTAAAGAGAGAAGAACTTGAAATGTTCAAAAATACTTTAAAAATAGGGAGGAAAACAAATTGAATCACAAAAGAAAAAAATTCGTTGTATAGAAAATGCACTTCGCTATAGAGAGGTTATTTTACGAAGAAAATCTTGAATTGTTCAAGGTTCCAGGAAAAAGTTCGCTGTATAGAAACAGAGGTTCGTTATATAGAGGTTCGACTGTAATTATTAATAATGCGACATAGAAATGTCTCTTTGCGCCTAGCCGGTATGATCAGTCTATTTCAGAAGTCGGATTTCATTCTCCCACACATCTCTGCATTGTCCGAAGGGCGCTTCCCCATAGTTCTCGGTAGTTTCGCTAGATAGGGTCCACTATACGCCCCTCGTCATTTCTCATTGGCAGGCCCACAAAAGTCTCCACATGGCCCTCAGACACATTTGCGCCCTATTGGCGCGGACTTAGCTCTCTCTGGTTCTTCTCGACATAAAACTCGCCCGAGCATCTGAACACTTACCACCACGTCACCATTCTTTTTTTTAAGCAATTCTCCCACCGTCCTCTGAGGCACCAGTCTTCTCAGTCAGACAGGCCCCGTAAATTGTCAAACAATGAGACTCTGTCATGTCTATTATGGCTGCAGACATACTGGCGTTGTTGACCCGAAGCCAAACAATGGACAATGACCCCAAAGCCACGTTCACTGTCTCCAACCCACAAGTGAGCCACCTGCTTTAATCTATCAAACTAGACATGTATAGAATGGCGTGGGTCGTATCAATGCGCCGTCGTTACACATAAAAGGAACAAGAACTATTCATATAAAAACAACAGGACTCGAGAAATCTCATTTTACAGTAGTGCTCTCCTGCTTTGCGGACAGCAAAAAATAAAAACCCATGGTTATTTTTAAAAGAAAAACAGTGCCAAAATCCAATTTCCCGAAAGGTGTTTTTTTCATGCACACGAAAAAAGGTGGGTGGATGAAAATGGTGTGAAATTGTAGATAAAAAATGTTTGGCAACAGCGTTCATGGGTTTTTAGGAAATCCACAAAGTCTATTAGTTTGGGATATGTTCAGATCCCATCTTACAGAAAGTACGAAAAAATTTCTGAGTGCAGCACAGATATGGCAGTTATTCCTGGCGGATTAACGTCACTAGTTCAGCCATTAGATGTGTGCATCAATAAAACTTTCAAACAAAATTTAAAACGACAGTAGAATATGTGGATGCTAGAAGGAGAAGAATCATTTACGAAAAGAGGCCAAATGCGTCATGCCTGGAAATAGCGTGCGAGTGGATAATAAAAGCAAGGAATGAAATTAAAGTCATTTAAGAAATGTAGTATATCTAACATTCTAGATGAGAGGTTCCCGAACTTTTTTTTGTCTCATAGACCCCTTTACAGGTTGTTCGGTAGACCCTTACTTATACCTAACATTTAATGTTTGCAAATTCACAACTTACATGTCTTTTTGACAGCTGGTAGAGTTACTTATTTTAAAATATTTAAATTTCTAACTGCGTGTATTGTTTAAAACTTAAGAAACACATGTTAATCAAAAATTAAAATTTAATTAATGCATAAAATGATTGCTACATAAAATAACTGAGCAACAAATACTTTTAGTGGGAGAGATGAATCTGTGGATTCAATAAAAATTTTTCAACTTTTGACATAAATTTTGTTGGTTGTAACCCTAAATATCTCCTCAATAAAGTTCAATCCTTTCTTTTCTTTTGTTTTGGATATTGATAAACGCACTGCAATTCTTTCTGAATCGGAAAAAAAATTAAAAACTTTCCATAATTTGGGATAAATAACAGGTACATCTTTTTACAGCCAAAATTACATACATCCGTTTTTAAACTTAGCTTTGAAACGAAATCATAATCATTATCTATTCAAATAGAGAGAGACATTGCCACACAACCTCTCCCTTCAAAATCTAGTTTTATTCTGCTTAATAAAAATAGTTATTACACTGATCAGCAATAAATTATAAACGATGGGATGGCTGGAGCCAATGTAGACAAAATAAAGAGGAATGTTTCGCTTCAGTTTTAAGATCTTCGTTAGTGCCTATTCCTAATGCCTAATTCCTAATTGTTGTAATCTAAACTTTTTTTTTTTTTTGCAATATGACCATATGAATTTATTACCTACTGTGGTATTACCCTAGTTAAAGTATTCTCAAACATATATTCAAAATTTAAAAAAGGGCATTTAATTGTTCCTTGTAGTTTAAAACATCTTTTTCCTGGCAGATTGTATGCGACCATTGAAAAACTGGGAAAACTTGCGACGGCCATTATTATACTCCTTTAGCTTAATTCTAGCAAGAAACGCTGAAATTATGGCCCCTGTTTTAATAAAATTTCTGCTGTCAACTTGTAACTGCAAATTAACCTCATTTAATTAAGTAAATAAATAGGTAAAATTAAAAGCATGCAAATATTCCTGGATAAAATAAAAGAAAGACATTAGACTGAAGAATTGCAATTAATGTAGAACAATCTCAGTCATTAATGTCACAGTATGGGGAGTCATTAATCCTCCATCTCCAGTAGATTTCTGTAGTTCATTATCAGGGATTATATATAGATAGTATGAGTGGCGTACATAGATCTCTTTTATGGGGGCTACATTCTAAAAGAACATATAGACGAAAGCGCCGAGGGCTATGGTAAAAATTAAATATTTGGTTGACGGGAGGAGGTTGACCCCCCTTTGTGTACACCACTGAATAATAGATTAATTTACAGAATACATATTGATTATCCAGAGAATAATTTATGATCTAGAATTCATCTTTTTTTCACTCTGATCAGTTGAAAATCTCCACATCCCTTAAAAAATCTTATCTTGACAAACAAGTAATTTTTTAAAAAAAACCAAGTTTTGCATCCAATGATAATCTGTGCTCTGCAACTCATATGAAAAATATAGACCTCAAGTACAACAAGATTTTGTTGTACTTGAGGTGGACTTTCTGAGACAGGGCAGCAGAACCATCTGAGACGTCTCTGTCAAGAGACGAGTACTAACTGTGGAGTGGTGTAGAAAGTCACGAGTGTAGATGTTGGACTGAAAATACTACACTGAAGAGTGCCTGCTTGAATGTAGCCTTTATCAGAGCAAGTGTTAATTACAATGGACCAAAGCCTTTCATACAAATAATCGTACATAATTTTAATGAGATATGCAGGAAATTTCTGTTCAATTTATAAATGTGAGGCCATCACTACAAATTCAAGCCTTCATTAATAATATTTGTAACCCTGAGTAATATGAAATTGCATTCTTTGAACCAGCATTGTTCAAGTGGAATGCAGCAGTCAATTGCTTATCAGTAAGTTTTAATTCTACTTAACTTATTCTGATTGGACTTACCAGTGAGATTTGTGACGAATCTTTACGGCACCTTTCCACTAATACTCTTAGGCGTCTTTGGGGATTGTAAATTCGCGTATATTTCCAATCAGCTTTAAAAGAAGAAAATGGGATATGCAAAGCAGATAAGGTATTTAAGGAGAGCGTTGTAAGTTAGCGGTAAAGAAGGCGATTGAATATTTGTAATTAGTAAGTTGATATTTGAACTAAGTGAATAAATATAATTTGTTATTATACAAATGGCGTCTGGTCTTTCTTTGCCTCAAGTTAATCTTAGTGTCCAGGGTGGAACCCAGGGGAGTTCTCACAGATTTATAAGACTAAAGAATCTGTAAACTTTTTTGTGTGATCTTCTGATATTTGAATTTGTTTAAATTTTTGATTCTTAAAAAGCATTTTCATCAGGGACGTCTTAAGGCAAGAGCTAACTGAGCCCGGGCCTCGCTCTCGGTGGGGGCCCCTTTTCTTTCACGACTTAGTCTTAAGATCATGATCCGGGTAATTTTTATCGTCAAATATTATTTCCTTACATATTGTTCAGAAAACAGGGAATTTCAAACTGCATATCAACAGGCTAAAGTTATAAAACTGTATTATTATGTGATGACCATAGTCCATGTGTGTATAGGCCTAGACCTAATACCATAAACAATCATTCCAGTTTCCATTTCCAACAATTGATCCAGTTTGTATCTAGGCTTTTGAGATTGTGAGTTGTAAACATTTATTGGATTCAAATTACCATTTGAACGAGTATTTGTGTGAGAATGAATGTTATAAACTTTCTACTTTTAAAGATCTTAGGAAGAGCTACTTTGTCATGGGAGCACAGGGCATCAAGGAATCTTAAAATTTCCCTGGGCCCAGGGCCTCAAAGAGTCTTAAGATGTCCGTGATTATCATATGTGCTAGTTTCCAGTGTATGTGTATAAAAAAGGGATTTTGAATTAGGCTTTAATTGTAAATTTCAGCTGTATATAAATGTGTTATAGAATTTATAGCAAGTGCAATGTTGGAAATTCGGCCTCTAATACCTTTTTATTAGTAAGTTTTTTGTCAATGCCTCTAACTTCAGTGGAGGAAGTGAGGGGAGGTGTGTTTGTTGTGATGTTATAAAAAAAGATGATTTACTAAATTTTCCGCTTTGATCTTGTCATCACTATATGGCTCAGCATTTTCTTGAAAAATGACTGTAAAAAAGAAAGTCTTCACTTTTCCGAAATTCAAATTTGCCATTTCATTAAAAGGTGGAATGACAGTGGTCTTTTCAGGTATTTTATTATGTGAATCATAAGGAGAGTGTGTACGCGTGTTATCTTCAGGGATAAAAAATTTTTTCAAGGTCTTGTTTTTATGTATTCATTTTTATCCTTATCTGTCTAAGAGCATTCACTTATCTTTTCTATGGAAGATATATAGAGCTTATATATAGTTAAAGTTTGTGAAATCTATTTTTAATTATCTGATTAATCTGATATTAATAGTAAGGTGAAGGTGAATATAGAAGGAACCCTTTATTTCCCCTTATTTATATGGAGGAGAATGTTAGGTATGCGTCAGATGACATCATTTCTCTTCGCCAGGAAATGATGCATTATTATAAATAGCTCGTGCAACATCAGGCTACACAACTAGTACAAAATAAAACTGGGAGCAAATAATATTGATCTATATGTAAAATTTGTCCTGCCATATTGAGAAGGCATACACGTTTGATATCTTAAAATATTAAGTTGGGAACTGTTATATTTTTAAATATTTTATATATAAATTATAGGGATGAAAAGTGTTATTTTACTTCCGTTTCAAGCAAGCCTCCCCAATGCCTGTATACAGAACACAATTACATACAACGCATATAATTATATATATTTTGTAAATTCAATAATTATATGCGCAATTATGTAACGAGACAATCAATATTTGTCCATACTATACTAAAGAAATTGAAGTCAAAAGCTAGAGATAAATATAAAGAGGTGATTATTCATGTTTTAAAACACAAAATGAGTAATTTTTCATGTCAAATAAGGTCATGGTAATCGAGTAAACACGAAGCAAGCTTCATACCTGATGGGAGGCGCGGATTATTCAACAGAACTTCAAAATTTCGAAGTCAGTTTTGTGGAATTCGTTTCTTTTCCCATCACTGAGGGGTTGATGTCCTCGGCAAGGGTGTGCCGAGAAGGCTCCCGCGCCTGGGGGTCAATGGACCCATAAATTGTGGGGTGCGTCAACAAATTTCGCGCGTTTCCAAGTTCATCAACCCTCGGGGTTTCAAAGAGTGTATCTCTGCGCTGGTTCTGGACCAATCAGCGATAATTACGTGGACAAGACAGAGTCCGCTCTAGAATTTCTAGGTGAAGAGGGGCTGAATAAAAACGGGACGCAGCCCGATTTTGAAGAACCAGACTCTGATCGAGACTTGTAGAGATAAAAGAGCAGATCCCTGAGCTATAGACTATCCGCGGGGCTCCGGGCGTCGAACATGCCCATCCTCCCACTCCGTGCACAACCTCTCTCACGCTAAGTTAAATTTTAATCTTGTTGTGAAGTAAATTTATAGATACTTAAATAAATTTAATAATTGTTTTAAAACTATACGATCAGTGTATAATTTATTGTGAGATGAGTTTCATTAATTTATTATTTAGAATTAATTTTAACTTAAGTCATGATGCGATGTTAAATTAAGAAACTGGGTTTTAAAGAAATAGAATTTAAACGAAGATAAAAGAGCGTCGCATCAAAACATAGATTCTGCATGTGTTCCAGTTTTAACTATACAAAAAAATTTGTCGCTTAGAATAATGGCAGTTGTTGAAACGGGGCCGCAAAATCTTTACACATTATGACAGGGGTGGACAGACTTTTCCAGGGTACGGGCTACTTTTAATTTTTTCAGGGTGTTGCGGTCCATATTTTTTCATATACATATTCGCATGAATAATTATATTTTGAGAAATTTCTAGCATTTTTAAATTACTATTAGTAGCATATCCCCAAACAGGACAACCGTAACTCATGATGGGCCGCAAAACGGCTGTGTAGAGAAGTACCTTATTTTCAATGGTCATTGTGGAATTCCGGCAAATTAGGGGGTATATTAATCTTAGAGCATTCCGGAATTTATTTCGCGCATATATAATGTGTTGTTTCCATGTGAATTTATTATCGAGTAAATATAAGAGTCCTAGGTAAACTGTGTTTTGAGACCATTGCAGTGGTGTGGAATATAGCGTTGGCGGTGTTGCAAGTTTTCTTTTCCTTGTGAAAAATACTGCAACAGTTTTGTCAAGATTAATTTTGATTTTCCATGTATTAAAGTAAGTTTCGAGTAGCGTTAAATGATTGTTCAGTGCTTTGGTGATATAGTTGTGATGTTTGTGTGTCATGCGTAGGTATGTCATTTATATAGATGTTAAATACTACGGGCCCGAGTAAAGAACCTTGTGGGGCCCCGATATTAACATTATAGGTATTAGAAAGAGTATCCTTAACTCGAACTTGGTAGGATCTGTTAGTAAGATAGGAGTTGATTATGTGAATTAGAGCAGGAGGGAAGTTATAAATTATTGGTTTATAAATTAGGCCACTGATCCAGACTCGATCAAACGCTTTCTGTATATCTAGAAAACAGCTCCAGTGGATCTGTTCGTCTGAAATCCAGAAGTAATTTTCTCGGTCAGTCTGAGGAGTGGATGAGAGGTGGAGAGGCGCCTTGTAAATCCAAATTGATTGTGGTTAATAAAGCTTGTATCAGAAATGAAGGTGTTAATCCTGTTAAGAATAATGTGTTCAGTAATTTTACAGAGGGAAAGGATAGGAGAGAAATCGATCTATAACTAGTTGGATGATGGTTATCTTTACCGGGTTTTTTAATTGGGAAGATAATAGCATTTTTCCAATTTTTTGGAAAATGTCAATTTTAGAATTTTGTTTATTAAGTAAGTGAGAATTAAAAATGCTTTGAGCGGGAACTTTTTAATCATTCTATTAGAAATCATGTCTGAATCCGGAGATTTATTATTTTTTAGTTTACTAGCATAATTAATTATTTCATCCGGATCAGTTGGAATAATGGGGATAGGAGGTGTGTGTGTGTTAGAGAAGAAATTTTCTTAAGTATTAGTTACGAGTGAGTCAATATTAGTAATAAAGTTATCTGGTCTTATGTTATCAGTGAAGTTATTCTGATAAGTCGCCGCTAATAAATTGGCTTTTTGTTCATTAGTAATGGCCGTGCCATTTAGAGGTGGAATATCTGAGCGTTTTTTGCTGAAAATTTTTGATACTGCCATAAGGTGTTGTGTATTCATTGCTTCTAATTTTGTTTTAAAGGTTTGTGAAATGAGAATTATTTAAGTTCTTTTTAATCTTTTTCTGTAATCTATTATAATTTTTTTTGTGAACGGGGTTTAATGTGTTTTGAAAGGTTTTTCTAGCTTTATTTTTAAGTCTTAAAAGATTCGGAGTGTATGTGTGATTCGTGTTTCTGATTGGTCGTGAGGCGTGTTCGTGGGCGGTGCGGACATCTTCAGTGAACAGGTTGATTTTACTTTCTAAAATTTCTGGATTTTTGAAATTTTTGAAGTCCGAAATATAAATATTTTTATTGCAATAATCTGAAAATTTTGATCAACAGGTGACCTGCTCTAGTATTATCCTTATATATATTAGAATTAAATGAGAAGTTAAGAATTACAGGGTTATGATCTGATGAAAGTTCCGGAATTGAAAGGATTGTGTATGGGTAGTAAAAGTTGTTTATGAGCTTAAAGTCTAGTGTATTAGATGAGTTATGCCCGAATCTGGTCGGGAAAAGCAATTTCAATATCTAGAATATCTGTAACATTTTTAAGTGGATTTCCACGAGTGGAGTTGTGGGAGCAGTTCCAAGCATTGTGTGTGTGGCGTTAAAATCGCCAAAAAATCACACAATTACTGTTGATCTGAAGTAGAAAGATAAAAAGAAATCTACAAATAGCATGGCAATACTTATTAATATTTTCATTGCGTTGTTCGCCAGCAAATATTGTGTTCCTAAGTTTTAAATATAAGACTTTTTTTTTCAAAAAAGTAGACACCAAAATTGTAAATTATGTTCGAGCATATGGACTTTATTATCCTCACTTTTCTTTATTTTGAGGAGGTTCAGAAGGAAAATACACTGATAAATCACATTATACAGAAATTCAATGGCTCTTGATTCTTCAAGCTCCTGGACGAAAGAATTATTTTTTTAAAAAACAAAAAGTTATATATATATACGATTGTGCTGACAATGGATAAAGGACCTGGCTTTCTTAGATTATAAAGGGTGTTTTTTTTAGAGGTATAGAACTTTAAATTGCAATAAAACAACGATGTATTGTTCGATTGACATGAATTTTTTTTATTCGAAAGATAATCTTGTGGCATTACATTTTAAATATGATTTCTGGAATAGGACTGCCACGGCTGGCTCGGATGTAGTCCAATCTGGACGTCCAATTTTCGATGACTTCATAAGCGAATTTTGTTTAGCGATGAAGCGCACTTCTGGTTGAATGGCTACGTCAACAAACAAAACTGCCGCATTTGGAGTGAAGCTAATCCACAAGTGTATGTCAAAACACCGTTACATCCAGAAAAATTGACTGTTTGGTGCGCTTTATGGGCTGGTGGAATTCTTCTTCAAAAACGATGAAGGCCACAACGTTACAGTCAATGATGATCGGTATAGAGCCATGATTACTAATTTTTTCATTCCTGAATTGAACAATCATGATGTCCAGGAGCTGTGGTTCCAGCAAGACGGCGCAACATGTCACACAGCTCGTGCCACAATCGATTTATTGAAAGACACGTTTGGTGACCGCCTAATTTCACGTTTTGGACCTGTGAATTGGCCTCCAAGATCTTGTGATTTAACACCGCTAGACTATTTTCTGTGGGGCTATGTAAAGTCATTGGTCTATGCGGATAAGCCACAAACGCTTGACCATTTGGAAGACAACATTCACCGTGTTATTGCCGATATACGGCCACAAATGTTGGAAAAAGTCATCGAAAATTGGACGTCCAGATTGGACTACATCCGAGCCAGTCATATGCCAGAAATCATATTTAAAATGTAATGCCACAAGATTACCTTTCGAATAAAAAAAAATTCATGTCAATCAAATAATACTGTAAGGATCTACTGCCTGCACCTGGCAACAGGTCGAACGAGACACAGGAGATAGAGAGAAGGACCTGGCAACGAGAGGAGAAAGAGGGTCGGAACGAGGGAGAAAAGGAGAGCGGTAGGAAAAAGAGGTGGTCGGGAAAAAGAAGATACGGCTGGACGATGTATTGTAATCTGATAGCATCTGAATATATTCTTTATTTTATGAAATGTCCCATGGAAGATATACAATAAACAGTGGGACAAAATCCTGACTGCAATTATTTTCTTGTCACAATTCGAACACGATCCGAAAAGAGCCCACAAGTTTACAAATACATCGTTGTTTTATTGCAATTTAAAGTTCTATACCTCTAAAAAAACACCCTTTATTATAAGTTATTTTCATCAACTCTCTGAATATTATGCTTCACGGCAAAAATTATGTTACAACGCTATTTGATAATACTAACGCTTTTAAATAAACGTTAATATGTTGGCGATAACAATTAGAAAAAGATTTGTTTAACTTTGAAAGCTGTTAATATCTAAATTGATTAAGATTCCTTAATTAAAAAATTTACAGTATATTCTTAGCAAGTTAAACTGGTATAAATAGAATTAAATCGAAGATATTCAGATTTTAAAAACTATAAATAACAACTTCGTATTTTTACGTTACCTCTCTATCGATATTGAAATTGCAGAGAAAAACTTATAAATTGTGTGAGTTAATTGAAATCTAAAGCAATTCTTTATATAAGAAACAAATAATATAAAAAAAATATGTGAATTCTACTTAGGGCAAAAAAAGAAAAACTTTGTTTTAGTTACTTTTTTTTAATAATTGCAATTAATATAAATATGCATATACATATGACAGAATCCCAATATTAAGTGACGGAGAAGAAAGCGATTTTCCTTGCAATTTCCATTTTCCTTTCTATGTATAGTGTACAACTATTTTTTTTGTTTACTATTTTTATTCATTAGTTAAATTAAATTAAATCCGTGCAGTCCATTTTCGAAGCATCTTTACACTGACGGAATTTTCCGTGCTATCCGGTTAGAGGGTTAATTATCGCCAGCATGAAGTAATCAGCATTAACAGTATTTCGTAGGAAAAATATTTTATGACAAGAGGCACATCCGTACGTCCAGACAACCGATATTGTACGCCCGCTCGGTATAAGTAAGACAAAGACAAATGAAAGTTGTGGAGAACGCCGCAATAGCAGGAGTATATTAAGTGCCGACACATAGTATGTGCACCATCAGAGTTGCAAGACAAACCAACTTTTCCACTGGTGACTTATACTTCTTTTAAAACTTCCATAACTGTATCAAAAATATCAGCTGTAAAGGTTGTATTATGTATATGAATGATTCTCAAGAGTTCTTCACTTATTTTTTAATTAGTATCGCATCCGCTGATGAAACTAAGTGATATTTTGAATTTCTAGACTTTTATCAATTGCAATAGCGAATGAGTAAAAATTAACATTGTATCCTGAAGCACCTCGAAGACTGTTGGAAACGGACATCGTCAAAGACTCAGCACGTCATCTAAGCTGTATCCCCTCTCCAAACTACCACACCAAGCCAATGGGAGGAGTTTGAGTCTCGACAGATTTAACATGCATCAACCTCTCTTTTCGGCGAGTCTTCAGTGGTATGAGGATTCGAACCCGTAACTGGTCGACCCTCATTTGCAATAAATTAGGCTTGAGATGTTGAATTATGCAAATTTCTCATATACTTGGCTATTTTACCAACTCTACTAGGTAGAGTACTTGAAATGGACGTAATACATCCGCCGCTTTAATTGAGCATTCAATAATAAATTCCCCTTCAGTGAATTGTCTCCATCTGCATGCGATTAAATGACAATAAATAACTTAAGTTTTACATTAGCTGCTTTGTCTTCAACAAATTCATTGAATGCTCTTTATTAATTTTTGAAGAATTAATTTCCCTATTTCGACAATTAGTCTTCACGAAATTTTGAAACGTATTTGATCATATTTTGCATTATGATTTGTGTCATAATGCCTTTTAAGATTATATTCCTTTGCAAATGAAATAGAGTTTTTTCTTTATATATATTATACGCGCGCGCGCATATTATTTTACTCTAGTTTTGGACACAAAATTATTGCAGGTCCCATTTTTCTTCAAAAATTAGGATTTTCAATTAATCTCTTTTCTTATGCATTGTTCTTGAAGTTTGAATATATTTTTATTAAATAGTTTTAGTATAATGTATCGAAAAAACCGAAGTCCACTTTCATTCGCAAACGATTGAGTAAATATCTTGACAGCCTTGTTTTTTTTAAAGTAAAAAAAAAAAAAAAAATTCAACACATGTGGTGTTTTCTGAAATTACTCTGTTCTCCTCCAAAGAACTTCTTGATGGCCTAGTTTTTTTTTTAATTTAAAAGAAAAAAGAAACACCTATGCTGGTATTTGATATTACTAGGAGAGATGGAGGAAGGGAAATAAATGTCGCCCACACAGAATGAATCTTGGTTCTACTTAAGTGAATAACATGCATAAATGCATTTAAAAATAAAAAATTAATTTATAATAGTAAAATTAAATGATTTTTTTATAAAATACAAGTGGTCCCGACAGACGTTATCCCGTACACACGTCTTAAATCTGAAAATTACAAACTTTTTTGAATAGGTTGTAAAAATCTGGACTGTTTTGATGAAATTTTGTATAAAGAAAGTGTTATATATATATTACTATACCTGACATCATCACATGTACAGTTACCACAATTCGACCTGTCGATTGCATGTGAGTATGTATTTACTATGAACTAAGTTGAATATAGAACCTATTTTAAGTAGAAACTTAAACTTGTTTTGAGTAAAGGGTAAAAAAGATATAAAACTCAAGCTATTTTCATAACAGGTATATTTTTTAATGCACAAAAAATAAATGTATCGTAATACCATAGAATGTACAATGTTTTTGGTTAATACTTGAGGGGTATAAACAAACAAATGCGATGGTTTGTCAAACCTCAGACATGCAACATATAATTGGCCGTGCGAAAAGCAAGAGTTTTCTAAATCTAAGCCGCAAATTGTCATTGTTTGATCTTGTGACTTACTAATGGTCATTGCAAATACCAAGCGAATTGGAAATTGCAAACATTTGATTGGGTAGATGAGTCTGAAAGAATCATTGGGATCTGTGGTAGAAGTACAACTTCACCTTGAAGTTTGCCGCTCAAAATAGGGGCCTCAAGAATATTGTCCATGATTTTTTTTATGAACAATCGCGCGCCCTTACATAATTCTGGCGCGTTTTTAACTAATTGCGATATCGGAACGAATTGTGAATCTAAATCATTCTCGAATCCACTTGAATCCAGCCGTTTAGGAGGAGTTCAGTCACATACACACGCTCAGAAGAATTATATATATAAAGATACACTGGTGTGCAAAAATTAAGAACGAGACGGTTTTTTCAATATAACTTTGTACAAAAGCTTTCCAAATCAACACATTTAATACCGTAAGATCCCCAATACGTATAAGGACATGTGTAATGTATGCAACACTTACTAAAAGAGAAATCAGAGGGATAAAAAGAAGCTTGATTGAAAAAGTAGCATGGAGCGCAATGCGACTGAAGGCCGAAACATCCCTGTAATGGGTGTCCAGCAAGAAACATCCGGTCTTTAGTAGGGGATATGATCTCCCCTGACTGCTAGGCAGGTTTCACAGCGTCTGCCCATGCTGAGAATGAGGGTGTCAATGAGTTGTTGAGGCATTGCTGCCCATTCGTCTTGCAGCGCCAATCGAAGCTCCCGAATAGTTACTGGTGGTAAGGTACGAGCTGCCAAGCGTCTGCCTAGAAAATCCCATACATGCTTGATGGGATTGAGATCCGGAGATCGTGCCGGCCAATCCATACGTTCAATATCCTCACTCTCTAAGAGCTGTTCGGCAGCTACTGTGCGATGACATGGTGCATTGTCATCCATGAAAAGGAACTGCAGACCCATAGCGCCTCTAAAAAGACGCACATATGGAAGAAGAATCTCGTTACAATAACGGGTCCCGTTGACTGAACCTGCGTCGAAGATGTGAAGGCCTGTACGACTACCAAGCATGATGCCTCCCCAAACGAGAACACCGCGACCTCCATACCTGTCCCTTTCAATGATGTTCGAGGGATGATTGCGGCTTCCCCGCTCTCTCCAGATGAGTATGCGATGAGAATCGCTACTCAAACTGAATCTGCTCTCATCTGTAAAGAGTACTCGTCCCCATTCATTGTCTCTCCAATTCCGGTGTTCCCGGCACCACAGAGAACGCCTTCTCCGATGGGCAGGTGTTAAAGGTACACACCGTACAGGGCGTCGTGCAAACAGACCTCCACCGTGCAGTCTTCTGGCCACGGTAAAACGCGACATCGGTCGTCCAGTCGCCTGTGTCGTGTGTCTAGCGATTTCTCCCGCTGTCTGCCGCCTGTTTCTTCTGGCGTGTAACACAATGTACCGGTCATCTGCGGGTGTGGTTCCTCGTGGACGACCACTACTGAACCCCCGGATAGCTGTTCCTGTAGTTTGCAATTGTCTCCAAAGTCGTGAAACGATGCTGTGAGCAATTCCGAACTCTGCAGCCACATTTGTCACACTGCGGTCTTCCTCCAACTTCCCAATGATTCGACCTCGGGTAAAAGCATCCAGATGTCGTCTAACAGATTGATTATTCGCCATTTCTCGCTGTGGCAGCAACTCGGTGTGATTTTAACTGCTATACGGCGTGCAATCTCTTTGCCAGAAATACTGATCTTACACCGACAACATGCTTTATACTACTCAGACACTCCCCCATTACGTCTACCTGCATATCTGCGCATGTGCTACCGTACATCACCTTACTTAATCTCCTGATTGGTCTTTCTGTCCGCTCTGCCTCTTCATTCAGCTGATATGCTAATTTTTCGACTTCGTCCTTAATTTTTGCACACCAGTGTATATGCCGTATCTCTCGTGGCGAAAGGAATAATCTTTCCAATACTGTAATTATTTTTTGTCTGATTTTGACAGAAAAATTAGATTGCAATTTTAAAAACGGTGAAAATATCGGAAAATTCTCTCCTCTTCTTTCTTTTTTTTCTTGCCACGCATTTGCAGAATTAATAGCACACAGGGGTAAAACAATTATGCGTTTTAAGGTTTTTAATTAATATCTTTTAATTAATTGTGATATTGGACCGAATTGTGAATCTAAATCATTCTCGAATTCACTCTAACTCACGCAAAAAATGTCATCAAAATCGGTCCAGCCGTTTAGGAGGAGTCAGTCATATACACACACGCTCAGAAGAATTACATATATAAAGATTATTTAAAAAGGTATTAATTAAAAACGTCAAAAAGCTTGATTCCTCTCAAATTTTGTAACAATAAAGACTCGGTTTGGCTGAAAATCGATTTTCGACGCCAACTTACGTCATTTTTATAACAAAAACGTTGTTACAACAATTCAGGTGAATATTGAGTTGAATGATTTTGATGTTTCTAATTAATATCTTTTTAACTAATTGCGATATAGGACCGAATTGGAAATCTAAACCATTCTCGAATACACTTGGAACTCATGCAAAAAATTCCATCAAAATTGGTCCAGCCGTTTAGGAGGAGTTTAGTCACATACACACGCACAAAAGATTTTTATATATTATTATGACTGAAGACGATCTTTTATCTATTTTTATTACCAAATAGAATTTCTTTTAAAACAAGAAGAGGTAATTAAATTTTTAAAAAAGTTGACACAAAATAAATTTACAAAAAAAAATTTTTTTAAAAATTCAAATATTCTAAATGTTAAAAAAGTTTCGGCGGGCTACTACACACGCACAAAAGATTTTTATGTATTATTATGACTGAAGACGATCTTTTATCTATAAACTATTTGATTTACATTATGTACAGGGAACTATATCAAAAAACGTAAACATGGATGAAATTCTGCTTTTATTCTCATTCTTCCTCCGTTGCCAATTCCGCTAGCTCAATAACAAATTACATAAATAGAAAAGGAAGTGCGAAATATAACATGAGTGGCAACATATATAAAGATTAAAAATAACAATTAACCTAAAACTTACTTCTATTATCAAATAGAATTTCTTTTAAAACAAGAAGAGGTAATTAATTTTTTAGAAAAGTTGACACAAAATAAATTTACAAAAAATAAATAAATAAATAAATAAATAATAAATAAATAAATAAATAAAATATTTAAATATTCTAAGTTTTAAAAAAGTTTCGGCGGGCCGCATGTGGCCCGCGTGTTTGACATGCTTGCTTTAGTCGGATGCTAATGTAGCCAAACATAATTGAAAAAGAAACAATAATTATATTTTACACATTTTATTACCATGTTTTTATTGAGTAAGTGAAAATTAACGTCGCACTGTTCAGCTACACGAGGGCTTTGAGCGACGGACCTCGTAATTTTGAACCATGATCAAGTGACGTAGATGACACGAGCTGGCACCCCCCCTCTCCTAACTACCATACCAACGGGAGGACGTTTCAGCTCTCGACAGATTTAACGTGCATCGCTGCCCTACACGGCCTGTTTTTACTGGGCTCAAACTCATGACATGCCTGCCATGATCCTATGCCTTAACCACTGGGCTACCATGTTTTTATTAACTCGCTTTCTTGTTTTTCCAGGTGGAATTTTGTAATTGATTTTAAACTAACTTCCCGATGAGCTAGAGACTTGAAACTTGGACCATAGCTCAGAAGTGGGTGACAATGCATGAAAATGAGAAAAAAGAAAAGGAGGATAGAAAGATGAAGAAAACGAAAAAGTCGGAAACAAAAATTATGCTTTTTAGTCTGTTATAAAAACATGGTACAAATTTTTTTTTTTTAGATAATATACTAGTTTGAAATAAAAAAAAAAACGTAAATAATTGTTTAGTTGAAAAATCACACCATGAAAACAACTTCCCTCCACTTTATAAAAAATGAAAAAAAAAAAAAAAAAAGAACCAACCGAAAACATAATTCAAACATAAATGAACCTTTTTCGCAATAAAACATATGCAATCACCATTTACGTAAATTGCAGAAAGTAGACACCCATTTCTAGGAAAAATGCTGCCGCTTATTCTCAGAAAGGAAAATTACAAATTTTCACCACACATTTTAGCTTATTAGTACATTTCGTCAAAATAACCAAGCGTCAGTAATTGGAACGACACAATCGAAATCCTTAAAATTTAATTATTGATCTGCATGGATTCCTGAATATATAGTTAGCTTCATTTTTACTTGATAAATATCTAACGATACGTCTAAAATTAGACGAAACATTGGGGGATAAAATAACCGCATCATTCATTTATATTGAATAGGTTAATGATGATACGTATTTAAAAGAAATTTTATTCTGAAATTACAAAGTCATGATTTTCTCTATTATGTCACAAAAAAAAGTATTTCCATTTCTACATGAAAACAGGGACGTCTTAAGCCATAGATAGGGAGCCTCGACAAGATCATGATCCAAATAATTTTAACTGTCATATTCTGGACATATTCTCCGAAGAACTAGGTATTTTGATCTCTATGCCAACTAGTATTATTATTTCATGTCCGTGTCTAGGACTAGGCATACCACTAAACACCATCATTACTCATTTACCGAAAGGCGGCAGTCGGTTTTGTGCCAGGTTAGGGGGATT
This sequence comes from Trichonephila clavipes, assembly GCA_019973935.1. Lineage (NCBI taxonomy): Eukaryota > Metazoa > Arthropoda > Arachnida > Araneae > Nephilidae > Trichonephila > Trichonephila clavipes. The sequence goes on along the minus strand of BMAU01020257.1, from coordinate 562,348 downwards.
ACGAGTCTCGCATATTTATCAGTTGCGGTTACCGTTTGGACGAGTATTTAGCAGCCTACTTAAAAGGATTGCTTTTTTCCCCCTAGTGGGCTGCGGATTGGTGTTTTACCATTGCAGACCTAGTACATTCCCGGCAGCTGGTACCTCTTTTTAGTGCGGTACCATACAGGCGGATACCAATCGCCACTGGTAATTTTGGCCCACTTTCCTCCCTAGAGGGAGGTGCCTGAGCTCTGCCGATGCAAACCTATACTAGGATTTAGTTTTGCCGAGAGCATCGAGGCCAAACAGACATCCTAGGGATCTTTTACATGCCGTATAATCAAACGGCATGACAACCTTAGGTGCAGAAGGCCAAAGACAAGTCAACCACTTAAAAGGATTGTTAGTGGGCCTAAAAAATTTTTTTATGCCAATTGGCATATAGTGGCAAGACTGTATTATTAAGTCATGCCCGTCGTTCTGCTTAGGCCTACCCCCCATTTAGGCGAAAGGCAGCAGTTGATCGAGTCTGTTCCTAGGTTTGCGAGTGTGAGTCACACACATGTATATTTATTACGGATTATGTGTGTGTTGTTGTGACTAATGCCGCCTGCCTGACGGAGTCAGGTCGAAGACCGCGAAATTCATCGCGGTTAAGGGCTAGAATTTACGCCGGGGGGTCAGGGCCTCCCACCTCTCTTCCCCTTCCACCAACCACACGAGAGGACTTGCGGCTCGACGGCTATTTAGAGTACCCCCATGCACTATACATTTACAAACATCCATGTCTTATCCGGGATTCGAACCCAGTCCCTACGGCATCGCAGTCAGCGTCGCTAACCACTATACCGGTTGGGCGACACGGATTATTGTTTGCACAAGTATTGGCAACGTAAGCTATATACTCTCTACTCAAAAGGGTCACAAGTGATGCCTATTTTTGCGTAGGGGACCAGGGCCTCAAGAAATCTTACGACGTCCCTGCATAAAATACTTATCTCTCTCTATATAAAAACGTTTTTTGTGATGCTGTAATAAATTTATTTATACATAAGCATTAGCGTAGGTAGTCCTGAATGGATTCTGTGTCAAAATTCCTTGGAGGCATGTTTGGGAGCCCCTCATGATTTTTTACTTACACAAGTTGGAACCCCTGTAGCTTGAGAATCCTGTATCATTCATACGGCGGTAGCTACGCCCGTGTACATATATATATATATATATATATATATATATATATATATATATATATATATATATATATATATATAGTGTGTGTGTGTGTGTGTAAGGATACTTAAATTAGATTAAAAATTAAATTCCCTATCTAGCACTTGATTCATCTTTCTCAGGTGTCATCTTCAAGTATCAAACTAATCACCCATTTATTTCTTCCGAACATATGGCCTAGCCAATAAACATGTCTAATTCCAGATCGTTAGATTTAATAGTCAACATACGCCAGCCTTAACTTGCAAGCAACCTCTTCAAAGCAGCGATACTTACCATATGTTTTTCAAGTGTTATCCACTTGAAACCACCACCATGGCGTGCTTTTTTACTCCCTGCTCTTAGCGTCAGAACAGATGTACAAATGATCGAATAAAGGTCTTCACTTTTCTAACTTGAATCTGATTCTGTCTTAAAAATCATGACATATATATATATATAAGCTATAGTTAATACAATCAACTACATCTTTACAACAAAATGGAACAAAACCAGTTTTGATAAACTTATATTTATGATGACGAGGCTTTACGTGAAAGTGCAAAAATAGTTAAACGTGGCGCTACATTGCAAATTTTACAGCCAATTATGAATAAAAATTCATATGCAGAAAAATATATAACACACTTTGTACGAAATTCAAAATAAAAATCAAGATCGAGAGATCACTGTGTTTTTATTCAAAAGCCATAAATATAATCATAGAGTTTATAATAAACTGACATGCGAAGAATTATAGTTGCCATCATTTCAACAAAAGACGGTTCTGTAGACAGAAAGGTTTATGCTAGAGAAATAAGTTTTACAATTTGAGCAATGGGAATGAATAGTTGTATAATTTGTTCATGGGGCTTGGTCTCCTCCCCTAGTTTAAACGACAATACCTTTGAAATAATTCAAGACTAACACAGAGGGTGGTCATGTATCCGTAAGGTTAGATTAATTTTAAAACGTAGCACACGCACGTGCGTATACAATAATGTGGTTGTCTTCTATTAATCTAGTAGTTGAGATTCCAGAACAAGCAATATTCTTGTATTTGTTTTACTTCAAAATTAAAAAATAATTTTGTTCAAGAATATATTCTATTATTTTATTCTAAACTTGGATAACTTTTATTACCTGAACAAATATGTGCTTCAACTTTTAATTCGTGCATATTTGATTATTCGTTTTACAATATATATCTTAACGCAAAAATAAATAAGAAATTTGTTTAAAAGCTCCCCTCCCCCTTGTTTCCTTTTAAACAAACTGTGAAAAATAAAATTACCTACTTTAAAACTCTCCTTGCTTATTTAAAAGATTATTATCAAATAACTCGATTAAACAGAAAACTCCAAGGAGTTGCATTGATCGCTAATACTGTTACGTAACCTAGTACTTAAAAAAGGGCGCAAAGCTTTCCTTTCAGGACTAATTTGAAATATTTTTCTTTGATGTTTTATTGAAAGTCTAACTTCCACCTTTTGTTATAGTGAAAACGTGATATGTAGATGAGTTTATATATAGCGAGGGTTTTTTACTTTTTTCGGAGGTAAAATTCACACTGCAACAGAAGGTATTTATTTTATCAGCTAGTTAGCAATGCCTTGTCTAGATCCAGACCAGGGGTCGGCAACCTTTTAGCTGTGGCGTGTCAAACCAACCTACTGATATGATTCATCATGTCAGACAGTAGGACATTTTTGAAACAATTCCGATTTCAGTGATAATGCATGCTGCGTTAGAAAACGGAGGTCAATAATTTAGATTTACAGTTTTAATATATATTAATTTTGTATCATTTAAAGCTATTTATTAACATAAAAATATATAAACAGCATAAAATATAATAATTTCTTCAACAAAAATAAAAAACTTAAAATTGTACATATCTTTATATATAATAATCTTCTGTGCCTGTGTGACTAAACTCCTCCTAAACGGCTGGACAGATATTGATGAAATTTTTTGTCTGTTCCAGTGGATTCGAGAATGGTTTAGATTCACAATTCGGCCCGATATCGCATTTAGTTAAAAATATATTAATTAAAAACAGTTTTAATAACCAGTTTTGGGCGCCAACTTTGATTTGTCTACATTGTTGTAACACTATTATTGTTAAAATAATGACAAAAGTTGGCGTTGAAAACCAGTTTTCAGCCAAAATGGAATTTCATGGTGTTGCTCTATTGACTGTATTAATTAACTTTGTTTAAAAAATAAATGCTTTTTAAATGTGATTAACTTGAAATACATTATTGAAATCTCAATTTCTACAATGTTTTAAATTTTTCTAATTTAAATTCCTAAAAAAAAAAGATAAAATTATTTACACATTTATTAAATATTGGTAATTTTTTTTAACCTTTTCCAACGCAGCCAAGTTAATTTGAAACAAAATATTATAAAACTTCAAAAAATATATGGAATTTTGTAATTAAAGAAAAAAGATCTGCTTTCTTTATACATAAAATATTTTTTAAAATGTATTTTTTCCGTCGAGGAGCCGTAAAAATACAACGAAAAAAATTAGAAAAATCGCCAAACGCCAGTAATATTTAACTACGGCAAAGCTACCTCAGAACACACGAGTTTGAGCGCTTATAGCGCATGTGCGGAAAAACAACTTACGGAGAGTACGTAATCAGATAAAATATTTTTTTCAGTCAGATAAAGATGTTTTTTCTTTTATGATTGTAAAAAATGAATTTTCCAAATCCAATTTATTTGTTTGAATTTTAAGTATTCATTGTAAAATAATTATATAATGCGATCTTAGTTTTTAATAATACATCGCAACTGATAGTTTTCTTTTAGAGAAGTAATTTACTGAAACACCTTAAAATATAGGAAAATGCAGCTCTGTTTTTATTAAATAGTATTATTTCCTTTTAAATCTTTTTTATACAAGGAATGTAAACAAATTTTTAGGGCTTTTCCCCCATAGTTTTTTTTTTTTTACAGTTACATATATTTAATCGAAAATCAAACATCCAGATAAAAGTAGTCATTTCATAGCTAACGGTACACATTTTTTGTTTCATAACTTAACGAAAATTGACATAAATTAATATATTTTTTAAGAATTAAAGCTATATATTGCGTTTTTTTATTTATTACTAAATTATCTATTAAAAAATTCGTACATTGTCTGTTTTCTTGAGAACAAAACTGGATTAGCTTTGTAAATTTTTAATCGAAAATAGAAATTTGAAAAAAAAAAATCTTATCCATCGGTGAAAAAAGGGGTTATACTTGAAAAAAACCCATACAACCCTGGGCTGAACGAAGGGAAAAACCTGTCTGACACAGAGAAGAAATTTCTGAAAAGGGGATTTAAATGTAGAAATCACTCACACCGCTCAGTAACACACACAGAAGTACTGGTGTCCAGAGAGAGAGAGGGAGGGAAAATTTTCATGGGGATAAAACTGTACCCCCACGGAAAAAGCCCTTAAAATTCTAATGATAAATTTACAGGTATTTTTTGAATTATTGAATGTCATTAGTTTTTTGAGAGATTTAATTGTTTGAAGAGAGAAAATAACATGTACTCTGCTTTCCGCTTTTGGTTTTACATATGAAAGTAAAAAATCTTTACTCATTTGAAAAATATTTCGAGCCCACAAAGAAATTGTTTAATAACTGAATGTTCTCAGAATACTGTCAAATTGAAAGTCACACATTATACCCCTGATTTTGCGATATGCAAGTACTAGGTTTCGCGTTAAAATTTTTATTTATCATTTACTTTACGATAAGGAAGGGCAATACTTATATTTTAATTTGTCTATTTCTTATTTTAATTAATTTGTTTAGAAATACATAATACTAGCTGGATGGCCCGGCGTCGCACGGGCTTCTTCAAGTGTACAACTTTATACCTTAGAAGATTCCCTTTCAGTGTCAGCACTTCCTGGTGCGAGTTCTTTAAAATACTCTTTTTCGAAGTTTCTTCCACATCTTTGTCCTGTCGGGCGGGTCTGTTTTCTCACCACTTAGCTCGGCGTTCTTTCGAAAAGTCAGCTAATATTTTGATGTTTATAACAGTTGATTATTTTAAGTGTTTTGTATCATGTCGACTACTTATAGCAGGGTGTACAACCCAAATGACTTTGCGAGTCATTTCGGAAAAACATTATCTCACGGGCCGCACATAAAAAAATATGTACCTTTATATCAGATTTGGAAACAAAAAAAACATTTATTGCAGTGAAAATTTAAAAAAGAATAATTATTATTATTGTTTTCATTATTTTTCATGTATACAGATAGAGATAATATAATTTTTATATAATGTAATAATAAAGCAATGATCAAATAATATTTAAAATATTATAGTTACCATTTTTTTGAAAATTACTGTGTTCCTTTTGAATTGATCTTTCGTTATTCATGGTTGAAATTTGATTTTGGTCATTCGCAAACGATTAAGTATACCTTGCCCTTTATCTTAACAGTCCTGAATATTTTCTTAAACTTTAAAAAACACCTCTGACAGCCTCTTGCTTTTTGGACACTCCAAACAGAAAAGGAGGAGAAATGAAAGTCGCACACACAGAGAATCATGTACCATCCATATGCATAATGCAATTCGGAATTTATTAAAAAAGTAATTTATTATAGTAAAATCAAATGTAACTGTTTGATATAATATAAATCTATTTTAATCTAAAGGCCATTTCTATTACCAAAAAGGATTTATTTGAAAACAAGAACAGGTAACATTGTAGATTTATATATAAAGAAAATTTCCCTTCAAATAAATTTCAAAATGAAAAAACTTTAAAAACCTGATATTCAAAATTTTTTTAAAAAAAGAGTCGGCGGGCCGCCCCCTGACTTATAGTATTACGTCAGATTCGATTCACAATCTTGCGAGTAATGAACCAAGGGAGTTAGATTTTAGAAATTAACAAAGAGACATTATAAATCAGAATTTTTTAAACATTCAATATTGCACGGAGTTTCTCTACTTAACAAATTCAAAAGAAAAAAAAAAAGGGGCCGGGGCAATTCAAATTGGTTAAAATAATTCGAAATTTATTCAGCTAATAATCAACGAATTTTCTTCGAGATTAAGTTAGCAGAGACAGCAAAATGCTTTTGAAAGCCAGACACAACATCAGCAGATGAACTCAAGATTATTCAGTGGCTGAGTTTAGAAATTGCAATTTATCAGTTTTCGAATCGTTCACAGCAAATTACCAAAATTTATTTTACAAGAGAAACATTAATGTATCGAAAGGAAACAATAATGTACTACTGTATTTTCCACTATTATGAAAACATAACTAGCTTTAATATTGCTATTATTGAAGCTTTTGGCGAATATGTTGATCTTCACCGTATCCACTACATACTAAAGAGGGAAAAGAAAGGATGATGGTGCTGAAAAGCTTGAAATGATACGCTATTACATCATACAATTAGAGGGAACATTTTATTTCAAGTTCTCTTTAGCCAATAAGTGCTTACCAAAGATTTTGTCAATTTTTGATATTAGCAAAAAAAAAAAAAAAAAAAGGTATTTACAGCTTTTTCTCATCCTTTAATCCCATAACTGCCGCTAAAAATTACGCGATTCGCTCCTCAGTGCCGCCGTTTTCCACATGCGCGCGCATCCGGTATATTGTGGAGGGATCCTAAGTAAATCCTAATCAAAAACTGCCAAGGTCAGTTTATTACTCTACGGAATAGTTTTACTGATAGCAGTACAAAGAAAAGAATCGTATTTTGGAAAGGCGCAAATATACGTCCAGGGCATTCAACGCATCGGTTGAGTGAGATATATATAAGCCGACGGCAGTTAAGGTGTTAAATTAAAAATTGGCATTGTTTTCCTATAAGGGTAAAAAAAAATAAATTAGGATCCATTCAAACTGTTTATTCTGGGAAAAAAGTGTGGATCTAGTCACGAAACTAAGAACCTCGCATATTGACCTACCTCTCTCCTCAATTTGTCACTGATTTTTTAAAAATCCCTATACCTTCTGCCCTCTTCCGCATGTTTTTTTTAAGTGGTATACACGCTTTTAAGTCAACTTATGGTCTCACGATTCGTCACTTGACACTGCATAAACTTTTTATCATAAATGTATTAGAATTTATACGATTGAATTTTTAAATTTGGGTTTATGTATTTCCCCAACGATGTTTAATTTTTAATATCCAGCATCTATGACGATGATATATACTCCAATTACAGAAATTCCCTGAACTACTCACCTTTGCCTGCATAAATCGGTCAGCTTCGTCCTATGGAAAATAATGATACACTTTGTGTGCATTTCTATCCGTAATATTTTTTTTAAAAAAAAAAGAAATAAACGATCATCAGGTGAGAAAACACAGAAACAGCACGATTCTTTTAAAAATATTTTTATTATAATTCCAGCTTTAAGCGTTTACAATGGAATAAAAAATTAATTTTTCCCCAAAAGTGTATAAGCAGGAGTGTAGCTTCCACTGTATCAATGATACAGGGCCCAAACACGAGTACAAAATTTTTACTATATTAAGGAGGCCTCAAAAGGGATGTGCAAAAAATTGATACAGGGCCCACTCAGGATTAGCTACACCAGTGTGTTTGAGGGTGCACACTCTTTGATTTAGTAATAATGAAAATTTCTCGATTCTTCCATGTAGATATAGCACAAAAACTGAAAAAGTCAAAATTGAATCAAATTTGAATTCTTAAGCATCAAGATGTTTAGGGGATGTTACAAATATATATATATATCAATTGATTCGCCTGTATTAGATTCCAAAATAGCTTTATTATTGAATTTTACTTCAAAATACTTGAGACAGAAATTTTTTTCTATGAATACAAAAATTTGCAGCAACAAACTTTCCCATTTTATAATATATCTGAGTTGAAATCCAAGGCTTAGTAATGGTTCTAGAATAATAGTTAAGAGAAATAGGATGACCTAGGGAAAGCAACCCTAAGAGAAATAAAGGCAGTTTTCTGGAAGAGTTAAAAACAGATCCTCAATTATGAGCTGAGTGCATAAATTAGATTAAAAATATAGAAATGTCATAGGAATTCCCTGAAAACCTATTATAATCACAAGAGAAAAGCATTTTTTTAAATTTGAATTTTGCAATGGACTTGTCATGTGATGTTACAGTCACATTATAACTGCAATCAAGTGTTTCCAGCCAATCAGTTCATAAATTCACGAGACTTCATAGTCACAATAAATGTAATTATATGTTTCTAGCTAATCAGTTCATACGCTTCCCTGTTGCCAAATTTGCTTTTTGCAGAAACTCTCTTTTAAAAGATACATACTTGTCAACAACAATAAAGTACATGAGTAAGCAAAATAAGTTTGATTTAAAAGAACAATAAAATAATTTTTTTTATAAGTCTTTTGAGATGAAACTTTTTTCGTAAGACTTGAACATCAACCCAATTATAAAATTAGAAATTTTATCCAAGTTTTACAAAAAGAACAAGATAAATATCAATTTTGAATTAAATGGAGAACACACAATTGCTTTTATCATGTGATGGTCATGAATTTTACCCATTTAAAAAAGCTGTAAATTGATTGAAAGGTCATAAAAAGAATTTAATCAAAATAAAATTGGACAGAAACTTAATTTTTTAAAATTTTTATTTGTATTAGCATTATTTATAACATTGTGTTAATATTATGAATTTTATAAATATAATAAAATGGTTTAGCTATAGCTATTTTTTTTTTTTTTTTTTGTTTAATAATTTCTTAAATTTTTTGATGAATTATTTGATTACAACATAAAATGTAGAAATATTACCTAATTTAACCCGATTATACTTTAATACACTTGATAAAACTTATTGTTACACAAAATCAATAACAAACTTCAATTTAAACACACATTTAAAAAGTATCGATTTTATCTGTTTCAAATTGTTGCTGTTTTCTTGAAAAATTTATCTTGTATAACGCAAAAATGTTTGACAGATCTTGTTGACAGATAAGGAAAATAATAAAAAATAGGTTACAAATGAAACCATCATTTCAAAAACTTAAAATTTACTTAATGAATATCTTTTAGAATGAATTATTACATTTCATATAAAAAAATATACCATAGTTAAAATATAAAGTTTAGAGATCTTTCAAACGAATTTCATTAGAACCTTTCTAAGTTTTATGTTTTAATATTATTATCTGTTAACTTCTGAAGAATCTCCAAGAACAATTTGTAGTTCAGAATTCCTAAGCAATATTAATTTATTAGTCTAAAAAACACCCCCTCAAGAAAAAAATATTTCAGCTTGGAAAATTTCTTTAAGTAGCAATTTTTACTTTATGATTGGCAATTTATAAATAAAAAAACAGTTTTTGATACTACAATAAATGCTTTTTTATTAAAAAAAAACATTAAAACTGTTTCATAGTAAAAAAGTTATACAACTTGGACGTTAATACACAATTAAAAGGTTTATATTTTCAATATAATTCTATTTTATTCTAACATTCAGGAACTAAAATATCACACTAAAATACTAAATCACATCAAAGGAAAAGTCTAGCAAACATGATACAATTTGTAGAAATAATACGGTGTTACATGTTTATCTGTGAAAAAATATCTCAGCAATCACATTATATACCCTTATAAAAAGATTTTATTCTGCAGATACTGAATGTTGTTAACATGGTTCTATAATTTAAGTGTAATGTGTACATGAGAAATACAATGATGACTGGCAAATCAATAAATTAAGTATTATACAGTTAAAGTAGATTTAACATCTTTGTTCACAACATAAAATCGATGTTTCTTTCCAAAACATCCCCAAATCACGGCAATATTTTCAATCACTATATTTATCGGAACAGTTAACAATGCTCCAATTATACATAAGCAGAATTTCAAGAGACCAAGACGATATAAACTGAAAGATTTGAGTACACCAAATATATACATGTAAATATTCATAGCTCCAACAAATGCACACAAAAAATTGATAATTTGCCAACAAGGTATAGGAAAGAGTCCAGCAAGTATGATATTGGAAGTGCTGAGAGGTATGGTAGCCCAAGAATATAATGCACAAGCAAGAAACACTTTATTTCGGAAAGGTATTGCTGGACTGTGGACAACTAAGAAAATTCCTTGAAGCCATCTTTTTCGTTGCTGTAAAAAATCCCATAAAGTGAAAGGACTTTTTTCCCACATTTCACCTTCAATGAAGTTGAACGTATAACCCTCTTTATATGCTACCATACTAAAATAGCAATCTTCTGCTACAGAACCATCCAAGCCATGATCAAAAGACACCTTACGTTCAGCTCCAGCTTGAGTAACAACATAGGATCCTTTCCAGCTGAACAAAGGTCTATGAAAAATTTGAAATTGAAACCTTAGTTTACCCATGTCATCAGCTACTCTGAAACTGTCTGCCAGAGTTGTCATCCAATTTACTACATTTTCATTAGCATAAGTAATCATGCCTTGGCCAAACTGATATTTTCCATCCAGAACAAAATTTAATATTCCTTTCAATGAATTTTCTGTTAAAACTGTTTCTTCATCCAGATGAACAATCCAGTCTGAATCACTTAGTACATTAACATCATCTTCCAAACAATACTGCAGAGCTCTTGCCTTAAACAATGCACCCGATTTAGTTCTGTAAGTAGTTGGAACAACAATTTCTCGGATTCTTGGATGCCTAGGTAAATTAAGTGCTGTATCTGTTACAATTTCAAATAAGAAATTTTCTAGACCAACATCTAAGCATGTGTTCATATTACGATTTACATTGTTTTTGACTAAATCTGGGTAATCTCCGCGAGTTACCACTCGAATAGAAATAAATGGTGCTAAAAGAGGTGATCCTTTCAGTAGTACTTTCTCAGGAAAAGCATTAAAAAATAAAAGTCCAAAACAATTACAAATACATTGTGGTAATGCAAGAAAAGTCAAAAAAAACGCAGTAAGTATAAAAAAATGGCAGGAATATAACCGTATCTTTCAAATGGATCTGCATAATTTGTATCACAGGACCAAAAGCATAAACCTCCAGCAAATACTTCAAAGACTAAAAGGAGGGTAATAAATAATATGCAGTGGAGGGCATGTTTTACGTTACTACTCAGGTTTAGATGCTTGCTTAGAAAATCACCTAAAAAGAAAAATAAGCAATTTTTTTTACAGTTAAAACACAGAAATTTAAACAAATACCATAAAATCCAGATGTAAACCTGCATCCCTTGCTATTACAGAAAAACTTCCAATTTCATAAAGATTACTTTTAGAAATTTATAGTAAATTTAGAGAACCAGCCTTCCTTTTGAAGTTGAAAAATTGTGCACTTAAAATCAATGGTTAATTCAAATGTTTTGACAATTTAATTTGTAATACATTTAATGCCTACTTTTTAAAAAGTTAAACTATATCAGAAAAAAAAAATGCTATAAGATAAGATTATATGAAACAAATAAGATGTATATATATATATATGTATAATATAACACATAATAAAAAAAACAGAAAATTCAAAGTTTGAAGTCGAAGGACAGCTTTATTTTTGAGAGGTAGATTGTCTGGATTTTATGATAGTTCAGAAATATTTCTGATTAAATAAATAAGATAATTTTAATTTAATCAGTGTTTTACAATATGAATTTCATAAAATATTTGTCCTGTTTCGAATTAAATATAATTAAATACTTTACACACTTTAAACAGTTGTCACACAAGAGAAATGTTTAAATATTTTTTACAACTTGTTAATTGCAATATTCTATTTACATAATATATAAAAAAATATATAAACATCATATAATTCCAACTTCCAAATACATTACAGTTATAGCAAACACATTTACCAGTCCAAAAAAATCAACCAAGTTGAAGCAATTATTATAACTTACATTGTCTGCCATGTTGCCCTGTCTCTGAGTAGCAACAAAGTTTAGTATATATAGATGACCATCTTGTCAGGATAAAATGCCAAGGGAGGTAAGACCCTGTTTTGAATTTAAAGATTGTACTTTAGTTGCTTAATGATTTCAAATCAGAAATTTATTTCTTCATGCCAAAAAAGACTTTACAAAGAATAAGGACTAAACTCAGGATAGGAGTAAAAACACCAGGATACTGAGAAAATGAAATTTGACAACAGAAGAAACAATCAAGGAAGGAAGATACTATAATATTTCCAGAAATTACCAAAGGAAATAAAAGGGGGAAAATAAGGAAAAATCTTTAATGCAGAGGATCATTAGGAAAAAGGGAATGCAGTATTTATAATCAAATTACATAAATCTTCTTTTTGAGAATTGTCACTATACTTTTAAATTTCTCAATTTAATTATCTTTCTTTTCTCAGATAAAAGCTGTAAATTCCGTGAAAGGGAAAAATTATGAAGAAATAAGAATAAAATTAAAAATACTGTAATTAAATATAAATAGATTATCAATTATTTTTTTTAAAAAATGCAAAACACTTGTAAAGAATTGAACAATTTTTTAAAAAATACAGATGTTTACATATTATTAGAACCTTTTGGTGACATTATACGAAACGAAGCACATGATTGACAATTTAGGGCAAACGATACATGTGAAATTAGGGTTGCCAATTTGACGAGTTATCTTGAACATTGACGATTGTTGTGATAATCTACAAGGTACCAATAAAGTTTATAATAAAAGTTGACTTTTAATTGGACAAATGAAATGTTCTACAAGTTTAACAGGTACTTATGTACGATTGCAACTATGTCAATGTTCAAGATAACTTGCCAAGATGGCAACATTGATTTTGTATGCGTTGTACGCAGTGACGCACACAGGAATTTTTCAAGGGGGGGTCGAGGTCGAAAGTTCACCATTCTTATATCATGCTCCTTTTGATTTTGTCGATTTTCGGGAACAAAACACAGTAAAAAACTAATTTTTGAATAAATAATTAGCATTAATTAATAAAACTAATCATTAATAAGAAGTAATTAATAAAATTTTACGTACTATATACTTAGAATTATAATCAATCGGGAAAAAAAGCAAGGGCTTTGGGGGGGTTCGGACCCCCCCCTTGTGTGTGCCACTGGTTGTACGTGCTGAATCGGTAACCATATGCTTTGTTTCACATAATGTGTATTATTGCAATCATATTGACGACAAGTGGAGTTAACTGATAAACTTAACAAGTTCACTTCCAAAGAAATCGGAAAAATTAAGGTCAAAAATAAAATTAAATGATTTTCGAAAATTTAAAAAATTCCTCAGTTAAAATTATTTTTTTAAAAAGAATATCCTAGATATCAAAGATTATTTAAGGATTCAGTATTAAAAGTAGTGAGAAATAGTTACAAAGAAATATATGACTAACACAGAAACAAGTAATAATGTACAAGGGGAAATTCTAATAAACAGCATCTTGCAATACATAAATACTTGAAACATTTTGTATACTGAATAATTCACTATTGTATTTTGCTTCAATATCTTTAAAGGTAAACTAATTGATAAGTTTCAACAAGATAACACATAAGTAAACAAAGGTCAAATGGAGCATGAAGTTCATACTTTACTAATAAAATAGATACAAACTTGAAAATTGATAGAGTAGATATGATTTCAAAATTAGTTAATTTATTTTTGAACAAACATACAGAGAAATGAGTACATTATATATTGAGAGATCAAAATTTAATGTCAAACTACAAAAAAAATAAATGCATAATCTTTACAAATAATATAATCCACTAAGTTGAGAAGGTAGAGTTGATTAATAAAATATAAAAAAAATGTTTAAAAGAATTGCTAAAAGTAAATTAAATAATGTTTATCTTGTTGTTCAAAAAATCCAATTTGGAAATCTTTAATTAAAAGTATAGAAAAATTTTATAAGAAATTTAAACCTCTAATATAAAATAACAAGCAGCATTACTAAATAATTAAAAAGAAAGGACAGAAAAATAAGAAAACACAAACAGATTGTTAAAACTCAAGAATTAAATTTCTTCAGTATTTTCAAAGCTATTGTAATAAGCCACATTTATTAAATGAAAAGAGAATTATTCATAAAATAATAAGCCCGTAATAATTTAGATGAATTAAGTACTTGAACTTAATGTAAAGAAAATGTGGTTATTTTAGTTCTCAATCTTTTTTTTAAAGAATAAAGAGCATTACCCTACATAGTGACAAATATCCAATGTAACAACCAATGCATTTAAAATCCTTTAACAATGAGTTTAAAAAAGATTAAATTCCAGAAAATGTACAGATTTTCACAGATGAAAAGATTAAAACAAACAATAGATCAAAATATAAGCAAGCAATTTTCACACAATTGACAAGAATGATATAGAAATACAAGAATTTATCCAAGTATAAAAAATTATCATACTTTTAGTATCTAATGAAAAAGCTAGCATAATAAGACTATAAAGAAATCTTTTAAAGCTAATTATGAAGCAACATTTCTTCTGACAAATTGTTCATAAATGTGTGAGGAAGATTAATTTTCCCCTCATATAAGAGTTTATCTTCCACAATCAATTTCTTAAAACTTTATTCAGATGACTTAATACTTATGTATCGAACAAATGAATAAAAGATGAATGTGAACAAATACAAGTAAAAAAAAAATTCAGGAAAGAATTTACTCAGCTGGAAAATGAAGGCTATTTATGAGAAAAGATAATTCCAAAATCGTTTACTGATAAAATAATCCATATAAAGAATGAAAGTCAAAAACAGATAAAATATTATCAAAGTATTAATAAAATCATTTCATCCTGAGAAAGATGGTCATATAAACAATAAGGTTAAAAACTTGAGGAAATTTCAAAACTCCTGAGTGAGGGAGTGAATATTACTGTTGCAATATTCAGCTACTCGTCAATACTTGCAAGATTGTATTAAAGTTTTGAAAATAAAATACAAGCAAACTAGAGAGAATCTGTTTTTCTACCTAATATTAGAACATGTCTATCTGAGTGCAAAATTATGGACTGATCATTTAAAGAATTATCTATAGTTTACATTTGGTATATTTAAAAAAAACTCATTAAATGCTATGGTAAAAACATTCCATACATAATAAAAAAAAATCCCACAACAAATTAATATTCTGAAAAATTTATAAAAAAAATACAACAGTTTTTTCGGTACTTATTAATAGAGTTGGTGGTTGTTGTGATAATACATAACTCGCCAAGTTAGTAACTCCAACTTCCTATGTGTTGTATGTGCTGAATTGGCAATCAGGTGCTTTGTTTCATATAATGCCACCAATAGGTTGCGATAATACGCAACTGTCCTTTTTTCCTCACAAGATATGTAAAGCAAAACAGATAACACACTTTTAATACTTTCTAATTCTTTATTCACTTTAATGGGAAGCAGAGTATTGGACACTATTTACCTCTTTAAATGCAAATATGATCTATCTCTTTGAAACCACATATTCCAACTTGTTTGCCATTTTGTAGCCAAGAATTTGAACTTTGGTACATCTCAAAAAGTGACCTTTTGTTATTAATATACTTGCCATTTAACTTAAACATTCATTATACAAATTAAACTCTTAATTTTACAAATAGAATAACATTATGTTACTTTATTAATTGTACTGAAATCTGAAATTTGTTTTTAAAACTTAGTTTGTATACAATTAGCAACAAAATTACTAAAAATAAAGAAGCTTCTAACAATTTTTTAAAAATCAGTTATGAAAATTCCTTTATTACAATTTATTGAATGACGAGAATAAAATTAACAAAACTGAAAAATATTTTAATTCATCAGTATCTAAAAAATATTACTTGCTGCAAATATAACAAATATTCATATAAAAACTTTTTATTCTATATGAAAAAAATGTTTCACAGTTAAACACTATCTTAAAGAATCAAATATTTTCTTTTCAAAAACTTTTTATATTAATCTAATACAATCAAAATAAAAATTATGTAAAATTACCTTTAAGGGTTTTTATAAAAGCTTTTCTTCGAGTAAAAGAATACCAATTTTTTTGAATACATATCTTAAACATTTCCAAAATTTAGTAAAATGGATTCAACAATGTAATTGCAACTTGTCTTCACTCATGTCTAGCATTAATAAAAAATGATGAAAAGCAATCTTTTAAAATGCACTAGATAATAATTTGAAAACTTTGGCACTACAGTCACGTAAAATGCTTTATCAGAAGATAAATCATTCCAACTAATCAAAGATTGAAATATTATACAAAAACTACAGTATCTTTCTTTAAAAAAAAATAATAGTATGACAAGCAGTTTTTCAAAACTTGCTTAGCAATCAAAAAGTAAACCAATATACAAAAAGGGATTGTATAACAACTATTTTTCAGCATATAAGTATAGATATTTAATAAATACCGCAGGCATTTAAAAGGTCTTTTAATTAGCAAAAATGATTGTATTAGTAGTTTTGATAATTAATTTTTTTTTTCCAAAACCAGCCTTTTTTAAAAAAAAGATGAAAACTATTCATCAGATTAAATATAACCATTCACATCTTCTAAACATAAATATTGGCTACAACTTGAATGATTGAAACTTCCAACTGTTTTATGAACATATAAAAATAACTCATTCAAATTTGGCTAATAATAATGCCACAAATATGTAATGAGTTGTGGAGTCCTGATTACTAGGTGGAAAAAGATATTTTCTTGCAAACATTTTTAAAGCTAAAATAGGATTCAACCACTAAAATTACCAATAGATGTATCATAAAAAGTGTTTGGAAATGGTAAAATGCAATCTACTTTAAAAAGCACAGTAGTTTTTCCATTTACAATTTTCTCTAAGATTTTGCACAAATAATTTATCAAAGCGATAAATGATATTTTGAAGGATTTATTTGACGTTCACCTGATCTTTGTACATAAGTAACACGCTTGCATAATTAAAGTAATGCTTTTCCTCTTCATGCTTTTTCCTTTGGATTCTATGCTAAGATTTTAAAAATTTTATTAAGAACTTTTTCAAAAGAAGTCTTGAGTTTATAATCAACATTATTTAGGCTTGGACTGCTTATTGAAAATTTGAATATATAGAGAGTAAGAGTTAAGTGTTAACCTTACACTATTTTATTATAAGACCATGACTTAAAACTATAAAATAAAACTGTAAACCTTTAAGTCAGGCAACCAACATTTTTATTATGAAATATACTTCATTATTTGGAGTCAATGACAAACATGGATGGCGCAGTCATCTACTTTCCCATGCAATTTTTTTTGTCTGTTTATAAAATTATGTATATATTACACTATGCTTCTATAAACAGATGTCAATTTTTCCCGAAAAATACTTGAAACCAAATGCAATGCAATACAAATTTGTCTTTTGGGTTCAAATTGATTTGTCATTATGCAAAAACAGCAGTATTAAAATGAATTCTGACCTGTGTGCAATTTACAAAGATTTGAGTTAATGTGACAGAATGAAATCTTTCAAGAAACTATGATATTGAAATATTTTTTGGTACTTACGTATTAGCGTCACAGTAGCAAAATTGGCACCACTCGAATCGTACCTTGATATCAAAACAACAAAGATTCTAATGTGTTTTATATGAAAAAATACCAACCAAAATTTGGTGAAAAATGGCACAATTCATGTTGTGCCAATTTGGCTTTGGAGATGCTAAAACGTAAGTACCTATTTTTTTTATTTAACATTTATATACAAATTGAAAGGCCAAAATAGTATGAGATATAATGAATGTAAGGGGGAGGGGAGTAATCAACTTACAAAATAATTTTTTAAAGTGTAATTATTTGGAATCTGGTTAATATTAAATACAAAACATTACAGTTTCTCAATAACTTTGAAAATTTATATCAATATCATTTGAAAACTCACAATTCACTAAAAAAATCCTGCTTGATCTGAAACAAGTTGATTACTCTCTGCAGGCAATTAGAAAAAATCCAATTTTTACACAAACTAGGATATTATAGTAAAAAAATATTAAGATGAATTATTGGATCCAAGAAAACGAACGTCCTCGAATGATGTGCTACACACAAGCAAATACAATAATATAAAAGTTGATTACAGAAATCAAAAATTTAAAAGGAGTAGGCGCTTTATGTAAACATGATTAGATTAAATCACAAAACATTTATTACCCTGATGAAAGGAAATGAAAACCTCCCAACTTTCTGTAATTATTCTTGACAGTAATATTTTCGATTCAGAGATGATAGAAACTATTCATATAATATACTGTTTACATCTAAGAAATATTACGGTTTATAACAAAAAATTTGAAAAACACGAAAACATTCTTTTTGGGTCAATTAATAAAAATTCAAACTAAATCTTAATATATATACCCCATTAATTAATATTAAATAAAGCAAATTACTCCACTAGGAGTTAAATACTCACTTTTACAAAATCTTATATTCATGGTTTAAGTAGATAAAGGGTAAATCAATTTGCAGCTAGAAAAATTTTTGATTGGCAGTGATTGTGAATTAATTTCTAAATCTGTGTAATTTTGCATTTTTTTTATAAATGAATTTTTATTTCATTTATAGGACTGCGGCCAGCGCACATCCATCTAAATAAGTTGAAAAGTTAGAAGGGGCGTAGTATGTTGAGTAGTTTGTAAGTTGTAGCAACGAGAAATCGATTATTCAATTTTACAAATCGATTGGTTGTTCTGATGTGAAAGGACGTTATGGAAAGAAAAATATCAGAAGAAAAATAAATAAAAAAGGTAATGTATTGACTCTAAAAAGATTTCAATGATTAGTTGAAAGTCATGTTTTTTTTTAAAGTCTCAGAGTTAACAACTGCAGTAACCCTTTGATACAGCGAGTGAGAATGTAAATCTATTTTATATTGTAGTTTGAAGTATAAAAGCATGCTTTGGTGAAGTTAAATATGAGTTATATTTTCTAATTACATCATATGTTGTTGACATCTCTCTCAAAAGTCTAAATTCATCCAAAAGACCATGGTAGCTGAGAAATCAAGAATACGCAATCGTGATTAATGTTGTTATACAGAGTTTTGGATTCAAGTCCTGGTGCTAATAAAAGTCTACCACCTAGAGAGGCTTGTTAGTTCTGTCGACATTCAAAGTCCTCACGTTGGGATGATGTGGAAGTTTGTAGAATGTATTAGCTGCTTAGGTGTTAACCTTGTCACTTGACCATAGCTCAAAATTACGAGGTGCGCAGTAATAGCCCTATTATTGCTTCAGATTGCAACGTTAATATAAAATCAAAGGGTACACAAGTAATCAATCAATCAGCAATTCAAAGCTAAAAGCTATGGTAAAAATATTTTAGTGGCTGGCAACAATATTGATGATGCAAGTTGGAGTGATTTAAAATTTTGTGTTGACAAATGGGATTTTCACAAGTTTTTTTCTGTGTGCCTAATTTATGTACATACTTTTCTGCTCTAAAGCTACAGTTATCAAAAATTTTCTGTTAATTCATTAGAATCAAGGAAATAAACGGTGAAGTATGAAATCAAAATAAAGTACAATGTTTTCTGATCTTGATTTTGTTTTCTATTGTTCAATTTTTTCATTGTAGGTAAGTAAAAATGAAATAATTTGTGTTTGATTTTCGAATGCTTTTTTATCAAATTACGGTGCTTTCATTTATTTTCTAGAAATTATATTTGATTAAAACATGTATTTCATTTATATTTTGATGGGCGTACATATATTTTTAATAAGTATTTTTTGACAAAAATTACTATCTCATCTGAGATTAGGGAATCCTTTTACACACAAATATTAAAAATGTATGCTGTTGCTTGTATATTTTAAAATTTATACTTTTCAAAATTTTATACAACTAATTTTTATTAAAGATGATGACACTTTTCAATTTCAATTTTCTAAATTGTGTTCTCCCATTTTGTTAACCTTTGTTTCGTTGAATTAAGGTTAAGGTTTAATTTTGTTGTGTGGAACAATGTGATATAATACTTGCATATAATCACAGCCGTATTAGCGACATTATACGATACAATGCGCATGGCTGCCAATTCAGCACTTATGATACATGCTAAATAGGGGTTTCCAACTTAGCAAACTATCTTAAACGTTGGCATTATTGCAATAATACGTGAGTACCTTTGATACTTGCCCTGACCAATTTGAAATATTCATAAATTAAAATATATGTTTAGAATTCGTGTTGCCTCACTACAACCTTGCAATGTGCAAAATTTGCATAACCAGTTGGTGAATGCTTGAAACCAGATAGTGTTAACTCCCTATCAGAACCTCAATGAGTTAACAGTGCATCAGGTATTGGTAGTTTTAGATTTGAAAAAGGGAGCTCTACTTCACATTAAATAGGTGGTCATAGGCTAATGGCTCCTCTGTGTTGCATCCTTACCCTCCCCTTACGTATTTTCCCTTGAGAATTTGATAAATGTTGGACCCTAAAGCAATGCTCCGCAACCTTTTTATCGCCACGGCCCGGTCAACGTTTGTTAGTTTTACCGCGGCCTGCTGAGGGAAAGTATGCTGATTGTTTATATTTTAGACTGTTTTGATTTAATAATTTTAATTTAATTGTATTTATAATCGTGACTTCTAAATAAAATATAGCTACATCAAAAAATGAATATAAAGTTATTTAACAAGGAATATTAAGGGATTTTTATAAGAAGTAGCCCAAACCTAAGAAAACTATACCACAGTAAAAAAGAGAAATAATGTAATGTTTTTGTGCGGACCGGGGGTTGCGGAACACTGCTCTAAAGCACCACAAGGGTGGACAACAAAATTATATAATTTTGAAGCTTTGTCAATTGATGAGGGCAACACCTAAGCTAGCATTCTATTCTTATAATGGTAACTTATGTACTATCACAACAATACCAATGTTCAAGATAACCCTCTAAGTTGGCAACCCCGATTTCGCATGTTTCGTACATGTTGAATTGGCAACCATGTGCTTTGTTTCATATACTGTTGCCAATATGGTTGTGATAATATGTAAGTACTACACTAATCTGGAGACTTGAAGTCACAACAGATTTAATGTGCATCTGTCCCTTTACACTGCAAATGTTCAGGGGAACTCATGGTTCACGAGTCTTAGATCATGATTACTTAGTTATGATGGGCACTTTTCCATAAGAAAATTCTATTTTAGAAGTTAATCAATGATATTAAATGGATTGAACCATTTATACCATATTTTAATTTATTGGATGCATTTGGCTTGGTAAAACTGTCATTTAATTTTTTGTCATTTAGACATTTGTATTCTGGGTTCTTTCTAAAATAAAAAAAAAAAATTTCATTACCTACAGTGATTATTAAAATAATTGTTTATTGAACATTTTTCTGGCTGTTGAGTTGCAGTGTTTGTAAAGGTGTATTCATTTCATGGCTGTAGTAGTGGCAACTTGATATGAATCTAATCATTATTTAGTTTTGTAATTTTAATGTTAGGAGTGTTACTTTGTGTGTGCTCTCCATTCAAATGTCAAAAAACAAAAGCAGAGAGTATGTTTATTGTAAATATCCCAATAATAAAATTACCCTAAATGATTTGATTAATATCAAGAACTTTCAATTGCCACTGCTACAACCACGAAATGAATGAATATTTACATTGCAGATAATTCAGCATCCTGTCTGCTCAAATGCCAAGCAATCAGGAGAGGGAATTATTCCTTTTCTAAATTTAAATATAAGGAAAAGCAGGGGAAAACAGAAAAGGGGAAATATAATAGCATGTTCAAGCAAAGGGAAATATTAGTTATTTTTGGATAAAGTTTCAATCACTCAGTAAAGTACGGGTAAGCTATCAAGATATTCTTTTACAAGAAATCGTGAATAAACCAATAAAAAAAATTCAAGGTCTAATCCTTTTAACAAGGAATTGCGAATAAATCTGGGAAGTATAGGTTTTCATTCTCCTAATGTGAAATGTAATGGGATTTTCATTTTGAAATAATATATTTGTAATTATAATTTAATAAATATATATAAAGACTGTGTGTAAATGTTTAAGAAAATATTGTTATTACTTATAAGGTTAGTATATGAATGCATGTACAAAATATTTCAAAATGCAATATAATTAATTTCTTATATGAATTTTAAAAAATAAATGTCTTTGAATTGTGATATATTTAAGTAAATTTTATTTCTGTAATTTCTATTAATAGCTCAAACTTTGTTATATATTCACATAACCTGACCACATGTATAAATTTTAGGTCTTTCAACTGACAGTTCTATTCATTTATTCATGTAAGTGAATTCTTTCATTATATGAAAGACAATTTAACATTTTTTATCAATTTTATTAATATAGTATTTTTACAGTAAATTTCCATTTTAATATCTTTTGTTGATTACTTCTTTAAAAAATAATTATTGTGTAATATTATATAAAATAATAAAATGTTTATATCATATATATAATGTATATATATTATGAATAGCATAAACTCTCTGACATCAAAGAGTTTCTGATAATTTTTTCGAAATGGTCACCTTTCTTTTGCAGTTACCATGAAATAAAATATCTTATAAGTCTACATTGCTTCATGTGAAGTAAGTCATGGTGAATCAAAGAAAAGCTTGTAATTACCTGTTAAAATTAAGAATGCAGAATTTATGTCTAATATAAATACTTTTATTTTAATTCCTTATGTTCCTAAAGATGCTTGAAAAGAAATCTTTACTTTGTATCTTTATTTATATTTACTTATGAATGTATAATTACTATCCATAATCAGTAGTATATTATTTGTTAAATCATATTTTTCTTAACTTGATGTTCCATTAAAATGAAATGTTGGTTATATTTTAATTATCATAAGATCAAGCATTTGTATGCTTTGTGAGAATGCAGTATTGGTTGTTCCAGTTGATGTATCTGCTATATTGAATACAGTATTAATCAAAAGTTTTTAATATTAGGATATGTATTATTGCAACCACATTGACAAAATTACATAAAATGAAGCACATGGTTACCAATTCAGCATGTACTACGCATGCAAAATTGGGCTTGCCAACTTCTCGAGTTATCTTGAAAGTTGGCATTGTTTCGATTATTCATAAGTGCCAATATAAGAACTGACAGTGTTTTTTTAAATATTTATCTAAAAGAAGAACTTTTTAAGTAAATTTTTTTGCTGTTATTTTACTAGTATCTTTTGTCAAATTTATAAGAACATGTTAGAAAATTAAAGGGGACTGAAACTTTTTATGTTTTGCTTATTTTTATTTAGAAAAAAAACCCTCATGCATGTATAACAATAAATATTTTTTCCGCTCAAAAATTGACATTTTGTTTATTTTAATTAAAACTCAATGGAACAGTTTTATATTATTTTGTAACTTTTAATTGATGTTTATTAAATTATTTCTACATCACAATCATATTAATTTAATAATGCATAGCTTTATAGAAACTTTTCCGTTGTGTATCTGTGGCCGCGGTAGCCAAGTGGTATGGGTATCAGATCGTGGCTTGCTTTGTCACGAGTTCGATCCTAGTACCACTAAAGACCCACCGTGTAGGGCAGCGATGCACGTTAAATCTGTCGAGAGCTGAAATGTCCTCCCATTGGTGTGGTGTGGTAGTTAGGAGAGGGGGTGCCAGCTCAGGTGTCATCCACGTCACTTGACCATGGTTCAAAATTACGTGGTCTGTCGCCAAAAGCCCTCGTGTAGCTGAACAGTGCGACGTTAATATTAAATCAATCAATCAATCCATTGTGAATCTGATTTATATGTTTGCATTTTTATTGCATCTATATAATTAAAATCTTATCTGCTTTTATGTATCCAGTATTGAGATTAACTCAATAATAATCTTAAATTTAGAAATTTGTAATTTTTTTGTCATTTGTCAATCATTTTAATTTAATTTTTTTTAATGTTTTATATATTGATCTTTTTGCTTTAAATTTAAATTAAATATTTAGTTTTACTAATTCATTTTGAATTTGTTCAATAATAAATTTTTGCTCTTTATTCATTCCATAAGGAATAATTACTTATTGGTATACTGAAATCATTAAAAAAAAAGTTCATTTTTAATATACTGATTTTGAATTCCTAGAATGATCTTTTCTTACTGTCAATATTTTAAAATACTATATCTAATTCATTTTGGTTATGTTTTTGTTATTTTAGATTCTACTTTAAAATTAATACAGTTGTAGTTTTGTGATTCTCTTATTTTATTATATTAACTTAATTTTAGTGAATTTATACATAAAATTTATTGTGTAATTTTTTTTATCTGTAGTTATGTAATTTATTCAACTTCCAGAATGTCCAACTATTCCGAGAGGTCATTTTCTTTCAATACCAGTGGGAGTAGTTCTCCCCTGCCATCTCCTATTCCCACATACCGTGGAGGAAGTACAGCAGTAGCAAAAAGGTCAAAGTTTTTACGTAGGCTATTTTATTTCAAGCATATGGATTTTGAGTTTGCTCTATGGCAAATGTTTAATCTGTTTGTTTCACCTCAAAAAGTGTAAGATATCAGTCTAATATTTGTTTGAAATTTTTTAAAATTTATAGCTTAAACAAAAATTTTGTTTAATAATCAAATTAGTAACGTATTAATGGATCAAATGTTTATATTTTAATGTTTTACTTTGTAGAGAGTAAAACTATATGTACAAAAATAATTCTTTTTTAAAAATGAAATTTACTTGAGTCTAACACATATATATCTATAGTTTATAAAGTTGTTGTAACCTTTCATATGTAATATTTTAATTCAAGAAATAAATGGAGGTTATCAATTTAAATAGTGTAAATTATCAATAGTGCTTTTATTACTTGTTTTTTTACCATTAATTCTACTGAAATATTGTTAATTTTTTATGAAAAACATGTTTTCATTATTTTAATTGGATATTAAATTAATACTGTATTTTACATTTTTTTTTAGGTATAGAAATTTCCAATATAGAAAACGTAAGTTTTTTAAACGCATTTGTACTTTGTATAAATGTTTATGAAATTTTTATTAATCAATTGATTTAAGTCTAGAACATAGTGCAAAATTATCTCCATCAAATTATGTATGATTTTTATTTTACAAATTCTTCGGCTAAGTATATATGTATATATAATCCATTTCTAAATATTTCTTCATACATTTAGTGTATAAAATTAATAAAAATGATTTTTAAAATATTTATTTTTATATATTAGCTTCATTCTGTTGTAACAGTATCTGAAATTATTTATTTTCAAAACAAAAACAAAAATTCTCATTTTTAAGATTATTACTAATTTCTGATATTATTTCTATTTCTACATGCAGTGAAGTAATTAAATTGTTTTGAAATCTTTATTGAAATAATGATTTTACTATGTAAATATTTAGTTGTGACATTTTCTGTATTTATTATGTGACATTTATATATTTTATATATCAGGGGTGTATGTTACGCTACTCCTCTGACCATTTGAAAAAAAATTCATTTTTCCATCTGACAGCAGTCTTATATGATGGTCTATTATTTCTATAAACAGCCATTATGTCAGCCTGTATTTGCTGGGTATTCTTAACTTTTCAAATGAAGGAACTTGTTCATTCAGAAAACCTTCGTTTTTTTCATACTGTGGGTTACCTCAAACTATAATTTATGGAACCACACAAATCATAACAGTATTACTTATAATATTATACACATGAGATGAGTTAATATGCAGAATAAATTTCACCTAGATATCATGATTGTTTTGTAGTAATAATTAATACTTTTATGATACTCCTAAATAGGTAAACCCTATACACAGGAATGTTAAACAAGCAATTTTGCCATGGTTTCCTTGATTAAAACACTTAGATATTATGTCATAATTCTTATTACTCATTGTATGAAATTCAGATTAACCTTTTGTTTATATGACATTATGACTTATTTGGGGGAGGTTCAGTTACAATACAATAAAATCTACTTTATAAGAGCAAGAAACTGAGTAAATATTTTAAGTGTAGGGAGTTTATTTTTTCTTACATGGCAAACCAAAATTGTGGTCAAAATTCATATTACTGTTGGAATTATCATTGTAATTCTATTTATGTTAATACCGAAACATGTGGTTCACTTAACCAATGATTTCATAATCAGTAGCCTGGATTGCTACATATTTATAGGTTCAGACCATTTTTCCTGCTGTATCCTTAAAATTAATAATTTATAAATATTCTATTCTGAATTTTAACATCTGAGGGTTGAAATTCGATTTAGCATTGTGTATAAATAAAAGAGAAAGAAAAGGAATATACTGCATGCCAAAAAAGTTAAAATGAATGGTATAAAAATATTTGCTGTGCTCTTTTTATGATATTCATAGAATATATTAATGTTGGAGCATTTTTCTATCTTACAAAATTTTTTTGTTTGCTTTCTATTTTTTAATATTACCTAGTATTAGTTTTAAGTAAGTTTAAATGTTTTCTTCAAAAGAGATTTCTTTTTTAGAAACAAAAAATCAGTTTGCAAGAGATGATCCTGCATTTTTAGTTTTGCTGGGATTTTGGTTAATAGGTAAATATTTTTTTTTGTTGTAAAATTTAGTAATCAAATTAATAAGAGTTAATGTAATTTTGGAAAAAAAATTGTAGTTTGCAAAAATATGTCATTTATCATGCAAGTATGTACAAAAAAAAGAACTGAATGAATTTTAACAAAAATATCTAAGTAAAAATTTCACTCATTAATCAACATTTATTAACTTTTATTTTTAATTTAGCTATAAATATTGCTCAGTTGTATTTGAATATATTCTTTTATATTTTACTTTTTAAATGTTATCTAGTGTGTGTATATGCATATTCCAGTAGTATTTTTTCAATGTTTGAGTTGTTTCATGTTACTCTTGATAATTGTTGATTCTATTGGAAGTCTTTTGGAAAGAATAATTATTGCATAGTTATACATTTCAATCAAGAGATGACTGAAGAAGGAAAAATATTCATAATGGTGTATTTTTAATTTTAAATGCAGTTCCTAATTCATATATTTTTAAAAGGTAATGGAACATAATTAGGCAAGTACAAATTCCCATACAATCCATGGTTACATAATTAGAACTCAAGTGGTAAAGCATTAACTTGCCAATGAATGTAATTAAAACAACATTACTTTCATTTATATTGTGAATTCAGCCTTTCATCTCTTCAGTTGGTCGATAAATGAGTACCAAGCTTGCTTTGGGACTAAATATTCGGGAGTTTCACTTCAGATTGACCACCAGATCGGGACATTTGCTCATGTGCCTCAGCTCTCAATGATCACACATACTGAGATGGGCACAGTAGGCCTTGGCCCTAATAGGCTGTTGGGCCACTGAGTTTAGTAGTTTATACTGTGAATTACTGATGAAATGGATACATATGCAAGTCAGGGAACGGTTGAAATGCGTTACTTGTGATTGCAGAGGAAAATGCAAGAAAATTTCAAAGATTGTACCAAGAGAGTTTTCTGAATAGATCCATCTGAGATGTTAGAATCTTTTAACTAGTGTACCAACTAACAAATCTGTGAAAAAGAGGATCCTACATTCAGACATTGTCCTTCGTTATTCATGTGTCCCATGAGATAATGAAGCTATTATTGTACAAGGAGGTAATGTACCCCTTTCACATGCAGAGAGCTCAGGATTTATTTTATGAAGAATATTGGATATGCATTGAATTTTCCTCATGATTTTTGTGGCAACCGTTTTGAATCTAAATTTTTCTGCATGTTATTATTCACTGACAAATGTATATTAGTGTCAGAGGGAATTTTAAATGCTCATAAAACAATTATATGGGCCAAATGTATCAATCATAAAAATCATCAGTGCTCTTCAATTCTCTTTGTCTTTCTCATTATTTTGTAACACAACACAAATCACCTTTTAGTGTTCTTGACTTTGATCTTGGATTGTTTGGGAATTAATGCTTTTCTTATTGTGTCTTGTTATCCCTAACATACATGTACTATTAGTTTAGAAAGAAGTACTTTCTGTAATTATTTTGCTGCAAGTCTTTTTAAATATTTATACCGAAAGTATTTTGAATTTAGGATGAATGTATAGGTAAACACATTGAAGAGCCCCCCCCCCCCCAAAACTGGTACACCTACCCCCAGTGGCGCACACAGGAATTTTCAAGGGGGTCCGAGGTTGAAAGTTCACCATTCTTGTGTATCATGCTCCTTTTGATTTTGTCGAATTTCGGGAACAAAACACAGTAAAAAACTAATTATTGAATAAATAATTAGCATTAATTAATAAAATTATTCATTAATAAAAAATACTTAATTAAATTTTACGTACTATGTACTTAGAATTATAATCAATCGGAAAAAAAAAAATCAAGGGCTTTGGGGTGGGTCCGGACCCCCAGGACCCTTGTGTGTGCCACTGCCTACCCCTAATCTAGTGCAAGTTCCTTTTGAGTTTGCACGGATTCAACTAATATCAAAAGTTATCCTGGGACAAATTAATACCAAACATTTTACTGGAAAATTCATAAATTTATGTTATGTGGTGGAAAGTTCTAAACAGCACATTGCAAGGCAGATATATTAAATAATATTCATTTCTGGGGATTTTGGTGGTTAATGGAAGTGTCCAAAATCAGAAAAGTATTCCTGTAGCTACTTGATTGCAACTCTTGACATGTGGGATGTCACATTGACCTGCTGAATTTGTTCAAATCATGCACAATTGATATGAATGAGTATAGGGGATTGGGCAGGATTCTTACATACCTGTAACCTGTTAGTCACTTATAGATGAATTAGGGGTTCCATATCTCACCAATTGTAAATTATCCATGCCATCACAGAGATACTACTAGATTTAACAGTTCCTTGTCAACATGTATGATTCATAGATTCACGCAGTTGCTTTAATATCTCTATACATGAATCCATCTGATAAAATTTGAAATGAGCCACTTCAGATCAAGAAATTGTCTCCTCACAGTGTAGATGACATGTTTCTAGTCATCAACAATCCAATGATGGGTGCAGGCAAGGAGTAAAGCTTTATGCTGGGCAGTCAATAATGGTACATGACTTGGCTCAAGAAACCTGTATCAATAATCTTTGATCAGTTCTCACATTGACACTTGTTGATACCCCAGGAATTTCAGGAAATATTACACTTTTAACTTGTTCAAGGATTTTTGCCAGTCATCGATGGTCCTATTTTTTTGGTTATTTTTCAAGTTAGCTGCAGGAACACCTATTGTCTTATGTGTGTGCGGCTGACCACATAGCATATGTTCTGATTGTTTTTATACTTCCATTATTTATATATGCATGTTGGTTTCTGGGTCTTTAATATATATATAATGAAGTTTTATAAAATTTAGAGCAATCATAACTAAAAATTCTATTTTTTTGAATTTTTACTAATATTTAGACGTTTATTGTACTGTACAATATTTGAATGAGTAACTAAATTAAAATAAATTTTATTGAATAGCAAAAAACCAATGTTTTACTTTTTTGTTATTATGTGCTATTATATATTTACATGCAAAGATTTAAGTACCATTAATTGATATTTTTTTTTTTTTTTTTTTTGCAGTCTCTTCTATAGGCTTTGCAGTTGTTCTGAAACTGCAGTTCTTAAGCTTCTTAAAATTTTTGTTATGGGTCATTTTTATTGATTGCATTGCTGTTGGAATTTTCATATCAACCTGTTTGTGGTAAATATATTGTTAAATTTCTTAATTGTTGATATAAAAGGTATTGCATTTTAGAATAAGTATAATAAATGTAGATTCATATAAGATTAATTAATAGAAATTAAATTGAAATTTATACTAGAATACCATTCACACTGTTGAATTTTTAAAATAACTCATTAGTTCAACATGCAGCCATAAGATTTTAGTATTTTATAATAAAGTTGTATCTTTTTTAGCAAGAAAAGTTTCTGAAAACTTGTTCATTGATTGTGTTCTTAAAAATTTGTTTTTTTTTTTTTTAAATCCTTTTATTTTTATTAATACATTTCTATCTTTCTTTAAAGATAGCAAAACATTTATTCAGTGTATTGTATAAATATCATTTTGTTGGTTTGATTTATTTTTGTATGGAGCAGTTTAAAAATTGAAAACTGATGCTTTTCTATACTACTATCGAAAATTCTTTTATTAGTTTACATGTGTGCTTAAGTTAATCTTTTAGATATTGGTATTCTAATCCTGCAACATGTCATTTAAGTGCTAAGCCATAAAAATTATTCAAATGTTAAATTGGGGGAGGGGGAAGAAAAAATAGAGAAATGAATTTTGAAAAGTCATTTCAAGGTGAATACTATCACATTAAGTTTAAACATACTGAATTTTGTGCATAATTTAACACTTGTGTTCATTTAAAATAATTTAAAAACTTAACCTTCTGAATTATTTTATGCTGTATGTTTCCATCCTGTCTTCCATCTTATTAGTTGAGTGAAATTAATAGTTACAAAATGGTTTAAGCAAAAAGATAAATTCTTTTTATATAATAACTAGAGAAATTTTAGATCTGTATCATGTACAGCCTTAAAAATATGTAAATATTCTGTAAATCTATGATTTTCAAGTTGATACCTCTTTTGAATCATAAAAGATTTATCTCCCCCTCCCCTATTAAACAGATTGTTAGCAACATTTTCCATTAATTGAAAAATTAGATAAATTGTGTCTTAAATGGTTTTCTTCTGTTTGAGAAAACAGGACAAGTAAAATTGGGTTGGGTCTCTAGTTGGGTCTCATTTTGAATTCATAATTTATTAATGTTGCTTTTAGAAACAATACAAGAGATATTGCTATTCAGCTTGCATTTTTGAACTATAGTCTAGGAATGCACTTGAACTCACCCCATTCTCCAAATTTCTTCACCACACCAACATGGGACAGGAATGCTTGACAAATTTAATATGCATTAGCTCCATTACATGATAAGACTCAAATCCATGACTTAGCAATAATAATTTTGACCTCAAGCTTGAGACCATGGCCATTTTGGTTATTGTGGCCAAAAGTCACATCAGAAAAAAAAAAATCCATATTTTCTAAAATGCAGAATTTTTATTATTTTTATTAAAAGTATTTTAAACTGCGTATTGCTGTATCTTGTCAAACAATTTCATTCCTTGTATAAAGTGTAATATATTTTTTCTTGTAGGTTTATATCCAACAGATATTTAAGAAAACCTGTTTGCAAAGACCAAGATGTTGAATGGGCATATGCTTTTGATGTTCATCTTAATGCTTTTTTCCCATTGTTGATAATACTTCATATTTTCCAACTATTTTTTTATCATAGTAAGTATCACATTAAAAGTATTTTCTCATTTGTGGTAATCATAATTGTTTTGTTTACAGATATTTAAATAAAACACAAATTTTAAATGGTTGCAATACATATTTCAAAATAGGGAACAAAGAATACTTAAAAAATTTCTGAAAGCATGAAATTATTTTTCTCTATTTTGAAATAAATTTAATCTTTCCACTCATTTCTTTTTCCCAATTCTAACCTGTTGCAACTTATTCTTCATTGCTCTTCCCCTCAGAAAAAGATCTTATCTACTTGCTACACTGCTTTTAATGAGTTATTTCCTCTTCCAGATAAGAATTTTTAGCAGTACTTACTATTTGTTCTTTGTACTCATTATGTCAAATATTAATTATTTGAATTCTTAAAAAAATTAACATTTTGTTATATAAATTGGTTTTTAAACGTAAAAACCTAAAAATAATTGGTTATATAATCAAAGAGCTAAATAAAAACTACATCCCAAAATAAAACATGATAAATGATAATAATGGCTTAAATAAGTACTATTTAATAAACCTACACATGAATAAAAACAAAAATACTAACAAAAAATTTTTTAATAAAAGGTAATTTTATAATAGTGCTGTTTATTTATTTAATAATTTCACCACCCATTAAATAGTAGCTAACCTAATTGCCATTTGCTAAAACTAAGCAGGACCGTATGAAATTATTGCTATAATAAGATTTAGAAAGGAATTCACTCATACAAACAATTAACAAAGCAAATAAAAAATATACAAAAAAAACCCAGCAAGATGTAATGTACACAACAAAATATTGTAAAATAATCTGAAATACCATTGTAAAAAGTACAAGAAATATACATGCACAGAAAAATTTTGTAGTCCAAGTAATATTTACTTGAATGTAATCTTCTGAATTGTAAACTTTAAAACAAAAGGCTAAAAGCTTTGGTATTTAATTAATATTATGATTCTTTAACCCTCTAACTGGATACCTTCCTCCTGAAAAGTTATTCCGAAAGCGTTTAACTCTTATTTTGCGATTCCCTTCAAAAATGCAACAGACTTCTTTCCATTCCCCCTTTTAGAACTTGGGAGGTCAAACGGGGACAATTTTACGACCCAGTTCGGTTTCTTTGTAAAGTAAGAACCAAGAGATCAATCGTTTACAGCTAGCTGTTAAGTTGCCTTGGGCGTCTTTGCCTTCTTTGAAAGTGTAGTGGAATTCGGTGTTTCTTTCTCCTATATGTTCAGTCACAGTAAAATTAAAAAATGAAAGGTAAAAAAAAAGAGGAAAAAATGAAATAAATAGTATGTTAGAAGTTGAAAAATAATTATATTTTCTTCAAAGAAAATTTATTTTTCTGTCATTTTTTAAAAATTAAAATATATATATATATATTTTTGGTATTGCGATTTGAACCAGAAAAAGCATCCTGTATTCATTTTAGAATATGAGAGTAAGAAAACGCGCTCACTTTCCTGTTTTTTAAAAAAAGTAATGAGGTAAAAAGAGCAAAGGCCCTATCTCATTTTTAAACAATAACACAATAAATATTACATACGATGATTATATTTATGAAATAAAACCGATCTTTCTCTATTCAGTTATATTTTTAATTTAAAATAGCATAAAAAAGGATTTCAATACTTTTAATTTATTTTAATTAAAATCATATAAAAGATATTTTTATGTTAACTGAATATTTTTCGGAAAAAATTTTAATTTTCCTTCCTAGTGTTCTCCTTTTCGAACTTCTTGTATTAAATAAAAATTCCTTTTCTACATCGGCATTTGTGATGGACATAACACACATTCAGTCAATAATTTTTAATTTTAATGAGGGATATACTTCTTCAAATGTGCATGACAGTACTTCTAACCATTTTCTACTCAAGTTAAATTTCTTATCTTTCTGTTTCTTTTATTAAAAGGAAAAATGTCACACATCGATAACTACATTTTCACACAATTCAGTCATTACAAATTCTATTGTGAGAAAAGTTCTCCCTAATTAATTTTGTCTTTCAAAACAGTACACTTAAAACAATTTTGTTCAATGAAGTTAACCGACAGTTCCACAATGTATTCATACCAAATTTTAAAAACAAATTTAACACTTGAAAATGTATCCTGTATTAAATTTTTCAGTATACACAAATATTTTCTGTTGTAGGGAAGATATAGTATGAGATGTGGTGTGCGGTTGTGAAAGAATGTTTTCGTACGTGTAGACTATTTTTGAAAATTTAAATATCACTGAAGCTGATCATATAACTGCAAATGAGCCTTATTTTAGTGTGTGCTGGTATCAAAGTAAAACACTTTACAATATTAAACAGCCTATGGGTTTATACTCAACATCAAACTATTCGCAAAATGGCTTACAACTTCTATTCAAATTGTAAAGAAACTGAAATATATAAATATATCTTACTGCAGTCAAAAATATTCATAATATGTAAATATCCTATTCCTCCACTTATTTCAGTACATTTTAAAAACTGTAGCTGAATGCAATTTTTTATATTTATAAACGAGGCATAAAAGCTCACACAGTCGTAAAAATGTCTTTATCATTTTTAAATACACTACTATAAAACATATGGATTGTAAGATGAGTCGTAAAATCCTAATAGCTTTTAGAGGAGCTAGAAACATGTAATTTTGGATTGATAAAATGTTTAATATAATACACAAATATACATGTTATTAAGCAAATACATTTGAAAAATCAAACTTCCTTCTGAAATAAACATAATTGAAAGAAAAATGTTTAATTGCAAATGAGTGGAAATACATGTTTATCTAAGGGGTATTCCCAAAGTGAGGTAATCCTCAAACTTAAGACTCAAACTCAGAAGCACAATAATCCATGAGGGCCAGGAACTACTGTGCCCATCATAATACACGTGACCATTGGATGCTGAGGTGCATGAACAGATGTCCCGATTTGGTGGTCTGTCTGAAGAGAGACTTTCAGTGTTTAAGACCCGAAGCAAGCTTGGTACTCATTTATCGACCCAATGTAGCGGGGATGGAAGGCAGAGTCGACCTTGTGCAGCCCGTTAATAGAACCCTAGACCTGTGGTGTGGAAGCACCACTCGATCTTATTCGGTGAAAAATAAAATTTAATGTTAGAATCTTATATAAATCCCTAATGAATGAGGGAGTCCAAACTTTTTTTTTTCATGTAAACTGTTTAGACCGAAATGATTAATTATGAACATTTCACAAGTTGCATAAATTAAAATTAACCGTTATAGTTTACATAAATTTTTAAGGGTACAAAAGGTGTATTTCGCTGCACAAATTAATTTTAAAAGGAATACGGTTACGAAAAAGTGGTACAAATCTATCTAAAGTAGGGTTGGTTACCTTAGATATTGTCAAACACAACAATGTATTGGAAGCCAATTCCACAATTCGTTGTTATAAAAATGTATGGAAAATTACAATATTTATTTTTGCATTTGTAATTTATATATATATATAATTTTTCCTGGGAACTTTAAAAGCTAGAGCGGCATCCATCAAAACCGCGGTTCTCTCTCTGTTTTTCCAGATCGCCCTGACTAAGCCAGCTCTGCCATAGTAAGTGAAAATGCCAGATTTTGATTGTCAAGATCATTTTATAGCAGACTGCATTTTTCATGTATTTTAGATGGTCGTTTTATATTTTCTACATCAATATCTTAATGTCTGAATTTAAAATTACATAAAATTCTTGACATTTGCATCGATGACCATGATAATTTTTATTAGTATATGAATGTGTCATCAAACGATTACATGACTAATATTAACACATTATTTTAACCATTTAATTAATATTAAGTATAACATAACGTACACAAATTTTCTGAACTTTAAAATAAATATTTCGAAAACTACTTCAGATATACTCAAAATTTTTTATTCCTACGCTTTAGCTTCTGAGTTTTGCTTCTATGTAAGACTTTATTGTAATTGTATATTCATCAATTTTTTTAGTATATTTTTTGCTCTTAGCATGCGGTTTTCAACTGAATTGTATGAAATCTTCGAAATATATTAAAAGATACCAAAGAAGCTATATAATAAAATTTGAAATTTTTATTATACTCAAACAATTGCTAAAACTTATGATAAATAATTTTTAACTGCGCAATGCATTTTTTTTTCGAAATTTCAAATGGAATTTCTAACATAAAATTTCTAGCTTTATAAGGTCGAGATTTCAAAAAATATCCAGATTTTAATTACTTATTCAGTTAGCCTTTAAAAAAGATAAATGTTGAGGTATTTTGTATAAATAGATAATTTTGAACAATATATAATTCGAATGTTTTTGAATAGCTCGAATTTAAAATTGATTTTTATGTTTATTTATATGCATAAATGTCTACTGTAAATGTTTCCGTATATTTTTGATTACCATTTATTCAAACATTCAAGTTATAAAAAAATGTGTGAAAATCTTCATTCATGTTGTCTTTGATGTAAACTGAAGTTCAAGCACTTACACCGAATTATATTTGAATTTTATTTTAACAATATATAACCAGGCACTGTACTTAAACTTCCCTGAACACTTAGGCTTTGAAATCTAAAAAAAAAAAAACTAATAAATCTTAATTCGTTTTTTTTTTTTCGTTATTATTTTTATCAAAGTGTAAGAAAATGTTTCAAATGATTTGATGAAGTTTAAATTGATTCATTTTTAGTGGTGGAAAATTGAAAAGGTTCCAAATTTTAAAGAGTTTGGTGTTTTATTAATTTTTTCGGTATCTTATAATAAAATAATCATGTTTCAAAACTGAAAGCTTTGATTAAAATAAGAAAAATGAAGCGAAAGAATATACTTAAAAAAAGATACTTTGTCTAACTATATAAAATAGCAGATTGCCCTGACACGCCCCAACTTGTTACAGTTTGAAATTAATATGAAACCAAAAGGGAATTGTAACATATTTTACTTATGCGTTGGGACTTTTGGAAACTTTTAAAATACAAGCTAGCAAACAAACACTTCTTGGGTTCTAAAGAAATTTCTCCCGATTTTTACGATTGCCCCAGGGTCAAAACACAGGGTTCCCTGCAAGCCATAAAACTCCTGCTGTGTTGCTTCCTCCGTCCCTCATTATCTTTCAAAATGTTAAACCTTAAAAGGGGGAAAGGATTTCAGAAAAGTGCGGCTAATCCGCTTTTGAAAACGTTACTTGAAGGCAGAAAAATCCGTGCAGTCCATTTTCGAAGCATCTTTACACTGACGGAATTTTCCGTGCTATCCGGTTAGAGGGTTAATTTCTATAGAGATACTTAACTCTTAGCTTATGCTTATTACTCTTAGCTTATGCTAATTTTCTGTATTGCTGTCTGCAAATTTGCTTAAATGCCATTGAAAACAATTTTATATAAAACTAAAAATATGTTTTGTCTCCCTAATAAAACTACATTTTCTTTCTTTCTTAGATAATTTGATTTAATTTTAAATAACAGTGTATTTTGGAAATTCATTCAGCAATTAAAAGGAACATTTTAAATCTCAGCAGTTGATATGCTGTACTACAATTTTTCATCCTTCTCATTTACTTTTATTATAAAGCAACACAACTGCTGTATCAAGAAATTCAGAGACAGTTCAACTCCTGTTTTTTCCTGTGAAAACTTTCTTGATACTTTTTATAACTATGAGCATTGATTGGAATTGGGTGGGAATATTGGCAATCCTTACCCTTTCTCTGTTGTAATTTGAAAATCTTAACAGTATCACAAGTGGTAAAAATGGGCATATACTGGACTTTCCAGTTGAGAAAAATAAATTACCTCCTCATTCACAAAAGTGTTGAGCAGCATGGACATTTTTGGTCAGTTTCAGCTTATTCTACAATGTGAAAGAAATCAAATTTCTTTTTATAGTATTGTATTATATTGAACAAATTTAGAAACAGATGCAAGATATGAAGTTTATAATAATCCAAGTACTTTATTACTATTCTTTTGTTCCAAGTGAAATTTTTGACCACTTTTAAAAAAAGGCGTTCATTATTTTAATGACTCTTAAAAACATTGATAATGTCAATTTAAATATGAATAATTTTCCATTTAGAAAATGTTCTGTCATACGTGATTTAATATTGTTTTCAGATATTATTTTAGAAATTTTTTAAATATGTACATCATTATCGGTAAAACAGTATTTTGAAATGAATCACAAATCCTCTTGTCAAAAAAGTGAACCACATCAAAACTAATTAATTGCTTAGAAACCGTTTGGCAGATAACTCCAATTCAGCATTCATTTTACTAAAAGTAACATCTTACAAACCTAATATAAGTAATTTGTCATCCAATCTGCAACATTGGAAGTCACATTAATGTTACTTTATAATTTGAATTACATGTATAACTAAAACATTTACAATTATACAGTGCAAAAGGTATTTTTTCATACTAAATAAAGAGTTTTGAGTTGTTGGTACTTAATGTTATTATTTTCCCAATAATCACAAGTCAAATTTATTTGATGGCACGCCTATACCTCATTAAACACACACTTCTTTAGAAAAAATGCACGTTGATTCATAAAGGTTCACCATTCCTGAACTAGATCATCACAGATACTTTCAATTTTGAAATGTAAACTTTGTTCTAAATGCACCATGTCATAAGTAGATTTGTTACTTATCAGACAATGAATGTAGAATATAAAAAAACTGAATTATATGAAAACAAATTCATGTACTTTTTAATAATAACATAAATTATATACTTTTTTAATTAATACATCTTCATAAGATCCTTTTAAATAATATAATACCATAAATTTATTGATTTTTAAAGGTTTAAAATTAGCTCACAATATAATTAAAAAAATATTAATTCTTTTATGAAATCTTTGTCTATTTAGTGTCATTTTAAATATGTTCATATAATAATAGTGACTATGTATTTCATTTTTTAGTTTTAATTAGTCAGGATTGGTTTGTGTCAAGATTTGTTGGCAATACTTTTTGGTTGATAGCTTTGGGATATTACTTGTATATTACTTTCCTTGGTTATAGTGGTATGTTACATTTCTTTTACTAATTTAAATATATTATATTTAAATAATTAATGCTATTTGTATAATTTTTCCTTTTTTTTTGCAGCTTTACCAATTTTAGAAAACACTCAAGTGCTGCTCTATCCACTCTTAGTGTTGTTTCTTATGTATTTAATATTCTTAGTGATTGGTTGTAATATTTGTCTCCATGTCATGAATTTCTATGAGTATCGTGTTTTGTGATTGTAAATTATTCGTGTAAGGTATTTATATAAATTATATATATTATTTAACAATTGTAAGATACTGTTTTTTTAATAAAATTATCATTAGTATTAACCTAAACATCATTCTTGTATTAAAAAAATAGATGCAGGTGCTAAATTGAGATATGAAAACTAATGATAATTTATACATATGTGGAGGAACTCTCTCTCTCTTTAACTGGCAAAATGAGACATGTTTCACAAATCGAACAAACTGCACAACAGTATGCATAATCTATTATATTTGCAATGCTTAAAACTCATATAAAGGGATTTATTATTAATTATAAAAAATATGAACTATACTAGAAGATAATGAGGAATATATTAATGTAATTTATCTGAATTTATTTATGTGTAATTGTTTATAGATCAGTAATTCTTATACTGTTGTATTCTTTATTTTCAAGATGCTTCTGTATATATTTATAAGGCATGAGGAAATTATTTGTAATAAAGAATATTTTTCTCAATGAAATATTTATTATTTTCATAGCTGTTTTTTACCCTATAATTCCTTTATGGTCATTTTTTAAAAAATTTTGGTACATTTCTTTTATTTAAGATTATAATTTATGTAAAATGAAATGAGGTTATCAATTATGAATTTAAAAAGTATTGGTTGTAAGTTTTTTACTTAATTTTTTTTTTCAGGGTTGGGGTAACTTTTTGAAGGTATGGATTAAAATTGAGTACTTTTGATCTATATTATCATTTAAGTTTGAAATGTATATCCAAATGGATGACAAAACAATGTAAACACTTGTGAATTGGAGAAAAAAATCTGTATTAATGCAGAATTAGATCATTTTTAGAACCATTATAGATTACTAGCTGGCATACCCGTTCTTTGCACGGGTAAATTGAAAAATTAAACAATACAGATTGAAGGATAAAGAAGTTAATTTTATGTGAATTGCAAATTAAATAAAAAAAAAAATGCATATCTCAGCTGAACACAAAATTTAACAAATGTTTTTTTTTTTGAAGTCTATAGATCTAATAGCTGATAAAAGGGATTTTTTTATTTATTTATAACTCCCCGTAA
Source organism: Trichonephila clavipes (assembly GCA_019973935.1). Taxonomy (NCBI): domain Eukaryota; kingdom Metazoa; phylum Arthropoda; class Arachnida; order Araneae; family Nephilidae; genus Trichonephila; species Trichonephila clavipes. The sequence goes on along the minus strand of BMAU01020257.1, from coordinate 522,528 downwards.
CTCTCTTGTCAGTCGATTTTTGAAAACACCTTCCTAAGCTGATCTCTGCTCAGCAAAAGTAACACATTGTTACAAATTTTGTGTAATGAACGCTTAAAATAGTGCAAATAATTTATATCTGGAAGTGTAATATGTTAATATTACTTTCTGTTGTATTTATTTTATGTTAAAATCTTGCCACTACCTCTCCCTTCAAAATATAGTTTTATTATGAAATAAAAAAAATAGTGTTCACACTGATCAAAGGAATAAATTAAACACGAGCGCACACTGAAGCATGGCGTAGACAAAACAAACAGGGAAAATTTTGCTTCACACAAAAAAGATAGAAAGATTTTTTTGCAGATGGCAGATTTTTTTCCTACTTTCTTGACAATTATCGTTATATTTTGGAAACTTCACACAATATCTTTATAAATTATAGTCTATGTGTTATTCTGATGTATAAGCTATATTATTGTAAAGTTTCATTAAAATCCATTCAGTTGTTTTTCCATGAAAGAATAACAAACATCTCTCTCTATACAAACTTTCGTGTTTATAATATTAGTAAGGATATGCAATGTAGGTTGGAAACATAAAAATTATGCTGAACAGTTAAAGGAATTTGAAGCCATTCCTTATATCGATTGATCTCTTATTTCAAAATTGTGACTTGTGGTAAAAACTAAGCATAGAGTTTGGATTTCAAATATCCCCACAAATGTTCTAGTCAAAAGACTGAAGATGTTCTTGTCATCTTCAAACAATTATTCTTGAATGCACCTTGAGTGGATAGAAGCATTATAGTTTTAAAAGAGCAATCACTCTTCACAAAAGTCAAAGGACAAATGATTAACAGTTCACCAGTGGTCAGCAATCTATGGCAAGCGAAGCGATTTTCAATCGGCACTCTACAAAATTATTACATAAAATTCATTCTCACCTCTCTGCCTCACACATTTTTATTTAAAGCTTATTCCTTACTTTCAATTCTTGGTCATAAAACTATTCTGTTAAATCTGCTTGAGTGTAGTTTGTATAATTTATGTAAAATAACATCCTCTGTTGAAATGTGACTCATTCTAAGCATTAAATATTCCATTCAAATCCAAATAATTGGTTAGCACAGGAAATAAGACATCATTAATTGCTGCGTCGTGAAAAAAGTCTTTAGAATTGTTGAAAGCTAAATTATGAACAGATCTGAAAGATAATTCTATCAATAAATCAACAACTATGACAAATTGCCGTGTATCATTGCTGGAGCAATTTAATTGTTTGAAGACAAGTCCACAAAGTTGTTCAACAACTGAACATTCAGACTGTGTCCAGCTGAAAATCGCAAATTATACCTTGATATTTCAATATGAAGTAGTTTTGCAAAGACAAGATTCACTTTAAAATTTTACATTTTATGTTTATTTCTTATTTTAATAAATCTTTTTAAGATATACATAATGCATAATATATGTACAATTTTAATTTATTTATGCTGAAGAAAGTTATATTTTGTGTTAATAAATATTTATATATTTGATGCATAATTAATATATAATAAAACTCTAAATCTATATTCTTGATCTTTATTCTCTAATTCTGCATGCAATGCCACAAAAAATCGAATAGTTTCAAATATTTCTGTGTGGCACTCTGAATCACATTGGTAGATTGGTTTGGCATGCCACTGCTATAAGGTTGCCGGCCTCTGCGCTACACAATAAGACTCGCCACCTTGCTTTGAGCCAGCAATTGGCAGGAAGAATTACACACACCTCATACACAGGGTGACTTTCACTCATAAACAAGGCCAATTGTCTCTGAAGTGAATATGAAAACATCTGACCATATTCATTCTATTTTAGGGTCTAGTTTCAGTTTCCTAAAAGCATTGCATAAATTCACCAGTAGAAAAATTCTGATCTTGAAGTACCCTTTGTACTGTTTTTTTCAAAGAAACAGAATCCTGACAATGTTGGATGTTACTAAAGCAAATGATTACTTGTGTTTCAATTGGCATGTATCTCTATTTGTCAACTTGTACTTTTGTCCACTACTGAGCTTTGCTGATGCCATCTTACTGATTTTTATGAATGCTGTCAAAACAGTTGATACCATGCTTGTTACTCATTTCCACAACATATGCATTTTTTATCAGGACTTTCAATGTAATATACTTCTACAATTATTGACATTTCACTTTATCTCATGGGTGCATGCAACTCTAGCAACAACTACTAATAGGCTGATACCTTTATTTGCTTATGCTTTCCCTTTGTCCCACTAGGTGTTAAATTTCTGTGCTAAGTGTTGCAGTACACATCATAAATATTCATATTATTTTGTTATCTATCTATATATAGTCAGTAGAACAAACCTTCAGTTATCTCTATGAGTTCACAAAATTTTTATACTTTTGAGCAGAGGCTTAATGAAGAATATTAGGGGCCCCTGCAAAGTCAGGTTTTGCCTTTAATATTTTATAAATTGATTAAACATGTACTTGGTGTCAGTCAGACTTTGGGCCCTCAAGAATCGTAGACCACCCCATGGTGTGGGGGCATACATTACACCACTGCTTTTGAGTAATCAGTGAGCTGCTGACCTTTGTGTAAATTCTGTTACTTATTTACACTGACACATCATATAGTTGAATTTGTGATGTACTGTATACCCATGGGCGTTCAAAAGGGTAAGCTTTTAACATGCTCATTATCAATGTCATTTGATAACTTCAAAATATTGACAGGCTTATTCCTGAGTGTTATTTAATTTTTTGAGACATTTTTGCCAAACCTACCTTTTTACATGATTTAATATAATTAAATTTTTAAATCATCTCAAACTCTCCATAAAAACCACTTTTAATCCTCAGAAATATCTTGTATAAATTCATGTTGCAGTAATTTTATAACAAAGAGGTCACTTGTTTTTTTCTGTACAACATCACTTCATTTCATACACTATAAGACATGTTCTTGGAAATATTGCATTGTCCCAGCAACCAATTAGAATTTTTATTTATCATGTAAATTTAGATCAAAAATTAATTATAAATCTACAAATAAACTGTGCACAACTTTTGAGAACCAGTATCTGAGAAAACATGCTGAATTTTTGTTACCAAATGGGTAATACATTATTTTCTTCTTTTTTAACTTTAATAAACCATATTTTTAGAACTTTTTTAATTTTTAAACTTAAAAATTCTTATAAGGTATCTGATTAATTGGAATATCCTAATAAGATTTCTTTATAATCACTTTTATTGCAAGTTAAATTAGGTCTTAATATTTTTATGTAGCATTAGTTCAAGATAGTTTTTAATAATGTGAAGGTCATTTCTGAAATTAATTGAAAGCTTTTACAGTAATAAAAAGATAAATCTGATTAAATTACTATAATCACAATCCATTTTAAAAATTTAAATTGTAGAATGCCACATTTTATAACTGAAAATTTTTGAATACGTTATATGGTATGACAAAAAAAAAATGAACAAGCCTTTTTTTTAAATAAACAAAAAATAGAAACTGAATGATTTTAATTGTTCATGATTTCATATCTTTTCTAAACATTACACAAGAAAGTAAACAAAATGTGTATAAATGAATCAGAGAGCCCTACTCCATATGTTGACTAGTTCACACACACATTCTAGTTTTTTGAACAACAAACTCAAGATTCATTCTTTAGTACACATATTTATCAAAAGACAGCTTGATTTTAGAAAACTGCATTGAGATACTCTACCAGTATCTCTTGCATATGATTATCCCAATTTTAGAAAATTCATCAATTTGTTATATGCTAATATAAATATATTTCTAAGCAAACTCTAAATTTCTACATACATAGTTTTTTTAATGATATATTGCCAGAATGTATGATATTAACATTTGTACTAAATATATCTATACTGGTGAACAATTTTTTTTTGAAATGTTAAGTTTTGAACTAAAATCTTTTGGATTATACTAGACTGTAATAATTTTAAAAGTCCAGTATAAGCTATATTACAGATTTTAGATCTTATTCCACCAAAAATATAATATTTAATAAAGGAAGTTGTTAAAAGTTAATCTATAGCATGCATGACAAACCTTTCACACACACATGTATGCTCCAATTTGTTCTGCATTGCAAGTTGAAATGTGCCACATACATACATTGAGATTCTTAAGAAATTTCATAGGACATTTCTGTTATTGCCAAATGTTCACAACTTACTTTAGAAAACATATTTTGCATTCTGTTTATTTTTCTTAGTCACATATTTTTTTGGTAGTTCAGATCCAAGTAACAGCTTTATTTTCTCTTTCTACATACATCTGGTGTTTTGTTTTATAGTTTCTATCAAGATAATGTCTTCTATTATGTGAAAGGGTAACTTTACATAACAGAAGGCATAATCTTGTGACAGATAACTAATTTTCTCACTGTTTATCAAATTTATGCTCGTCACCTTTTTGTGCTTCTTTTGCACTGTAAAGGATAACAGGAATGCAAACAAAACATAGGAAAAAAACCAAAACTCTTAAATGTTGAAAAAAAACCCCAAAAAACAGCTTATACATTTTATCACACAGACTATCAATTGTCAAACAAACGAGTTTAACCTTAACTGAATTGCGGAATGTATATACATGAACTGAGAATTCTGGTGCTGTGTATAGATGAATCCATTTTAAAAGAATAAGTAGTTACAAGGATCCAGTGCAGCACAAATTGCCCTTCACTGATCTGCAGGTTTCAAAAATCTAATTATAAGACTGTTATATAATATAGCTGTAGAACTTTTTAAAGTATTCATTATATAAGATTCATCTTTATTTTTTTATTATACAATCATGTGTTAATGAAAAAAGTCTTCACAAAAAAACCTTAACATTTGATGAATATAGTGCTTATTATGCATTGAATATAATCTTTAATAAAGGATTAAATAAATAATATATTAGGATTCAAATAAATTTTTAACATGAAGTAGTGTTTAAAAGTTTACAAATTGGTCACCTGGGAATAAAAGCATTGAGATTATGTAACACCATTTGAAATGTGTGTGTTCCACAATCCTTCCCTTCTATGTTCAACATGGTTTCATCCATGTTAAATGATTGAACAGTGCATGCTGATATTTTGTTCTGAAGTAGGTAATTTCTCTGTTCTACCATGTAAGTAATAAGGATTTTTAAAAGGTTTTATTAAATTTTGTCAGCATATACAGTAAAATATTTGCAGAGATTGATGTTGAGATCGAAGGTACGAGTAGCATATACTAAAAAAGAGCCAAGAATCTATTGCAAATTATGAGCTCTATAGTAGACCTGCAATTTGACAGACTGAGAAAAATGTTAATTTTTCCTAAAGGCAAAAAACAAGAGTGTTACCCAGATATACATAATTTGAGGGAGTGTATTCATTATAAATGTCAAATTCGTCAATACTATCTACTGCATGACACACACCTGCACACTGATCCAAAATCATTAGCCTTTCATCACAATGGAGTGGCAGAGTAGTCAAGGTATCGGATTGTTGCTGGCCTTGTCACGAGTTCGAGCCCAGTACCACTAAAGACCCGCTGTGTAGGTGAGTGATGCACGTTAAATCTGTCAAGAGCTCAAACCTCCTCCCCCCCTTTGGTGTGGTAGTTAGGAGAGGGGGTGCCAGCTCAGGTGTTGTCCACGTCATTTGACTGTGGTTAAAAATTACGTGGTCTGTCGCCAAAAGCCCTCAAGTAACTGAGCAGTGCGATGTTAATATTCACTCACTCACTCATCACAATGGAAACTAAAATGCTTTTTTTGCATACAGCCTATTTACTAATTTCAAATCTTTAGAGCATAATGATAGTCATATGTATTTGATAACTTATAAATTAAAATTTATAATGATATCTTTATTTTTGTTAAAAAATATATTGATATACCTGAGTCAAAATGTTCAGTTAGGGTACATGTTTTGAATAGATGCATCATTCTATTTGTCTGTTCACGTTGAAACTAGAATCTTGCAAGCTTTCTATGTAGCTGATATATGTGTGTGTTACAAATAAATTGTAACACACACATATATTTATTTATATGTGATGAATCCACTTAATCTTATCAATCAGTTTTGTTAACATCCAACCAACCTTCTAACATAACAACTACTACTTTCAACTCTTCCACTAACCTGAAGCGAGAATTATAATCAAGTTACACAAGGGCTATTAGTGACAGACCTTGTAATTTTAAGCCTCGAGAGTGACAGGGATGACAGCTGAGCTGGTATCCTCTCTCCAAACTACTACACCAAGCCAGTGGGACAATTTTAAGTGTGACATTTAACATGCATCAGCTCCCTCTACATGATAGGTCTTCAGTGGCACCAGGACATGAACCTGAACGAGTTTGTGACCATAATCATGGCTACCATGGCCACAACCAAAAACCCAGGAATTCCTCTTTCTCCAACTATGTGCACAGATTTTGACTACCACTCAGCCAATACCTGCTGCATACAGTGCACGCTCTCTAGTAATGGCTTGGAGTACATAACGAATAGTTGAATTTAATACAATATAAAAAGTTAAAAATTCGATCAAAGACTGCTTTTTTATATTTAATCAAGATCATCCACAAAAGCCATACAAATAACTGAATTATGAATGACAATAAAAAAAGCTTTTTATAAAACTGGTGCTTGTATTTAAAATCATGTAGATGGGAGTCACATGCACCAAAGTTACAGATTCAACCAAATTCTGATAGTCTAATATCAATATTTTGTAGTAACTACATGTAACTTCTATTTTTGTTTCTACAAATGGTATTACAGTTTTCTGTTGAGCATTGAACTTATGTCCTGATACATTTTTTACTTCATTTCATTTTCTTTTTAACACAGGAATTTCTAATAATGATGATAAAGAATTAAATATAAACTCATAACACAAGGCAGCATAATCCATTCTCACTGAAAGGACACTGTCTTCAAATTTTACAAACCCATAGACAGGCATTCTAACATGTTAAAAGAGTGATGGCAGAAAAGAAAATATACAGAGCAAAGGTCTGAAATCTTTTGATTCATAACTAAATGTATTTATGAAGTGTTAATATCATGAAACCACAGAAAAACATTTGTTTTGGATTAATTACAATAAAATTTCAAGCTGAAATAAAAAATAAATTGCAATTTTTTCTTTTTACATAAATTAAAATTTAAATTATATCAGTAAAAACTTCAATGCATATAATAAGTAAATTTTTGCTTTATAACTTCTCTGAGAGAAAGAACTGCTACATCTCATTAAGACATGTCATAATACATAAAAAAGTACCAATTTTTTTTCACATTTAAATAATCAAATGAATGACGAAGAAAGGAGCATCTATTGTAAGCTAAGAGAACAAACTTTTTACTTATTGAGCACTAAGAATAAGTAAAAAATAATAAGTTAAGAATAAATTTGATTCCCACCAACTTTTGCATTATACCCTTCTTAAAATGAATCCTACAAATTAAAATGATTTCTCTAAAAGAATAAATCAATTAAGTTTTTTTTTTTTTTTATAAAATAAGGTACTTGTATATTATACCATTGAACAATTCAAAAAACACCACCAAATACTGCCATCAATATATCATTGTTTTGGAAAATTGTTTCCTACTATTGGTTGCATATATCACATCATTTTGCCAAATTCTTTTGATTTGAAAAAAATCAGTTGACTGAATAACAAGTAATACCAAAAATAAATAACATTTAGTTAATCTAAAGGGTTATTTATCCTTACATAATTATTTTAAATATACAAAATCTTCATTTCTGTTTTAAAATGTGCATCAATGGGAAAATAAATGAGAGGCTGAATTGTAAAGAATACGATTTCATTTCATTAAACAGCATCAGATATCCAGGGATAGGTATTCCCTTTTGAATGTATACATTAAAAACTTGAATACATAAATTAAATTTTCTGGGAGAAAAATTGGCTTTAGAAGCCTTTAAAACTAAATTTTACTAAATCTTACGTAAATTGTAAGTCAGAGAACTTGAATTTCATAAAAACTAAGTAGAACATTCGAAAAGGAAACAAACGATTTTATTAGTAGCAGACAAGTATGAATTGAAAAGTATAATCCCATCAGTGGTGTAATGTACACCCCTACATTGCAAAGGGTGGCAGGATTCTAGAGGCCCCAAAGAACCTGACTCATACCCTTTGTAAGATCCAGCTTGGGGCCCTAAAATTCACTGTTACACTACTGAATGCAATGCATTTGTACTTAACACCAATTCATTGTATGCAAATATTATTTTGAAGTAAAAGTTCTTTTCAGATACAAAAATGTATGTTTCTGAGGTTTTAAACTTTTTTTTTTTTTGAAAATTTTAAGCTATTTTTTATAATTTTTCTCAAAATAAATTTAAAAATCAAGCCAATATTTCAAAAAAGAATTTAGTTTAAATATTTATTTTGGGATTTTTAATTTTTTTTTTTTTGCTCATTGCAACTAAACAGTATTATACAAAAAGAAACATTAAAAGAGAAAAATAATAAAAACTTGTGGAATAAAGCGAACTTTTTAATCAAAGAACCAAAAATTTTTAAAAGATGCATTTGAATTGTTTTAAAAAATGAAATTTTGATATTACTGAAGTCCTCTTTAAAGTATTCAATACTAAGCAAATTAGGTAAAAATCTCAAGTGTTGAACTAGTAGCAATTTAACCAAGAGGAATGCTAAGAAACTGAAGGGCTACTTAAATTTGTTTTTTAAGTTTACTTCTTAATAAATAAGTATATCTATGAAATTTAATGATACTTTAGGCAACTGCTAATGTGTTATAACATAATTTCAAAAAATCACAACATGGAAATTATATATTTTGAAAACGTTTTTTTTATTCAATATTTTCATCTTCTTCATCATCCAAATCGTCATCATGCATAAGTAAATATCGCTCATCTTCGCATATATCAGAAAATACTAAATATTCTTCCTCAGTTAATTTTGTTAGTTTTAAAAATGTTTCAATATTCCTACTGAAAATTTTGTCAAGAGGAGGATTTTTTGATTTCTCATTTTTCTTTAAAGGTTTATAACGACCAGAACGACACATAAATGCATGTCTGCACTTAATGTGTTTTAAATCAAATTGTAATGCATATGTTTTGACAATACTTTTTTGCTCAACTTCCATCATGTGTACAATATAACTCACTTTTTCAACGATAGTTTCAAAATCATCCAAAAAAACTTTTGGACAAGTGACAAGAAGTTTATTGATATCTTTTTTCGTAAACAATGTCATTAATTCCGAAAATCTTGAATTCACATATGTGGGGTCCAAAGTTAAAAGTTCTGCATTACCAGTTAATGTGGTGAGCAATTTTTTCCCCATTTCAAATGAATACCAATTCATAAGGTTTGCATATAAATCCTTTTCGTTTAAACTCAAAATTCCAGCAGGTGAATTTAATATATGATTAACTTGTCCCACATTAAAACCATGATTAAGAAGCATATTATTAAATGCATTCTTTTTCTTTTCACTGGCTAAAATCATTGGTGGTATATATTTTGAGGCTTTAGATTCAACATCCGAATGAAGATAGCACTTAAGAATTCTAGAAACCCTATGAAATTTTGGAGATCTTGAAAACAGAAAAATGCGTACAGTGTTCATTTCGAATACAGTGATCAAATTATGAGTAGTGGAAATCTAGTCAACTGATCGATCAAGTTATGAGTAGTGTGAGAAAATGGAGTATAAAACCATTAATGACAGTGCGATTGCTCTCAAGGAGGAAGAACAGTATTCTGCACGGTTACAAATCCAAATCCTTCTCTCGCCAATATCAACGGTTAACGCCAAATAGTTCACACTTTCCGCGGAACACCTTGTATATTTCCAGATGCTCTCTTTTTTTCAAATTTAACTATTTACTCTTTAATTTTGCTCGGAAAATTATTCGGAGAGATCTCCTATTTATTTAAATGTTCCTCGTTTAACTTTATTCCTGTTTTTATATTTTTAATAGCTTTTAAAAAAGCTCTTTTCTGATTTTCTTTTCATTCAAATGATCGAGATCCATGCTGCGTTCCCATTGGTCGGCATCGCCCCGCCCACCCAAAGATCGAAAATTCTGCCTTCATTTTCGGTGCTTTGCGCCGTCTTTGAAGCTATTTTTTCTTATTTTTCATGGATTTTATTATTTTAAATTTTTATTTTCTCTAAATCTCCAGTATTTTTTATTATATCTTTAAAGTATTTAATTTTAACAAAAGGCAAAAGTCAATCAAAGTCATTCGAATACCTACTGATATGATGTTGTAACTCAGAGATTCCCAAACTTTTTTGCCTCATAGACCCCTTGACAGATTTTTGGGTTAGGGGAAGACCCCTACTCAGCTGACATTCAAGTTTTACAAATTAATTTTTTAAGTTTTTAGCTGCAGGTATACAGCCACTTTCTTTAAAGGATTTTAATTTTTAACTGTAGAAAAGTACAGTGTCTAAAACTGAAGAAATCGCATGTTAATTAATTAAATTGAAATGTATTTAATGCGTAAAATAAATGTGCAACAAACAAACGCTTTTGTGTAGGAAGGATGAATCTAGAGATGCAATAACAAAATTTCAACATTTGACATCAATCTTGTCAGGTTTAACATGAAATATCTCCTCAGTTAATAGTGTTTAGTCTTTTCTTCTTTCTTTTTTTGTTATGAAGATTGGCAAGTGCACTGTAACTCCTTCTTAATCGGAAAAGCAATTAAAAAGTGTCTCAAGATATTTCATAATGTGGAATAAATAATAGGTATATTTTTTTAAAGCAAAAATTATTGTATCCGTTTCTAAACTTTACTTTAAAATCTTTGTTAGTGCCTGCCTATTCCTAGTGACTAATTCTTGTAATCTAACATTTTTTTTTCAAAATGACCACATGAATTCATTGCCTACTGTGGCATTGCAATAGTCAAAACATCAAACCTAATTTCAAAATAAAAAAAAGGGCATTCAAATGTTGAACGTAAGTTAGAACGTCTTTTTCCTGGTAGATTGCATGTGACAATTGAGAATCTGGGAAAATTCACGATGTCCATTATTATACTCCTTTAATAGTCCTTAATTTAATTCATTGGACTAAATTCATGTGACGTCACGATCACGTGATTCCGTCAACCTGTGAATATGGCGTCATTTCTTTACTACTATTGCGTACGATTATTTTGTTCTTAAAGATTTACATTTTACTTTCTAAAATGTCTTATTTTGCTAAAATGGTTGCTCGATCAGTTATAGAAAGGATAATTAGAAAGAAAAAATCATTTTTTAATATCATGATAACAAATCTAAGTGCTTTGATAGCATGATGAAGCGTGAGGATTATATACCCTCTTCCCAGTGTTTTATGTGTTTGACCACTCTTTGAATAATGTTTTCTCAACACCGTAAGACAAATGAAACTTCTTCAAAAAGGATTTTGGATAGATGTAGACTTCTACAAGAATGTAAATATTTAAAAGCAAATATTTGTTTATTTTATATCAAGTTATATTGAGAACATATTATGTTTAGTTAAATTTTACTTATTTTACACATTTTCAGAGTAGTTAACAGAGGTACTTCAGCATTTAATTATCTAAAATTAGAACACAAGAATCTGATATGTAACTATACATATATCAAAAAGTATATATATTTATAAAACGTATTTTACTTAGTAATTTTACAATATTACAGCGAGAGAGAGAGAGAGACAGAAAAAGAAAAAAATACAGAAATGGAAAATTATCTTAATTTACTACAGCTCTGTTAAGCTATGGTTTCCTAGAGCAGCGGTGCCGTTCTTTAACGTCCGTAAGATTACGGTGGATGACGTCACTAAAACGTCGCCTGTGTAAATAGATAGGCGTGGTTTCCTAGAGAGCGGTGGATGGGAACGGAATGTGAAGTTGCAGGTCGTTACGATCGTCATAGCGGCAGCAACAGTTTGTTGAACGTTTTTTCGATAGCGGTGGCAAAAAAAATGAGTTCCAATATTTTCTGAATCCCTGAAGAGGATGAAGCCAATGTTTCGGAATTCTTTGTCTAAGTTGCAAATATCAAAATTGCATATTTTTCATTTTTTTCGTAGTTCAGTGTTTAAATTAAATTCTCTTATTTTAATGTAAATAAAGGAAGTAACTTATAACTTAACTTATAATTCATTTATCAAAATTGCATTTTTTTCATTTTTTTTGTTGTTGTTCAGTGTTTAAATTAAATTCTCTTATTTTAATGTAAATAAAGGAAGTAACTTATAACTTAACTTATAATTCACTTATCAAATTTGTATTTTTTTCATTTGTATTTTTTTGTTGTTCAGTGTTTAAATTAATTTTTTAATCTGTAAAAATTTAAACTGTGAAAAAAAGAAATATACGAATAAAACTATTAAATCATGTCATGATTGTATTTTCTTTACAACTATATGCAACACTTCTTTGGAGCATATTGTCTTTTTTTTTGTATTATAAAAGCATTTGAAGTCAGTTAACTGTTTACCCAATTCAATACAAAAATATTGGTATTAGTATAATGTGTTATATGTGGGATTTGACTAGAAGTTTTGGGAATTTTACAGATTCTTTTAAACTTTTCCAAATGTTTACTTTTGAGAAAAAGAATTTTATGAAAATTAATCCTTGGAATTACTTAGAAATAATATATGGTTTTTGTAATTCTTTAATTTCAATGAACTAATGCAACAAATAATCAAAATTCTTTGATTTCATTTATTGATATAATAAAATAACTATATATGTAAAGTATGTACAACACAGTAATTAGTTAAAAATTGCTTTCGTCACTTGAAGATACAATTTCAATCGATTTATTTTTCGACACCTTTAAGTGATAAGTTTTTGCTAACTTCACGATTACCAGATATGCATGATTAAAGCTCTTTTTGAAATTCAAATCTATCATCTATCTATCAAATTATTGAAAGTTTCATCTTCAATCAAGCATACGCTTCTAGTACATTGAGAGAAAGCAATTGAACGTGCAATCAGGAGAAAGTTCATAAAAAATGAACAATGCATCTTGATGTGTACATACTCTTATGTGAATTGATCGAAAACATTACAGTGGCGGCAAAGGTGTTGAAATTCGTATACCGCATAGAAAAGGACTGCACAAAAACAGGTTCTACTATATAAAAAATGTGTATAAAATATTAAAAAAAATATGTTCAATATATAGGTACAATATATAAAAAAAATATGTTCAATATATAGGTACAATATATAAAAAAAATATGTTCAATATATAGGTACAATATATAAAAAAAATATGTTCAATATATAGGTACAATATATAAAAAAATATGTTCAATATATAGGTACAATATATAAAAAAATATGTTCAATATATAGGTAAAATATAAAAAAGATATGTTCGCTACATCAAAATCATCCATTTTAAGATTGTTTACAGCTACGGACGTAAGTACAGCAGACCGCTATCCTAGGAAACCACTCGATCAACGTTAACAGACAGCCGTCTTTTCTGTGACGTCATCCATCGTGATGTTACGACCGCAAAAGAACGGCACCGCTGCTCTAGGAAACCATTACTTTAATGTTTATACTAGTTGAGATGAAATAAGAACCACTTTCAAACATTAGAAATCAAAATTATCATTTACCATTTGTAAAATTACACATAAAAAATTGTGCTACATTTTAAAAATCTTTATTCGCTGCACTGCTTAAGGTAAAATATATGATTTATCAAGAATTGAATTCCAAATATGGTAATAAATTAAGGCATTAAAATTTTTAAATTAGAATGTGTATATAGAATATAAATTTGTATCCACATATATTAAATACAAAAGTCCTGCTCACTCCTACATGACCAAAATAAAAAGAAGTCATTTTTGAATTAATAATTCTTTTAGAAAAAAATAAAAATTGTAATATATTTGCGTGGTATCAATTAACACATATGTTTTTCAGAGTTTGACTGTATGGTATAAAAACCTATGTCTCACACATATACAAATTTTTTTACTACATATGTATAACAAATATGCATTTATTTGTATTTGCACAATTTGTAGATTTATCATTATAGAGATTAGATTTATTTTATACTTTTGCAAAAATAAATCTCATGATATAAGTCCTGAATAAATTTGTTGCATTGAGTTTGTTGCAAATATTCACCTAAGAAGAGTACTTTGATCAATTTTGATATTTATCGAAGAGAATTACAGAGAATCTTTTTTCAAAATTATTGTTAAGAGGTTAATTGGCCAAAATCACTGATATTTTTGTGTGACATATGTTTCGAAGACAAATTTTGAGCTCTTGTGTAATATAATGATCAATTTCTTATTTTTAAAAGTATAATTATACATAAAAGGATACTTTAGATACATATTAGTGATAACAAAATAAAATGCCAATACATTTCTCCAAGTTTTAAGTTTGCATGAAATGGAACTGAAGTGTTTAACACTAAACATAAATATCTGGTCAAGAGACATAACTAGTAGAAATTGTGAATGGAAATTTTATGCAACTATTTATTTCCATATTATTGTATTATATTGTATTAAATTGTTTCTATCTTATTTGCAATTCATTGTGTTATAAAAATAAGATTCATTTTCATCAAAGGATATATATTTATTATTAATCAAAACCTTTCATATTAACTCTATCTAATATGAGAAACAATAGCTTAAAGAATTATGCAATTCAATAAGAAATTAAATTGAATTTGTGAAAATTATAGCACTTTTTTTGATGAAATATTCTTTAATGCAGCGTTTCTCAAACTGTGGGGCGCGCGACCCTACAGGGGCGTGTTAACCGTACGAGGGGGGTGCGAGCATATTGAAAAGTTGAAAACAATAGATTATTTTAAAAAAATTGTTAATTCACTGAAAGTAAACAAACAAAATATATTCTGACATAGTAAAAAATAAAAGGCACATTGACACTGATGTAATACACTTATAAATGTATCAGTATTACACAATGTATTTAATAATTAATTTATCAATACTAAGTTAAAAACAAGTTTAATATTTACAAGTAGCCCCATGGGCTTGTCATATATAAAATTATATACAAAAATTAACACTTCTTTTGATAACCTGTATAGTTTATAAATAATCCATTAAATGTCGATTAAAAATTACGTGATTTGATCCCCAATGTCCCCGTTTAACACGTAGGTGAGAGAATGTGGTATATTGGGAAGGGGAGGGGGTTAGAAAAAGATCATACTTCGGAAAGACGTATATATACGTCCAGGTCAATTAATGCGCAGGCTGAGCTAGACGTATATTTACACCGATGACACTTAAGAGGTTTAAGTCGTATTGTAGGTTTAGTATCAAAGTATATTATTATTGATTTCAATTCATCGTTATTGTATGGAGGGGGCGCGATGACAATGATGATTGAACATTGGGTCGCGCGCGCGCAAATATTGAAAGTTTGAGAAGCACTGCCTTAATATTATACAATTATTTAAAACAAG
This sequence comes from Trichonephila clavipes, assembly GCA_019973935.1. Classification (NCBI taxonomy): domain Eukaryota; kingdom Metazoa; phylum Arthropoda; class Arachnida; order Araneae; family Nephilidae; genus Trichonephila; species Trichonephila clavipes. The sequence goes on along the minus strand of BMAU01020257.1, from coordinate 507,006 downwards.
TTGTTCAACATGTTATAAGCACTTTATACAAAGGCAATTAAAAAATTATTGAATTTGTAATTTAAATTTTTAATATAGTTCATACTCGCATTAATAATCTGAATTTGTAATCCAAGTGTCGCATATCCATGCATAATATTTAGTAGCTGAGATATAAAGGTGAAGTTCATATTACATTGAATATTTCTTAAAAATTATATATTAATATGATTCATTCCTTTAACTTAATAGTGAAATAGTATTTCTTTTATTACTTTATACAATTATTTCAAAAAAAATTTCCAAACATTTTTAAAGGATAATTACTAAGTAAATCAGACAGTCAAAGATAGGAATGTTATTTTATTAGAAACATTTTCAAATAGCTTTAAATACTTCGTAATATTGTACAAAATATATATGAAGTATTTATACGCAATACATTGTGTAAACGAAAAATTCATTTTCAACAAATAACTGTTCCACAGTGAAATAAAATATTCATTTGAATTTTAAGTGTAGGTAGGTAAACTCGAGTAAATATAATATATTTTTCAGAAAATTTTTATTTACCATTTTTAAATAATGAAGTACGTGGGGGAGAAAGAGAAACTTCACGCATAACATTATTTATATATATATAAATTCACACCTGTGTGAAGAACAGGTTTACCAGCTAGTAGCACATAAGTACAAAGGGGAAAAAATTAGGAACTTCCTATAGTATTGATAAATCAAACCAAAATTACAGGATTATTTCAAATGTCTGACACTTATAATGCTTCACATAGAGTGTTTAATGTCCCCATTGGTAAGCCATACTATTATAAAATTTGCAATTCATGAAGTTGTAAAAAAAATTCAATTTTCATCACAGGAGACATATATATGAATCATATACTCACATTCTTAATTACCTTTACATGCATAATACTGAGTTTTCAGGAATTAAACTATTTTAAGGATTTGTGCAAAAAAGGGAAATAGTTAAATCATGGATAAACAAATACTTCTTAAGTAGCCACTAAGATTTCAAAAAAAAAAAAAAAGATGGAAAAAAACCCCACTTTTACCAAAAGATAATTCTCTTCATTTACCTAAAACATTCATATTAACTAATGTTCTATGTACACAGGCTTCAAAAAATAAACTTTTTTGAGAGTTTGATATGTACTTCAAAAAAATAAGATAATAACATATCAAATTAAATGTAATCATTTCTAAATATTGTTACCCCTTTTGTAATGGTTTCATTCCCCGTAAGAATATTGTATTTTAATTTAAAGAAAGAAATGACATTAAATTTTAACAGCAAAGAATAATTATAAATAATTTAGAAATCGATAATTTGTGTGTGGAAGGTAAAAATCAAAGAAACATTTCTTTAATTTTTGTAAACATTCCTCCCACAAATTATCATCAAATTGAAAAAGTTCAGAATAAATATTTTCTCTTGACTTTGAATTATTAATTAAAATTACAAACAGACATTTTTTATATTATTCACACCTAATTGACACTGTGTTGTATAATAGGTGTAAGCTCTTTTTAAAGAAATGATATCAATGTTATTCGATAATCATACAATTTTAAAAAGGTAGTTTTAATTCTATACTGTCAACCATTCTTGCGCAAAACTTTATCATAAATAACTACTAAATTAATTAAGAACTAAAATAACTAAGAGCCATACCTAAGTGTGCCAAGAACTATACATAAATGCTAGAATCCAACCCAACTAGGATAAATAAATATGCCAGCTAACTAGACAATTACCTAATTAGATCAGTGTTTCTCAAACTTTGAATACTGGCGACCCAATTTTCAATCAGAATTTTTGTCACGCCCCCCCTGTACAACAATAATGTATTTACTGCAATAAAAATGCACTTTGAGAGAGAGACGCTAAAGTTACAATAAGATTTTATTATAAACCGTACAAATTAATACAATAAGTGTATTAAATTTTGTATATGTAACTTTTAAATAATATATATTTTAAGAAAATTACTTAAAATATATATTAGTTACTTATTATTATTTTATTTTTCTTTCTCTAATTTTTTAAAATGGAACAGATCGCAAAATGATATATTTAATTAAAGATTTATTTCCTTCAGCATATTCATTTCTCAAAGTACAAATGTCATTAGAAAAATAGTCTAGGCTATGTTGCTCTCTATCATATCCATCACATCTGGCATTATAGGGTACGTTTGCGTGAGTCTGCGCAAAACATGTAAAAATGCTTTTCCTCGTACAATTCCAGTCAGTTTTGGTTGACTCGATACTCCTATAGCTACCGAACCTAGCTTGAATGCACATTTTTTAATTTACACGTTAATTGTAATTCACGGTAATTAAGTATTTACGGCAGTAGATTAAAACAAAATCATACATACATTTTTAAGTCGTAAGCAAACATTCGATGATAATAAAGAATCAACAAGTACACAGACGAGCATGGTTCCGAAAATTAAATCAAGGCGATCTTCTCAAAAATACTTAAATTTTGGATTTACCACTACTGAAGTAAATGATGGGGAAAAAAGCCCCAGCTCGTTATTTGTTAAAACTTACAAATCTGAAGAACAACATGTGAAAGTTGATTTTAAAACATGTAAAATCATTTAGCTATGTTGGCAAAGTATTTTAAAAAGTATTTTCTGGATGAGGACAACTTGGTAGCAAGTTACGAGTGGATTTTAGGGATCTATTTCAAGATACTCCAGAAGGGCTCTCAACTTCCGAAGAAGAAATCTTCCTAGATTTCACATCCAGTGAAAAATTAAAAGGCAATTTTGTAATAAATCGCTCTTTGAATTTTGGGTAGAGGTGGATGATGAATTATCTGTATTGAAAACCAAAGCACTTCGTATACTATTACCATTTTCAACATCCTACCTTTGTTAAACCGGATTTTCTGAGATGGCTTTTTTGAAGAAAAAATATAGATCTCAGCTAAATATAGAAAAATAACTCAAAGTGTTAATTTCTGATATTAAACCTTCCTTTGAAAAACTTTCCTCTACAAGACAAGCCCATGGAAGTCCCTAATAATTATTAAACTTGTTCTTAATTTAGTAATAAGTATTTATAAAATACCTTCTTCAGTACTGATACATTAAAATTATACTGGCTGAAACACCGGCTCTTCGCACGAGTTAATTTTTTTAAAAATAAAACATTATTCTTGATATAATAGCTGAACTGTAAGGAGAGTAAAACTGCGTGCACGTCATTGTATACAAAAATGTAAAATGATTTTTTTAGATAAATGCTATAGTTGTAAATAACTGTTTAAAAGAACTGTAATTTTAAACCTCCCATAATTAGCATTTAGAATTAATGTTAAATAATGAAAAATAATATAAAATTACGATGAAGAATAATTGTTTTTTTTTAATATTTAAATAAAGCGAACAGACTTCAAAATGTTTTAACCCGGGAGCAGGCGCGCATTCGATACTAACGCTAATGGTAGTGCGGGGGGACTCAGTCACTTCAAATATTTGTTTATAATTATTTTTACTGTACACGATACAAATCGGAATTCCAGTGAATAATATTTTAAGAGAAAGTATACTTACCGGCTTTCAAGGACTATTCAATTTTTTCTGTGATGATTTGAGAAAAAATCCAATAAAACTGAACTAAAATGATTCAAACGTGCAAGACCATAATAAAGGACGCAAACCAGAGACACTTTTCACAAATATTACAGAAATGTTAAGTTAATCAATTTTTTTTCCAAATATCGTAAAACTCTTTATTATTTATATTTCCCTAAGCGAAAAGCAAACGCATAAAAGAGATGGGACGGAACTCTAATGTAGAACTAACCATACCATAAGTTTGAAGGCCAATCAAATGATTAGCAAATGTATTATGCAGCCTCGCTGAAAAGTGAATCATGTCTTCCTTTTCTTTTTCTACAACTAATGTACAGTATTTCAATAATAATTACAATGATGAATTGTTTATCTTAGAATTTTTCTCGCGATCTGGGTTTCCTTTTTTCGTTTAACGGGTAGTATTTTATGTTAAAACGTAATAAAGAAATCTCTCATTGAGGAAATACAGAAAATTAAACAAAACCTTTTTTTTTTCTTCTTTAATTTGGTTTTGGGATCAAAGATAACTATTTGATGACAGAAAAACGCCAGATGATAAACATAAATTATATCAGTGTTGCTGTGTATTTTTTTACTATTATGGAAGAAAGCATTTTGTTTTACTTCTCTTTCCGATTATTTTTTTTTAAAAAAAAATCTTTAAATTTTCAATATGCTCGCGCCCCCCCAGGGGGGCGCGCCCCACACTTTGAGAAACACTGAATTAGATAAATAAATTAGAATAAAACAAAAATTATACAAAAAAGTTGTTTAGATCATTTCTTAACAAATATATATTCTAAAATAATACAAAAATGCAATAATATCATATGTTTTTAATTAGATAAAATTAAGATACAAGAATGACGTCAACAAACATATAGGAAAACTGACGCTATGAATTCACACGTGCAGTTGTTGACGTTGGAATCACGTGATTACTTACTGGCGTTAGTCTGTACATGAAGTTACTCCATTCTGGTAAAAAAAGGCTGAAATGTGGTTCTTGTTTTAATAAAATTTATGCTGTCGCCTTGTAACTGCAAGCTAATCTTATTCAATTTAGTAAATAAATCTGTTAAATAGGTAAGTCTGGTTTCCACTTGATTAAATTTCCTGTAAAATTAAAGTCATGATCTAGTTAAATGAGAGCCACTATCGTAGACCCCCATTTACACCTTATAGACCCTCAAATTATTTTTTCGCTGACGTGGTCCCCTTGTAGGTCGTCATAGACACCTGGGGGTCTATACAGACCACTTTGGGAATTACTGTTGTAGTTCGAAAGAGCTGGGTACTCAAGTCCAGTGATGTATGTCCAGGATCTTATCGAAAGAATATCGGAGCAATAATAATAAAAAATGTATTTTTCGGAATAATAGATGTAAATATGTATTACACGCGTGTGTGTGTGCATTTGAAATAAACACGTTATTGATGTCTTGTAAACTTTTTTTTCTTTTTTAAAATTAAACATTTGTCATAATAGTAATACAATTTAGAACAAAAAACGTTCAAAAAAGTAATAATCTTAAATATTTATTTACTTGATAAATTTTATGCTGTGATGCGTAATATTTTTTGGTGTTTGATAATGACGAATATTTATTAAAATATTTCTTCTACTTTATTAATTTTTTTTTAATTATTATATCAGTCATCGGTTAAACTTAAATGAATCGTTAGTTTATCTTATTGACATTTAATAAATTTTGTTTCACAATGAAAAGGGTATTTAAATATTATCGCAACAATCGCCAACGTTTCAGATAACTTGCCAATTTGGCAACCCCAATTTCGCATTTGTTGTTTAAGCTAAAAGTCGTAAATAAAAAATAGGTTGTTGAGTTGTCGTAAATAAATAATAAGATCATGTTTTCTCTCTCTCATTTTTTTGCAGTCGTATATGTAGTCCTTGCCAGATTCAGAAAGTTTATCTTAATTCTTTTTTAAATGCATAATGTAAATAATCTCTTGAGAAACAACACAAAGAAAAGCTTTTAATTGTAAAACACAAAAAATTCACCTAATTCAATACAAAATTTGAATACTCATACTACATAATAAAAAATTCCTTTGACTCTGAGAATCTTTCTACTATTTCTCCCCTACAAAACACAGTTTTCTTACCATTTCCTCTATATTGCTGCATTTGAATATTTTACCATCAGGCTGCTTCCTTTGTAGCCTTTTTTGTTTATATTTCAGCCCTTCAGACTTTCTTTTGGAATTTTTTCTCGTTATATCGCATTTTATTCCTTCATTTTAAGAGGAGCTGTTCAGAAATTTTAATATTTATTTATTTTTGGGGGGTTGGTTGGATATGGAATGAACAAAGGCTATTATCCTCAATTTTAATAATTAACATAGACCTTACAGGTTTTTCTGTTAACGCTTGACTATTATCTGTAACCGCGAAAATATTTAGTTTTCAAAATATTTATAATTTGTTTTAAATTGAGGTTTTGTCAAGCAGCAAAAAATATTTAATTTAACATTCTGTCTGAGGGAAAAAAAAAGTTTTTCTTGCGAGAGAATTTTTTGTCTTAATTTTTAAATTTGTGGATGCTCTGGAAAATATTTTGGACCTGTTACAACATTTTGACACAATTTATTTGATATATAACTTTTGTTTGTATTGAACAAATTATTGATCACAAACAATATGAATTTGGAGCTTTTAGGTATTTGTTTATAAATTTTTCTAAGTAAATTAAAATGTTACTTGTGTATTTCTTTAGATTAGTGTTTCTCAAGGATTGTATTATTGTAAAATTATTTTTAAGATATCTTATTAATACATTACTTCTTTATTAGTATATTTAACTAATTTAAATCATGTAAAAGCAATAAACAGTAAAAATTTATAATCGTTATAATATTTTCGTTTTTTTCGTTATAATATTAACATAAGTCATCATCTTTAAAATTTTTATTCTGATTTTTTTTATATGTAATGCCATTCTTCAAACAAAATACTCATTTAGTGTTTGGTCCTTTGTAGTTGATATTTATTCCCATATTTTTCTTTAAATAAAATTATCTAAGTTAAAAGTACTTCTGGAATTTGTATTCTGTAGAAGAAACAATATTTATTTAACGTCATAACTTCATTATTCAAATTTTTTATCGTGATGAATTTAAATGCTACAAAAAAACATTATTTTGCTATATTATCATTAAGTTGCTTATATTTTTGCTTCTAATGTCATGTTCTTTGTTAAAATTTTTTGAATTAATGAACTTCGTCTGATATACCGTAAGATATATGTCCCATGTCCCCTAAATAATGTTTAGGGTAGAATTTTTCATTGAGTAAAATACTTGCTCATCACCACCTGATTATGATTTGAAAGGTACTTACACTCTTTTGCAACAATACCAATATTCAAGGTTCTTCTTTTGTATGTGTCATACACCCTGATTTTGTAACCATGTGCTTCGTTTCATAGAATGTTCCCAATATGGTTTTGATAATAAATAAGTAAAATTTGAAATTATGTATTAGTGGCCCAGTGTATACCTCTAGTTGAAGGATTTTTAGTTTTTTAGGTTATTATAAATTTTTTAAAAACATCTAATCATAAAATTAATCTAGCTTAATTTTATAAGAAATCGAACCATCAATTCCTATTTTATAATTATAATGATGTAAGTTTAAAAATATATTTGTTTTTATAATGCTTAGTTTTAAATTGGGTACTTATTTTTTAGTTTTACTGCAGCTAAATTGGCTTCATGCAAATTGCCCCTTGAATTCAAAACTACAAAGATTCTAACATGTTTTACATGAAAAACAAACCAACCAGTCAGATTTTGGTGAGAAAATAATGCTATTTATGGGGTGCTACTTTGGCTGCAGTGATGCTAATATACTTAAGTAGCTAAAATTGGATATGTTTATTGGACCTCTTAATTTTGTAAAGAGATTAAATTAGAGTTTTTTTCTGACTAACTAACTAAGATGATATTTTGTTGATCATACTTTTGACTCCAGACACATCAACAATACATCATCTTTTGTTGGGGGTGGGACAAAGGCTTACCTCTTAACTTCATACAGAAATAAGAGAATAATTAAAGATGCACTGTCTTTATTTATGTCTGTTCAAAAAATAGACAAAAGGACTGTGAAAATGTTAGTCCTGCCTCTTGGCATCAAAACATTGTAACACACTCTAGAGTAGGGGTGGGATTTAATATATGGGAATAAATGTACAGGAGTTGTAAGAGGATATAAAATATTAATATTAGGAAAAAGATGTTGCAAAAATATTTAGGTACTTACGTATTGTTGCAAGAATGCCAATGTTCAAGATAACTCGCCAAAGTGGCAATCCCGATTTTTAAGGTAACCATTTTTTTACAATGAAAAGGAAACGAAAAATTTAAGAAAAAATTACAACTTAAGTATATGAAATGTTTTATTGATTCAAACAAAAATACACTAATTATGCTTACATTCTTTTTAATTATTATCTTAAATGAGTATTTTTCCACTGAATAAACTTTATTTTGTCAACATATCATTTTCATATATATTGGAAAGTTCAGGCAAAAAATATCCTTCATACTTAATTTTAGGGTAAGCACTGTGTGTGTAGCTAAAATATATTAACATTCAATTTTGATTTCTCACTAGTCACTTCACAAAAATCATTACCAACTGAAAAAACCCTCTTTCAACTGCTGCATTAGTTCCAGGGCAGCACAACGTAAATTCAACAAGAATTACATTTTCATATGGAATGTGTTCATTTTTGAAGTGGTTTAAGTAATTTCACCCATCTTTTACTAATTTCTCATCATGTTGATTTTCCAATTGTAATTTATTAGATTTTAAATATACATTCAGTCTTCTTTCTACACCATTACCACACCATTGTCATCGATTTTAATATCAGGCATTTCTTTTGATAAAAACTCAACGTAATTTTCTATATCTGCCCAATTTACTTGTGACAAAGTCAAAAAATACCATTAAAAATTGTTATTTCCTGTGATATTTGTTTGACCATTCTTCGACATTTTAGAAACATGTTTGGTTCATCTCTGAATACAGAGATTAGCAGATCAGTTTTAAAATATTGAAAAGGAGGACACTTTTCGAGGAAGAACATAACTTATAAAAGGAGGACGGTTGGTCACCTGACACTTTTGCATGTCTCGTAAGCGTGCAATTGACAATCATGTGCTTCATTCCATATAACATCACCCGTGGGATGTGATAATATGCAAGTACCAATAATAATTATGCTTTTAAGTATGCAAATATTTATTATAAAAGTAAAATAAATTTAAAGTAATGTATAAAAATGAAATGGATTCTTAGAATAATAGTATTATAAATAAGTATACCTTAAAACAGAAAAGTTTAACTTATGATTATGTACTAACTACAGTTAATTTTAAAATAATATTATGATATAGTGAAGTGATGTGTGCATTCCAGTGAGGGCAAATCTTTTATTTGCATAAGGTAAATGATCCCTTTCTTAATAACACATCATTAAGCAAAAAAAAAAAAAAAAAATCTAGTTTTTTGTGTAATTTTCAGTATTAAAGAAGATGAAGGTTATTATTGTAGGATTATCACAAAAGCTTCTGAAACTAAGATTTATGAAATGTGAAGAATTATTATCTTAGTTGAAATACATATATAAAAAACATCCTACACTTAACTGTTGTAATTACTCAGCCATTGATTATTAAAGGTTTTAGCCTTACTGTAAAAATTGTAGGTACTTACACATTATCGCAATCTATTGGTGATATATGAAACACAGCACCTGATTGCCAATTCAGTCGAGTACGACACATAGGAAATCAGGGTTGCCAACTTGGTGAGTTAATTGGTGATTGTTGTGATAATACATAAGTACCAAATTTTAAATGATTATTAGCTTTAAATTCAGGGGTGTAGCTACCGACATATTAATGATATGGGGCCCTGACATGGTTAACTACTGTCCCCCTAACAGGGCTCCTATTTCTAAAACGGGCCATAACGGAATTCTGATATAGAGCAACCTCAGAGCTAGCTACGCCAGTGTGAAGTATTTTTTAAGTTATTTGTTAAATAATGAATAAAGTCTGTAATATTTTGTGAAGGATAACACACACATGCTAATTGGATTTGTGGAATTATTTTGTTTTTGATTGGAATGCTGATTATGTGTTCTGTACATGATATTTATATACTAGAAATAAACAAAATTGTATAAATTAATCATTTATTTTTTTGTTTTCTAAATTATTGAAATTTGTAGAAAAAGATGTAATAAAGTTGCAACAAATGTATTCATTCTTGGAAGGAGAGAGTTAAAATTGAAATAAAGTTTGTTTTCACTGCAAAATTTTATTTTAAACAGTGAATTGACACACAGTTTAACTAATTAGAACAATAACTAAATGTAATCCACTGTACAAATTGTTTTACTTTTGAAAGAGTAACTTATTACACGTTGAGGACTGAAGGTTTTGATGATTTCTTCATAAATATGTATTTTTAAAAAGTACTGCTTTAGTGATAATTATAAGTTCTATTATTGCAAATATTTCTATGAATAATAATAATAAAAAAAAACTGAATTGGAATGTAACTTATTAAATTGAATAAAAAATTTGAGGAAAAAGAACAAACTAAGCTACATTGCATAAAAAAGCAGGAAAAAATCAAGCAGTCGTTGAAAAGCAATTTAATATACAAAAATTTTAATGATTTAGAAACTTAATACACATTATGTATTTATAAAGTCGTATATATATATATATATATATATATATATATATATATATATATATGATTAGCACCATATGTAATCTGATGCAGTTCTATATGTACTGAAGATAACAGTTACATAAATCTGTGTAAGATTATTAGATTGAATGTCTTTGTCATATGACTTGTCAAGATTATTGTGTAAGTACTGATATAATTTATTTGGATATCAAGTTTTGAATTTTTCTATTCCTTATGGTTAATAAAAGCTTTCTTTTGTTGTCTTCAAGTTAGATAAAGAGCTTCATTTTCGATACTATAAAATATATTTTGAACCCAGTATCACAAACTTTTATCTTTTATTTATTAGTATTACATTTTCCTTGTTTGTCTTTTAATAGACAGTTTATGTTATTTTGATATACTTAAAGTTAAATTTAATTTATTTTTGTATAATTCTTATAAATTGTTTTGTTTCGTTCATACTTGCTTATGTTTTGTATATCTTTTTTTTATTTTACAGAGTCTTTTGGCCAGAATTATCCAGAGGTATGTTTCTTTATTGCTGTTATTTATAGAAAGGTTTTTTTAATTTGTAGAAATGTAGGTATTATTTGTAGAAAAAATTAGAAATGTTATGTTTTTTTTTTTTTAAAAAAATATTTTGTACTCAGATTTTTTTTTTTTTAAATTTCATTTTTGATGTTCTTTTCCCCTTTTTTTTGTGCTGTGAACTTTTGTTTTGAATTGATGAAGCATAATATGATAAAAATTAGTAATGTAAATAATTTTATTGTAATTGATGATTTTTTATTAGGAATTTGATGGAGCTTTAGATTGCATCAGTCTTGCAGTAACATGTGCTTTTAACAAACATGGAACACTTTTAGCTGTGGGCTGTAATGATGGTCGAATTGTACTCTGGGATTTCCTTACTCGAGGAATTGCCAAAATTATTTGTGCTCATATTCATCCTGTGTGTTCTTTGAGGTATAAATATGTACATTTTTTGTGTTTATTTCTGCATGTTTTTTGGATATAAATGCAACAATGTTTTAAAAATAGTCATTATTTTGTAAAAAATAATATATATACAGTCTCGTACCCCCGTATAAAAGACCTCTATATTATGAACTCTTTCAGGGGACCAAGAACATTTTGCTATTTTCATAAAATAACCGCCAATTAGGGAAATGCATTTTCTATTAAACTAACATTTTCTCATGTGCTTCAACTTTTTTTTCCTCCTTATTTTTAAAATATTTCATGACATTTTGTAAATTATTCACTTTTAGCATATTTTATTGTTATCAGTGACCTTGAACTGGTTTTACCAGTTGCCTAACTCATCTAGAGCAATAAAACTGCCGTAAAAAACTTAAAAAAGATTAATTGATTTTATCAGTAATTAAATTTAAGTATACATGTGGTGGTATATACTTAAATTATTGGTTATAAAATAAAGTATGTTTAAAAATGCTTGTATATTTAAAATTAGAAAATGTTATTAAAAAAATTGATTAATTTCAATATAATTTTTTTAAAATTAAAAATACAGTGTTTCCTTAGGCAATATTTTTTTTCTTGCAGATTTCTTTTTGATGGGTAAAATGTAAAATAAATAGGATATTAATTTACTAAAAAAAGTGTGAATAATTACTTTTTTAAAAATAAAATATGTATTGTGTATGAATTTAAAATTTATTTTATGGGGTTTCTAAAGTATATATAAAGATGAATTTCTATTTAATGAATTTTCCACATAACAAACTTTACTTTGGGATTTAGTGACTTTGTTAAATAGAGGTCTGACTGTATGTATATATATAAAAGGATGATTTTTATGTATAAAGGTATGGATATCGGCAAAGATATTGGTACATCACTATGAATCCATTTTTCTGAAATGATTAGCATGATTGCATAGAGTGCAGCAATTTTAAATTCAATGGATAGGTAAAGTGAATTTTTTTAAAAAATTATATCTTATGTTGAATATTATGTTATAGTTATCTCTATAATTATTTGAAATTTTTTTATTAGCAATTATTAGTTATCCATATGCATTATTTGATTTTGCTTTACATGGTCTCAGGCATGCCGAACCCGACCCACAGCCCGCACTTCAAATGGGCCGCAAGTGGCCCATTTGAAGACTTTTTGCAGCTCAATTGAAGTTTCTAACTGTCTATATTATTTTAAACATTTTGACTGTAGACAGTTGAATCGAAACAATTGTGTTTTGACCTACTTCTACCTAACTTATTTTTGGGGAACGGAGAACTATGTTACAATCTTTGAAGAACAATTTGACATCTCACCAATATATATTTCATAAAAAAAAACTGCCCAATCAAAGGGTATTGTCATTGCTAGCTTTCAAGAATCCCACATTATTGTTAAAAATATGAAGTATTTTACAGGCTTTAAATATATCAAAGACTGTCTAATTGCCGCAGTTTAAGAAATCAGTCGAGAAAAACTGAATATCTTTACTCAAATTAGTCTGCCATGTCAAACTGTAGAAAAACGAATAGAAAACATTTCAAGTGAGATTTGTGCATCTCTAAACGCAATTACAACAAACTTCGGATATTTCTCACTGGCTTTGGATGAAATGTCAGATATAAATGATACTACTCAACTTGCTATTTTTATTAGAGCAGTCGATAGTTAAATGAATATTACTGAAGAGTTACTCAAATGTGAGTTTGAAAGGTACTACCACCGGAAGAGATATTAAGGATGCTGTCATAAATTGCGTGCAAAGTCATTAGATAGATTTGAAGAATCTTGTAGGCAATAGATGGAGACCCTTCAATGGCTGGGAAAAATGTTTGTGCTTTAACATTAATTTTCAATTACATAAAAGCATTAAGAAACAGTACAAATGATTTTGAAATGTTAATTTGTCATTGTTTTTTTACACCTCGGGAATCTATGTGCACAAGTGTTAAATATGTCTCACGTGATGAAAGTTGTTGTCAAGGTAATCAATTCAATTAAGAACAATCCATTGAAGCATTGTCAATTTCAAGAATATCTTAGGGAACTGTAATCTGAATACGGCGATCTCATTTATCTACCAAAATTTAGTGGTTAAGTCACGGAAACTGCTTATTAGGATTTTGGAAATTAAGGGAAGAAATTGAAACATTCATCAACAATAATAGTTATAATATAAGAGAACTTTCGAATAATCAATGGCTTCTGGATTTATGTTTTCTAACAGATATGACAATGAAACTGAAGGAGCTAAACCAGAAGTTATAAGTTGAAAATAAGTTGATTACCGATTGTTATCAAAATATAAAAGCCTTTGTAGCAAAGCTTCAGCTTTATGAAAATCCATTGTGGTCAAGCAATTTGATTCATTTGCCATTGTTAAATGATTATAAAAGGGACCCTAAAAACTTCTTTAAATATTCCTCTTAAGTCGGAAAATTATTTTAAGAATTCACCATCAGATTCTCCTACATACCAAAGTTTGAGGAAGTGTTTACAATATTTTTTGCTTAGTTAAATGTAGAGGCGTTTTCAAATTTACAAATGGAGCTAAAAGAATTACATTCAAGCATTGAGCTAAAAAGCCTGTGCGAGGGAAATAAGATTGAATAGCATCAAAAAATATACTCAAAATAAATTTACAAATTTAAAATGATTAGCTATGTGCATTATATTAGAAATTGGAACTACTTATCGCTGTGAGTCACTTTTTTCCAAATTAAATCGGGTAAAAACAAAGTATCGCAGCTGGTTGCTCGATGAAACATGCCCAATCAACTATGATGCGCGTGGACTAAATTATCCATTGATATTTAAAAAATCTCAAGCAAAATACAAAAACAAGTATCATATTAATTTTAAGGCAATAAAATATTTTTAATGTTGTACGATAAAATAAAATATTTTGAATAATTTGTTGTTTTATTTTGATATGTGTGGCCCACCTGAGTTCAATAAATTTTTACTTGGTTCATCAACCGATTTGGGTTGGGCACCCCTGGTCTTGACTATGAATGATTTTATTTTCTTAAAGTATTGCTTTTACACTTAATTCCATTTATTTTTCCATGCATAATTTTATCTTTATTTTCATTTATTTTAATTTAAATAAAATGGTTTATTTTAAATGTAAGTCATGAATAATAAGTTTTAGTTTTCGTTTTACTTTTTATTTAAATGTTTTCAAATCATCATGAATTTAAGTTATGATATTTAACTCAAGAATTTTAAGTTTTGCAGATTTCATGAATTTTTTTTCATAGGTGTAAATTCAAATTTCCATATTTTTTCACAAAACAAAAACAAGCTTCTGATAAATTTTTCGTTTGTGGATGGAACACTATTTTCAGTGTATCAAAACTGTATCATTCAATAATTAAGTTTAATTACCATAGTTAATAGTTGTAGGGAATTAAAAAATACAGTATAAAATTTCTTTATGTACTGAGTAGACATGATTAATTAATGAATAAATACTCAATATTTATGTTAATATCGATTAAATATTTTGAGATGAATTAATACATTATTTGTTTACATTATAGTTGGAGCAGAACAGGCCATAAACTGTTGAGTGCATCTACTGATAACTCTGTATCTATGTGGGATGTTTTAAGTGGAGAATGTGAATACAGATATCGTTTTCAATCTCCCATCCTCAAGGTTCAGTTTCATCCTCGAAATGAGTGAGTAAGATCAAACTATAATGTATATATTTTCACATATTCATATAAACTTTAGAATAATCATCTTTAGTATAATTTTTACCTGTCTTATGAAAATTCTGTATAGGTTCCAAAGATGTTTCCTTTCCTTCTTTCATTTATTGTTTTGTTATATATTAAAGAAACATACTAATGATGCCAATTTATTTTAGTAAAATGTTACTTGTATGTCCAATGAAACATGCTGCAATATTGGTGAATGTTGACGAAAACCATTCCATTGTTCCTTTAGATGACGAGGTAATTACATAATGATGTTCCACATTTTAAATTTGAATTTCAGTATATTTAGTTGTAACTGCTATGTGTGATTTTTAAAGTGTTTCCCTTTTAAATATACCATATTTGTTCCAATCTAAGCCACTATTGATTCTTAGCTGCACCTCAAATTTGGGAAACATAAATAATGAAAAATATAATTTGTGAGAAAAAAAAACTAGTGTAAAATAGTTTATTGATAACTTTGAAATTTAAAAAAAATGTAAATAAGAACTAATAAGAAGGGAATCATTAATTTTACATTATTAAACATTTTTAATACCTGAACTTGTAATTGCTGTGAACTTCAAAGTATCATGTTCAATTTCCGCATCAAATGAATTTTTCCGCCTTCAATTCTAAGCCACATCCGATTTTCAGTAGCATTAACATTTGAAAAAAAGTGCGACTTAGATTTGAATATGATAATAATATAAAAATTATGATGTATAAAACTTAGTAATATTTATTAATTTGATGTTAGATAAAAATATGTAATGTATGAATTTTTATTTTTTAGTCAGATTTGAACATTGTTGCATCATTTGATCGGAAAGGTCGTCATATTTATACTGGCAATGCTAAAGGAAAAGTAAGTTTTAGATTAATGTAATTTTGCAGTTATATAATTTAAACTTGTAAGTATGAATTTTTAATTGCTTATAAAAGTAAGAGATGTTAAATATATTACGTTATATTCCCTTTTTTAGAGTTATGTTTTAGATATATTTCTTAATACAAATGTAATTACTTTGATACATATCTTTTAAAAAATGCAATACATGTAATATGTTAATGAAAAAGTTGTTATATGGTAAAATTCTCGAATATGAAGATAAAGTAAAAATATTTGTATTAAAGATGCTTATGAAATATTTATTTCAGTATTTTGTTATTTTAAAATGATTTAGGCTCATATTCTTTAAAATAAAAATGTGTTGTGCTGAAAAGGCAAAATTTATGCTGTAGCTATGCATATGATAAAAACAATCTGTTCAATAAATTGTCATGTTTTCTCCCTTGAAAACAACCCCTGTCTAAGGCCCCGTTTACATGGAACCCGGCATAATACCGGCAATTCCGAAATGCGGATGAAAGCCGGGATTATACCGGTATTTTTTTCGACCCGTTTACATGAGAATCGGGTGCGTTTTCATAAGAATCTGGTGATTGGTTGATAGATTCACGTGATTGTAAAATGTAACCATGGAAACTAGAATTTTTAGCGCGATTATCATGAAGAGGACATGTGATTATGTTTTCGTTTTTTTACCACCAAACATTTCTATGACCACTAAAATTTCGTATTTGACTATACGTGGTTGCTCAATTATATTAAAAGAAGTCGACTGTCGGAAAAAAATCTCTTTAATATCCCGGTAAAAATTCGAGTGTTTAGTAAAAATGGATAAGAACGACATTTGCTTTCAATACCAACCATTTAGAAACCGTCGCCACCAATTTATTTTAAATTAAATTATATAGAGAACATACATAAAAAGATAAAATATATTAGGTTAGCTTAAATTTTTTTTATTTGTTTTACACATCTTTAGAGTAGTTAAAAGAGATATTTCTGTATTTAATTATTTAAAGTAAGAACACGGAAAAATCTGATGTTATCATACCTGTCATATTAAAACAAGTATATATATATATATATATATAATTTATACCACTTTCAAACATTAGAAATGAAAATTACCATTTGTAAAATTATATATAAAAAAATCATGTAACATTTTGAAAGTCTGTATTCGCAGTACTATTTTAGTAAAAAGATATAATTTATCGAGAATTACATTCTGTGTGGTAAAAAATTAAGGCATTAAAATGTGTGTATTATCGAATATAAAATTGTGTGCATACATTGAATATTAAATTCCTGTTCTCTTGTACATGATCAAAATAAAAAGTCATTGTTAAATCCATAATTCTTTTAGTTAAAAAAATTTTTTATTAAATATTTGTGTGGTATCTGTTTATTATGTGAGGATTTCTTAACATATTTGTTTTCCAGAATTTGATACAAATTTTTCTCACACAGATGTACCTTTTTTTTACTATGGATAACAAATATGCATTTATTGGTACTTGCACAATTAAAATGTAAAATTCAATAATTTTGATAAATTTCATATAAAGACTTTACACTTGTTATTGAAATATCAACATTGTGTGTTAAAAAAAAAAAATCTGCAACCCCAGCTGAAATGTATTAAGCATAAGAATACTCTGGATTTTTTTTACATAAGTATTAAAGTCTAAATGCTAATATATATTGATATTATCCTGCTAATAAATTTAAGACCTAAATAAATTTGTCGCATTGAGTTAGTTACAAATATTGACCCAAGAAGTGTACTTAAATCAGTTCTATGATATTTATGGGAAATTAGGATCATGAAACCAAATACGACTTTACATATAGACATTTTCTGTAGGATGTTTACTTTCTGAAAGCAATAGAAATATTCAGAATTTTAATACAACCTTTTTCAACTCTCTATTTACCTTAAATGAATAACTTGACATTGTTGTTTACAATAATCTATATTCATGAAGAATTCAGTAAAAAAAGGTAATTTCAAAGAAATGTTTTCAAAAATAAGTGTTTCATCATCCAAAATCACTGATATTTTTGTGTAACATATGCTTACGGGACAAATTTGGGGTGTTTGTATTGTATATATATAATATCGGCAAATTTCTTAAAATAAAAAAACCGCCAAATGCTGCGATATACAGCCAATAGTAGAAACTGTCCCTGATCACGTTTGCACACAGTAACAATAATAGTGATGTAATTGTTTTTTTTAAAATTTATTATGTCTTTTTGCTTGGCGAAATTAGTCGGCTGTTTAATGCATGTTCCAAAATTTGTGGAATGGTACTAGTACTGATTTAGCATTTCTTAGAGAAACTTTGAAGTAATTTAATATTTTGCTCATGTGTAATTTGGGAAACTGAGAAGTTTCATCAAATTTAGGAATGCCCTGGTAAAAGAATCTTGCTTACAATTAGTACACATTGTGATTAATTTATTAATGATAAACTTTGGTAACTTATCGAATTAATAATGATTGTTATTAATTTTCAAACATTAAATTTCAGATTGAGAATTCAGAATTTTTTTTTCTGATGTCGTTTCATCTTCCATTTTTTTAAAGTATTAATGTAATATATAAAATGATACTTCAGTTGCATATCAGTGATAACGAAATAACATGTCATGTATTTGTTTCTTTTATTCAACTTCTTTCTATAAGTTGCATGATTTCAGTATTCTAATTTGTTCTATGTAAATTCTGAAAGTTGACTGTATAGAAGTGGATTTTATAATTCTGCCAGTTTGTAAGATCTGAAATTTCAAAATTCTTGTTATATTTCATTTAATCTAGACCGATACCATATACAATTTCTCAAAAATACTATGTGTAGCTTACCTATATACAAATGTTATAGGTTTTTGCTTTCTAGTTTCTGGTATATTTCACACAGTTGGCTGACTAAAAGACTAGTTTTTGCCATTAATTTCTTTGAAAACAAGGGAAGACCATTTCAAATCTTACTTTTGTAAATTTATTGTATCCAAAAATGAAAAAAAAAGCATTAATTTGATTAAAATAGTTTTGATAGTATTGAAATTAGAGTAAATAAAATTCGCAGAAACTTTGAAGAAAAAAATGTTTTTATAATTTTTTGTTTACTATTAATTGCCTAATCACTAAGTGTTTAAAAATTTAAGTTTTTATGTCATAAACCTAAAGTGAACATTTTAGAAATTCTACGTAATTTGACCTTTTTATCTATGAAATCTTTGATTTAGGAGATAATGTTCTTTAATTTTTTTGTTTCATTTTATTTGTTTGGGTTAATGACATTTAATACTCTTTTCTAAATATTTTTAAAAATTAATACTTTTTGTTGTAAATAAATTGCAAAAAAGCCATTCATAAGATTTTCAGAGAATTTTATTAGATGTTATGATCAATAAGATAAAAATTGAGATATAATAATTGTAAAAGATATTATGCATGTTGAATATTGTGGCAGATAGATCCTCGATTTGTCCTTATAGTATAATGTTACTCTTTCAGAGAGTCTGATTTATATAGCAGATCATGGAATGCTTTATTTACTTATAGTGCATTCATGTAATGTTAAAATTAAGTGTCGACAAATGATGTATATTAAAATGAGTATGATTATTAAATAAAACTGTATACGAGAAATTTTCACGAAAACAATTTAATTTGTTCTACTTTATAATTTTATTAAAAAGAGCCTATTTCTTTAAACATGTTTCTTAATTTATTCAAAAACATCCAATTAATTTATTTCAGAATGTTGGAGACAGACATTTTTAAAAAATTCAAACCTTCTGAAGGGTAATAATTACAAAGGAAGTCTGTATAAAGCATATCAAATGTTAGTTTTTTTATAAGATTATTTCAGATACCCAAAACATTTCAATGATGTTAAAAGCAATTTTATTTCCATCTCAGAATTCCTAGTTGTTAAACAAAAACTTTCATATTAACCAACTGTTTAATCTTACAGTCCACAGATGGCGCTCTGCGCATTCCGTTGTAATATTCGTTAGCGTAAATAAACTTCTAGCAAAAACTCGTTCGGGTGTGGTCGTCTCTGCTTTCAAGATACTATTTCTTTTCAGACCAATTCAATTATTAAGAAATAAGTAACTACTTCTAGGTGCAGCAAGAGATGGCGTTTCCAAATCGAACTAAGAAACAACAAGTCAGGTAAGAAAAGATCGAACCATTTCTTAGTACAACATTTTGGTCGTACCGTAGCCGGAGTTCAATATTGTGAAACATTCTAATTCAAAACTTCTGGCTTGTTGTTCTTTCGGCAATATTTTTCTAAAAGATATTGTCATAATTCTCATTGATGAAAAATTCTAATTCTCTTTTTGTGTGTACTAAGTTTAAAAAGAAACTTTCAAGTGAAATATTTCAAATTCATGTATATTCAAAAGTTTAATCTTCTTATATATATGGTTATTTCAATGTTTAATTGATTGTTGTGCGATCATTCTTAAGTGGTAAATTATTGTGTGTTTCTGCCATTGTCATTCCTGTATCATATGTAACAAGAAACTTCAGTTTCGTTTTACCTCACTTGTGTGTTAAATTTCCTATTTGTACGTTCCGTAGTAATTCCTTTTAGAATTTCTCCCCGCTTTTCCCCTCTTCCGCGGCGCCAAAGGAATTGTATCTTTTCGACTAAACAATTAGTCATTCGCAGCTGTGTTTTTATTATTTGTTTTTCTTTAAATTATTCTTTGCTATATTAAAATGGATATTGAGGTTTTATTGAAGAAAAAAAAAGAACATCAAATCCTCGATTACAAAATTGCAAAACAAAACAGAAGAGGAAATTGAGAAATTAAATAATGTTGGTTTATTGGCTCGAAAAATAGATTCTTGGAATTTAGAACTGAAATAAAGGATATTTTGGATTCTATTATAAGTATTTGCGAGGAAAAGGACGAGGAAACTTATTGTACGGAAAAAGACGACATTTTAGATACCTTAGAAGAAATACTTGTCGCTATAGACACTCAGCTTATGCCTTCTGCAGTAAACTCCGATTTTGAGGTTAAAAACCAAGGTTCAAGTCACAGTTTAGTCTCAGCTCGGTCAGCTGAAGTGAAACTCCCTACATTATCCCTACCTATATTTTCTGGTGTAACTGAGGAGTGGCTTGCATTTTCTGATCTTTTTGAAGCTGCAGTTTCCAACAATAATGATTTAACGGGAGCGCAAAAGTTGCAAAATTTAAAGGGCAGTTTAAAATCCGATGCATTAAAAATCATTAATTCTTTATCCATTACCAATGATAATTTCGAAATCGCTTGGAAATTTCTAAAGGATAGATATTTTAATAAAAGAGAAATTATGTCCTCCTTAATTAAAAAGTTTATTAACATAACGCCCTTGAGTGGAGAATCATCCACACAAATTCTAAATTTGATAGATTCCACTAAGGAATTTGTAAGGATGTTGGAGTCACTTGAATACATGGTTGACCCAACTACAGATACACTCTTAATGCATATGATATTGTTTAAGCTTGATCCGAATTCCAGAACTTGGTTTGAGAGAACCTTTTCAACAGATGTCATCCCAAGGTTAGACGAATTGTTGCAATTCCTTGCAACACAAGCGAGATCCATTACGAATTCAACTACTAAGAGAAATGTTCAAAGGAAGGTGACTCTGGTTGCGTCCAACGCCCAGTCACAATGTCTTTTATGTAATGGAGATCATACATTGTCGAGATGCGATACATTCTTAAAATTGTCAGTTCAAGGCCGTTCAGATTTCGTTAAAACGAATAATGTTTGCTTTAACTGTTTAACTCAGTTTCACAGTGTGAAAACTTGCAAAAGCAAGTTTAGATGTAAAAAGTGCAAGAAACCCCACCACAGTTTACTTCATTTTGAAAATGTTAGTGCTAAGGGGAGACAGGGAGCAGTAAATGTGTTAAATTCTAAAGAACTTTCTATCAACGCTCCTGTGTTTTCGCCTGTCCCTATTTCAGGTACTAGTGAACCAAGTGAAAATTCTAGAGTTGTGGATGTTACATCGTGTATTTCTGATGTGAACCCAGATGTTCAAATTCTTCTTTGCACAGCTCTAATTCAAGTAAGAGATATTTGGGGTAACTATCAGACCTGTAGATGTCTTCTGGATAGCGGAAGCCAGGCTTCGCTTATTACAAATGAATGTATTGAAAGGCTAGGCTTACGAAAGGAAAAGGCCAATGTGCGTATATCATGTTTGGGTGCATCCGATACGCGTCTAAATGGGCTGGCTGAGATTCAATTTACCTCACATTTTTCATCTCAAAATTCTTTTCATGCGTCCGTCTATGTGATCAACAAAATTGTAGGCATGATCCCACATCACGATTTAGATTCCTCAATGCGTGAGTTATTTGGGGATATTTCTCTGGCTGATCCAGCATTTTACAAGAGTAGTCCAATTGATGTGCTACTTGGTGTTGACCTTACTTTGCCATTGCTAAAGGGTCAAACGTTATCTTTGGGTAAGGATAAGCCATTTGCCATTCGTTCAGAATTGGGTTGGATAATTGGAGGCAAGGCAAATTCTAGTGGTCAAAATTCTTTCCATGTCAATCATATTCAGTTAGTATCGGATCAGCTAATCAATAAATTCTGGGAATTAGATTCTGTGCCATGTGCCAAACCCTTAACTTCATTAGAAGAGGCTTGTGAAGATCATTTCGTAAAGACACATTCTAGGGATGAGAATGGCAGATACACAGTAAAGTTGCCATTTCACACTCCACCGACGCGGTTAGGTAATTCAAAACAAAATGCAATTCGTAGGCTAATCAGCGTGGAACGCCATCTCATTTCTAATCCTGACAAATACAAGCTGTATCGAAATTTCATAAAGGAATACCTAGATCTAAAGCACATGGAACTTGTTCCGGACTCTGAAATTAATAACATAAAAGTTTATACCTTCCTCACCATGGAGTTGTTAGGGACACCAGCTGTACAACAAAGCTTCGCGTTGTTTTTGACGCCTCCAGTAAAACTTCTTCTGGACTCTCTCTCAACGATCTGCTTATGGTTGGGCCAAGAGTGCAGCCAGAACTTTTCCCTATTCTTATCCAGTTTCGAATTTTCAGTGTAGCCATTTGCGCTGATGTTGAAAAGATGTTTCGCCAGATTAAAGTTCACGAGGAAGACGTAGACTGGCAAAGAATTCTCTGGAGGGATTCTCCAACCGAACCTATAAGAGAATATCGCCTAACAACTGTTACGTATGGTACGTCCTCAGCACCATTCCTCTCTACGAGAACCTTACGACAGCTTGCCATTGACGAACAAGAAAATTATCCAGCCGCTTCAAGAACTACCCTTAGTCATTTTTACGTTGATGACTTGCTGAGTGGAAGTGCGACAAAGAAGGGAGCCATTCAGCTAGTGTCAGAGCTGCAGGAGATGATGAAAAGAGGAGGATTTTCTCTGCGCAAATGGGTGTCTAACGACCCTGACGTATTGGCAACCATTCCAAAAGAATTAAAGGCAGTTGATTCCAAACACACGATCAAGGATGACCAACCTGTCAAGATCTTGGGAATAGCTTGGCTTCCAGATGTTGACAAGTTTACCTTTACCATCACCGTGAACGAGACTGATTTGTGGACTAAACGCAAGGTACTTTCTGAAGTCGCCAAAATATTTGACCCCTTGGGCTGGTTGGCACCATCAGTTGTCATTTCTAAAATCTTCCTCCAAGAGCTATGGAGTCACCATCTAAGCTGGGACGAAGAGCTACCAGATTCTCTAGCAAGACAATGGAGAACATTTCAAGAACAGCTTCCTCTACTTACAAATATCAAGATCCCACGCTGCATTCTCATTTCACAGGCTATAGACGTACAAGTACACGGGTTCTGTGACTCTTCAGAAAAGGCCTACTGTGCAGTTATATACATCCGTTCCAAGGATGCAACTCAAACCGTAGTATCTAGACTGCTAACTTCTAAGACACGTGTCTCTCCAGTAAAACCTCAGTCTCTACCTCGACTAGAGCTTTGTTCTGCCCTACTTCTTGCCAATTTGTTACAAGCTACCCTTCCAACTCTAACCCTGCCAATTTCCGAGACCTTTGCGTGGTCTGATTCCAAGATCACACTGGCATGGTTGAAGTCCGATCCGAGAAGATGGCAACCGTTCGTAGCTAATCGAGTGGCACAAATTCAAGAGCTGACCCCTAACGTGCACTGGAACTTTGTGAGTGGTCTGGAGAATCCTGCTGACTGTGGAACGAGAGGGATAACCCCAACTAAACTAGAAAAGTGCAACTTGTGGTTCAATGGACCCGATTGGTTAAGAAGTTCTACCTTTCCGATTGGAGAGTTTGAAGATAATCCACAATTGCAAGAACACATGTCTGCCGAAGCCAAAAGAACATCCAAGCTGATTATGCTGAACGTAATTGATGCGACTTTCAAGGCTGAGTTCTTTCAAAAATTTTCGTCTTGGAACAAGTTGAAAAGAGTTGTTGCTTATTGCTTAAGATTTGTGAAGAACTGTTCTCTTTCTGCGTGTAAAAGAAGAAAGTCCTTTTAACAACGGCAGAATTGAGCGAAGCCGAGAAAGGCATTGTTAAGTTTATCCAACGTAATCATTTTTCGATGGAAGTCTCCTATCTTTCAGCAGGTAAGCAGCTTCCGTCAACCAACAAGCTTATACCCTTGACTCCGTTCTACGATGATTCCGGAATAATACGTGTCGGTGGTAGACTGAAAAATTCAATACTTGCAGACTCGCAGAAGCATCCCATCTTGCTTCCTAAAACCGACCATGTTGTGAACTTGATTATCTCTGATTACCACCTGAAACTTCTTCATGCCGGTCCACAACTTCTCCAAGCAGCTCTCAGAGAAAAATTTTGGATTCTTTCAGCCCGAGATGCAGTTAGAAGAGTAGTGAGAATATGTATCTCATGCTTCAGAAATCGTCCAAAATTCGCCGAACAAATCATGGGAGATCTTCCAGAATCCAGAGTTTGCCCCTCTTCTGTATTCCAACGAACTGGTATTGACTTCGCCGGCCCGTTCTTGATACGAAGCTCCAAGGGAAGAGGAAGCCGGAATACTAAGTGCTACATCTGCGTCTTCGTCTGCTTAGCAACGAAGGCGGTTCATCTAGAAGTCGTTAGTGACTTAACATCAAAAGCATTTATCGCTTGTTTAAAAAGATTCGTGGCTCGCAGAGGTAAACCATCAGAGATCTTCTGCGATCAAGGAACTAATTTCTATGGAGCTAGCAGAGATCTTAGAAAGGAGTTCCGCCAGTTGATGAAGGAAGATGCCGTTCATCAATTCCTGGTAACTGACAACATCACCTTTCACTTTAATCCTCCATCTGCTCCCCACTTCGGAGGCATTTGGGAGGCTACAGTGAAATCTTTTAAGTTTCATTTGAACAGAGTTGTTGGAGTCACTAGTCTCACCTTCGAAGAACTATCCACGTTATCAAGCCAAATTGAGGCATGCCTCAACTCCAGGCCACTATGTGTGTTATCTAGCAGTCCAGATGATCCTTGTGTTCTCACACCAGGACATTTTCTGATAGGAAAGGCATTAACAGCTATCCCGCAACCTACAGTTCCAGACGACCTTCGCCACTGCGATCGTTGGCGATTGCTTACAAGAATGACTCAACATTTTTGGAATAGATGGTCTTCAGAGTACTTGACATTGCTGCAGTCAAGATCGAAATGGCGCATCGTTCAAAAGAACCTTGACATCGGAGATCTTGTCTTAATCAAACACGACAACTCACCCCCACTACAGTGGAAATTAGGGAAAGTCACGGAAACATTCCCTGGTAAGGACGGTAAGGTTCGTGTGGTTAAGGTAAAAACTCAAACTAGTGAACTTGTGAGACCAATTGCTAAACTGTGTCCACTTCCTATAAACACTTGAACATTTGTGAATAATACCTAATGTTTTCTTTCAGCATTGTTGAGGTCATCTATACTTCTGTAAATCTCATTGCTTGATTTCATTAATTACTTTATTGTCAATTTGTATGTTAATTCTTATACTTAATTCATTAATTTTGAAACCCCTCCGTGTTTCAAGGGGGCGGTATGTTTAATCTTACAGTCCACAGATGGCGCTCTGCGCATTCCGTTGTAATATTCGTTAGCGTAAATAAACTTCTAGCAAAAACTCGTTCGGGTGTGGTCGTCTCTGCTTTCAAGATACTATTTCTTTTCAGACCAATTCAATTATTAAGAAATAAGTAACTACTTCTAGGTGCAGCAAGAGATGGCGTTTCCAAATCGAACTAAGAAACAACAAGTCAGGTAAGAAAAGATCGAACCATTTCTTAGTACAACACCAACTTTTGTAAAAAAGTGTGTATTTTCTTTGATGTGCAATGTTTTCATAAGAACTTGTTCATAGTATGTTTTATAATTGTGGGATTATTTAATCCTTCGAGGAGAAAAAAATAGTACTTAGCCTACTTTTATAAAATAATTTTGTATGTATATGTGTATAAAGAAATCTCTTTTGGTAGAGTAAATCATGGTTTGCTTTAATAACAAAAATTAAATGGATAAGTGAAAGTGGATCAAAACTAAAGATTTTAAAAAAAAAAAATTTTCTTTTTAAGTTCTTATCCACATGAATTTAAGGGAATGTTAATATAAAACAGATCATTCTATTGGTTATATCAACTTTCACAGTAAAAAAAAATTCAATACACCTTTATGGAGTTATTTAGTTACAAGATATTACTAATTTTTTACTTCTTATACGGAAATACTCAATTAGATAAATCAAGAAAAATAACAAAAAAATTGCAATTTTTTTTGTGTACATTCAAAAGAATTATATTGTAATATTTTTAAATCAATCTCAAAAACTGTATTAAAATATATGTATTATCTTATTAAAATATTGGAAACATACATGCAGAACATACTAATGGAACATGTACATCCTTCCCTGTACCTGAATGGAATATAATTTTTATTGAAAATGGGCACTTGTAAACTTCCGAATCCCGGACAGTTGTATCCAATTCGTTTTGGTCTCCCCAGATGTTTATGAGGGTTATTATTTATTCTGTTGTCTAACGCGAGCAATCAAAAACAGCAGCCATCTTGAATAAACGAATCTCTGGCGCAATGCATCATGGGAGAATTAGAAAACACTCTCCTTTTTACCCCCAAAGTTCCTAGTCGAAAGAGGGTACAAAAATGGACCTGCATTTCGACCCGGGATTTTGCCGGGTCGCCGTGTAAACGGGTACAAAGTGGATTCGTCCCGGTATATTGCCGGCATTTTTCGTCCATGTAAACGGGGCCAAATCAGCATCTTTCAATATTGTACTATTTCTGAAATGAAAATTGAAATCTGTGTGCCATTTCATGCTGCTAATTAGAATCATTTTTCTAGATTTTAGCATTATCAGTACCTGATTTAAAATTAATAGCTTCCTTTCGAGTAATGACTGGAACTTCAAATACGACGTCTATAAAATCGATTGAATTTGCTAGGAGAGGAGAGTAAGTTAATTTATTTAAACTTATGTAAGTGGAAAAAAAATTCATTTCATTCTTAAATGTACCATTAAAATTTAATTAAGAATATTGTATCTAAAATAAATTATACAAATAGTGTTATTACAAATATTATACAAATTATTATTATAAAAAGTTTATTTAAATTAAAAGTTTTATTATTTTTTTATTATGTTTTTCATTGTAAAGTACTGTGAAACACGTTTATTATTTATTCCTCTTTTTGTTTTAATTTTACTCTAATAAGCTTGGTTTTACGTTAAAATTTAAAAAATTTATTACAGAATATGTATTTTTTAAATGAGTGCATTATAAACTTCTGTAATTCTCTATGCTATGTGCTTTTTTAAAAGTTATGCTTGTGCAAAGGGATGTATATATATTTAATTAAAAACTTTATGGGGAAAGAGAAATCTATTGTTTATTTATATTTTCAATTAAAGCCCTCTGAAAATTATAAATAAGTATTAAATTGATTAATAATTTAAAGTTGACATCAGATGTAAAATATGTTACGGTCAGTCCTCTTTTTAACAAAGTCGCTAGAAAAAGGCTTCAAAATTTTTTCAAAGTAGAAAGAAAAAAAGTTTTTTTTTTTTAAAATAGAAAATTCATTAAATAGAGATTTATCTTTCAATATGCTTTATATTTTTGGTTTCAGCAAAAAGTTAGCACAATAGAGGTTTGTAAAATGGAAGGTGACTGATTTTTATGTATTCTTATCTAAAAATAATACATATTGCTGCAAGATTAACATTTGCAGCTGGTATTGTTCCTAGCATTCTAGGTTAATACATTGGAGAGGTTTAAAATTAACAATGTATCAACTGTCAGCAAAGATGAATCATAAATAAATCGCATTGTTTGTGTAAAATTAAAGTATAATCATTTGTTTATTGTATTCATTGTGCTTTTAATAGTGGGTGAATTTACTTTAAATATTATCATTAGAAAAAATTAAAAAAAAAAAAATTGATGCTGATTTATTAGAGTCAAAATTACCTCCTTATTGACTCAAGAATTATTTTCTGGCTGGCATTTTTATTATGAAATATTGTATTTTAATTGCCATTTTTGACTAAAGTCATTTATAAAATATTTTTTTGTGCATTTCGGATGAACATTTAAAACCGTTTTGCCTTATTATAATTCATTTTTATCCCATTAGTTATTTCTTGGTTAATGCAGCTGATAGAATTATAAGAGTTTATGCTAGTCATGAAGTTCTTACATGTGGTAAAGATGGGGAACCAGAACCAATGCAGAAACTACAAGATTTAGTGAACAAGTAAGATTAAACTGTATTTTTTTCTTTTTTGCTGAATTTTTAAAATAAATGCATTTAATAACTGGTTTGAATTATTATTATTATTTTAGAACAATGTGGAAAAAATGCTGTTTTTCTGGTGATGGAGAATATATCTGTGCTGGATCTGCAAGGCAACATTCACTTTATATATGGGAGAAAAGTATTGGAAATTTAGTTAAGATTTTGCATGGTACTAAAGGAGAACTGCTTCTGGATGTTGTCGTAAGTCAATGAATATTCATGTTACTTATTTTGATTCCTGTTCAAAAATTCTTCTTATAGGATTTATTTAGTATTGTTTGTGCAAGTTTGATAATAAAATTTTCCATCTGATATTTTTCATTTTTTGCTCTTTTTTATTTATGTGCAGAAATATTTTAATGAAGTAATTAAAATGAAAATTACTTTACTGTTTTTGAAGCTGAACATTAATAATTTATGATGTTTTTATATAAAAGTATATTTATACTTATAACAGTATATATTACCTATGTACTAAATGCCTGCCTTTTATTTTTAAAATACCCGTGCATAAATTGTAAGAACACAATGTAAAGCAATACATATATTCATCTCTTTTACAGTTATTTGAAGCATAATAAAAGGCATAAAAAGCAAAATGTATACACGCATGCACACACACAATGAAATAGTAAAATTTTTTTTAAAAAAATGTAATTGCTAAGAATGAGGAAAGATCTCATCCTTTAATATTGTAAATTTAAATTTCATTTATTCTAATTTCATCATTTTTTATTCCAAATGATTATTCATCTTTTTTTACAGCTGCTAAATTTTTGGTAAAATTGTATTAAAAGAAAAATGAGTTTTCTTATATATATATAACTTAAAATGCTAACACTTTACACATTCAACATTTTAGCTTCAAAGGTGAATACTTTTTAACATAGATTAATTTATTATTATTTTTATTGGATATTTTAATATATTTATGCACTCTAAAATTAGAGGAAATTATTTGAATGATACACAATTGTGCATACACATACTGTACAACAGAAAACACAAATGATTAGCTTTGGGTGGATAGTGACTGAGTAGCTCTAGTGCAGTCAGTGGTTCTTAAGCTTTCGATTGCCATGACCCCCTTTTTGTATCAGCCTGACATCGTGCACCCCCATTTTGAACATCCCTTCTTGACTCCTAAGACATGGCTGAGTGATTTAAAGATACCTCAATAATCAGACGACTGCCTCTGCTACTTATACAAACTTTTTTTCCCTTTAAGAAAAGCAGTAAACATTCATTAAAAAAAATATGTAGTTGCAAATAATGAAAAAGCAGAATTCATACTCTTGATTGAAATACATGTTATTGTAGTTTTTTCCATTTGGGGCAATTTAGTGTTCCAGTCTGAGATGGCTCATCTTTAAATTTTTCCATGAGGAATTTCAGAGTCTATAAAACAGGGAAATATTAACATTAAATGAGACCTTCACAAACCCTCTTGAAAGGTGCTGGGGACCCCTGGGGGTTTACAGACAACAGTTTAAGATTTGCTGCTCTAGTGTATTGCAATGGAACTCCCAATGGTGTATAAAAGAGGCCATTCCAATGCTAAGATATAATATCCATGTGAAAGTGGTCTTGTTGAAGTATGGAGACTGTACCGATACCTCACAATCGGGTTTGTGAACAGTACCAGCAAATATCACCACATGTGAGAAGATTTGCAATTGAACTAAAGAAAATAAGATGATCAAATTGCTGGATTGCTTGACATTTGGTTACAGAGTGTCTAGAAAGTAGCAGCCCAGAGAGGATAGAGTGATAATCTGGTCAGTGCTCACAGTCTCTGATGTGTTATTATCAATTATCAGATGTGTAACTGAGACACCAGTGACAATAATTACCATCAGTTTGCAACTCAAGCATACAAGAGCTGAGGTAATGAGGTTATTATGAATAAGATACACTTAGATCACTAATTTCTTTCTATAGAGATGTGGCTCAGGCCCCTTTGGTTATATATCTTTGGTCAGCCTTATAGTATGATGGTACATTTTCAAGATTTTATGTCCCATTTCTGTCTTGCTCTCTTTCAGGTAGCCCTTGGCTTACACTTAAACTGAACTGTACTTGGTTTCACATGATACGCCTTTCTTCTTCTTGTCTTTATGCTTCTTCAATGCTGTCATGGCTATTGCAATCACCAGATCTATCCCTAATGCAGTATGTTTGAGCTCTGTTGAATAGATATCTCTAACCCTCCCTGGATTGTACCAATCTTAACTCACCATTTGGAATGTATATAAGTTGTTGGAATTTGAATGGATCATATAACACAGTAATGTATTTGGCAAGCAATCCCACAGGAAGACATCCACTAACACTGCAAGTCAATTCTAGCTGTAATTTGTGTCAAGACTAGAGATGAACCTATACATTATGGATTTTCCACCCCCTTTTTATAGCTGTATTTCCTGAATAAAATATTAAATTTTTATGGCACTGTTAGCACTTTGTTTTCAATAGATACACATTGCATCTATTGATTTTCATTCCATTAGGATAACTCCTTATTGAGTAGTGCGTTATATTATGGAGTGTATATATACATATGTATTTGTCAGAGTTCATAATATGGTAAAAAAATAATAGAAAATTCCAAGCTAAGAAATTGCAAAGTTAAAATTTTGTAAGATGTAGTTAAGCTGTTTGTGTTTTAAATAATTTTAGAGTATTTTAATTGTTATAGTGGCATCCAGTGAGACCGATTATTGCCTCTATTTCAAGTGGAGTTGTTTCAATATGGGCTCAACCTCAAGTGGTAAGGAAAAATCTGTCTGAATAATATGAGTTATTTAATTGTAATTGTGGTTAGGGTTTGAATCTGTTAAAAATAAATTTAAATTAAAATTTTGCTTTCATTTCATATTCTCAATTCAGGATGAAAAATTTCAATCATAGTGCTAATTTTTTACAATATTTTTTTAAAGATATAAATCGTAAAGTATAAAGAATTACTCAAGATCTTTGCAATCAGTGTTGTATAACTTTTTTTCTGACATATATGAAATATCTATACCTTAATGGGACATTTGACTATGATTTAAAAATATTATTTGCTTGTGTTGCAGTGTTCACAAAAACAATTTTCAATGATTTTAAAAAAATCTAATGCTATTTTTCTGACATTTTTTAATTGTATAAATGGTTGGAGAATTGAAAAAAATTTGTAAACAGAAAAATTTTAGTGTTATGGAATTAATTTAATTAAAGTCATTGAAACCAAATAGTTATTTCCCATTAATTTTAATTTAAATGCATTTATATTTATTACTTCATTATAAGCTGTAAACTTGTTGATATATTTTTTAAACATTTGTTTTGTCAATAAACATAATGGATATATTTTTTAAGTTATAGATTTAAAAAAAAATATAAATGGTATTTTATGTTCATCTTAAATATACATTTTCTATAATCTTATTAAATATTTTTAGGAAAACTGGAGTGCATTTGCTCCAGATTTCAAAGAACTAGATGAAAATGTTGAGTATGAAGAGAGAGAAAGTGAATTTGATGTAGAAGATGAAGATAAAAGCCCTCAACTTCATACTGAAAAGCAAGATGAAGATGAAATAGTTGATGTAGTAACCATTGAACCTATAGCTGCCTTTTGTAGCAGGTAAAATGTGTACCCATACTTTTTATTTTTACTCAAAATTTGTTTTAGATGGAAGCCCTGTTAGAGTGGGACTGTACTTATACATGTTAGGGCCCCTGTAGCTTGGGGCCCCCGTATCACTGATACAGCTGATATGGCAGTAGCTATGACCCTGGTTCTAGAAGTGTACTATTTTTTCAAAAGTCTGGGATAATACCTTGAATAAATGACTTCAAAGCATAAAAGCATTGTATACTAATATTTCGGATTTCTTCGTAAAAAACGGGGTGAGCGTTATGCGGTGAACATACCTAAAAATCGAAAAATGCAGCTTTGAAGTATAGGTGTGCGTTATACGTTGGATTTTACGGAAAATATATAGAGAGTATAATAAAAGTGAAAAAGTTCTAGAACCTGCAATGCTAAAGAAGGAAGAAATTGGAGTTCACATGACACGATATATATATATATATATATATATATATATATATATATATATATATATATATATATATATATATATATATATATATTGGAGTTGCTATTTGTAATGAAAAATATTTCCATTAAGATGAAAAACTTGTGTGTGTGAATTTAATTTTTTAAAAAATGATTACAATTTATTAATAATCAAGTTTATATAAAACTAGGGCATAGAATTATTTTTTGCATGAATCGCAAACAGATAACAATTTACTCTTAGTCAAAGAAAGCTTGGTGCATTGCAGTTGTTATTAGTGTTGAACTGTATGATAGTTCTAAAATTTGTTGCACAAAGTTTTGAACTTTGCTGTATGTAAATCATGAGGTTTTTGAAAGGAATATTCATCTCAAAATTCTTAACAGAATTAACTAAGATCTAATTCATAAAAACTTACAAAAGCATTATTAACTGAGCATGGAAGTCTGAGCAAGTTGTAACTGAGCATTAACTGAGCAAGTTGTTATTAGTGTTGAAATGTATGATAGTTCTAAAATTTGTTGCACAAAGTTTTGAACTTTGCTGTATGTAAATCATGAGGTTTTTGAAAGGAATATTCATCTCAAAATTCTTAACAGAATTAACTAAGATCTAATTCATAAAAACTTACAAAAGCATTATTAACTGAGCATGGAAGTCTTTTTGAATCTATTGAATAATAAAGATGAAATTTTGGTTCAGTTATTGTTTTCTTTGTTTTTTCACATTAACTATATTTGCCTGTGGTTAATCATCTAAGTTTGACTGCATTCTGGAAATTAATTGTTAAGGAATTTATATTTTACTGCAAATAACATTGACAGAATAATTCTTTTCCAGTGGATTTTCATGAAGCAAGTGAATTATTTGTTATGGTTTCTAATTGTAATTCCACCACTTTAATGAAGAAAATTAAAAAAAAAAAAAATTGTTAAAGGATCAACCACATTTTTTTAATGTTGGAATGTATATAAAATATAAGAATTGGAAAAATTTGATTTTTATTAAACCAAAAATATTATCTTGTGTATCTTGAAATTGATGTGAACACATCCAAGAAAATAGAAAAGGGCAAAATAAAAAGTACCAAGTAAAAGCTTATTATCATCTCAAATTGTTCTCTGCAGAGTTAATTTAGTGAAAAAAAACCCCCGACTGCAAATAGAAGAGATATGTTTGTTGCTATCCTAAGGACAGTTCTTAAACATTCCGAACTCTAACAAAAATCTGTTGACGTTCGCCAATAGGTTGCCAACAGTATGGAGTTTATACAAAAGAAGCGTATTTTATTTCCTGTTTTTACAAGAAAATCCTTATTTGAAATTAATTGGATTCTGAGGTACTGAAGAACTTCATATCTAAAATACGATTAATTGTGAAAATATATGTATTGTTGAAAAGGAACATTTAGCAATATATCACAATTCTTATTTACAAAGACAAATCTAAAATATACAACCATAAATTTAAGCACTGCTCCTGATTTAAATCCAATATTATTAAGGAATTCTGTTAATGAAGATTTTAATTCTATTTTAATGTACTAAACTGGATTTTGTATATATCTCAATAGTTGTAAGACTGTCCCTTTGTACAACTCTTTTTTTGTGATAAAAAATTTTATTGCTGGTTATATATATATATACTTAACACTTTCATTTAATATTAATTTAAATTCTCTTATTATATATAAATATATTTCTTATATCTTAATTATGAATAACATTTTTCTAACTACCAATTCCATTTCGTTTCCTATGTTAAAAGTATTAAACCCTGTGTTTTAGTAGATTTTTTTTTTTGGTTCCTAAAAAAAATTATCTTGTGTGTGCCCGACTCAGTGACTGTCTGGCACCAAGTTTTCCCCTGAAACTAGATATACATGTACATATAAACAGGGATGTCTTAAGGCATGGGCCAACTGGGCATAGGGCCTCGTTTTGTTTTCGACTCATTCTTGATAAGATCAAGATCTGGATAATTTTTATGGTTAAGTATTATTTGTGTACATATTCTCCAAAAAGCAAAGAATTTCAAACTACATGCCAACTGGCAAAAGTGGCAAGACTGTATTATTATTATGTGATGACCATTATCCATGTCTATGCCTAAGCATAGTATCATAAACAATCATTCAACTCTTTTAGTCAAAATGTGGCCATTGGTCGAGCCAGTTTGTGCATTGTTGTTGTTACTAATGCCACCTGATTGGCAAAGGCCAGATCAAGGCCCACAGAATTCATCATGGCTGAGTGACCTCTGTCGTTAGCCATAGTTTTGAGCTCCATACAGATGACAATGGTTTTAGATCAGTTTCACCCCAATTTTTTAAGGGAGAACACCCTGGGGGTGGTCGGGGACCTCCCACCTCTCTTCCCCTTCCACCAACCTCATGAGAAGGCTTGCGGCTCGACGGCTATTTAAAGTACTCCCATGCCACAAAGGCACTATACATTTACAAACATCCATGTCTTCTCCAGGATTCGAACCCAGGCCCAATGGCACAGCAGTCAGTGTCCCTAACCGCTATACCAGATAGGTGACAGTTTGTGCATAGGTTTGTGAGATTAAGAGTTGTGCACATTTATTTGTTTCAAATGACCATTTGTATAAGTATTTGACAATGCATGCTATGTACTGTCTACTTTTGTATAAGGGCCCAGGGCTGCAAAAAAATCTTAAGATTTATCTGGACCAAGGGTGTCAAAAAGTCTTAATACATGCCTGCATATAAACATATATTTAATTGTAAGATGTAACTAAAAAATACTTAATAAAATAAATATTAGTTAAAATCCTTATTAAAACCATTAAAAAAATCTTAGAATTGTTTGATTATGATTCATTTCGTAAAAATAGTGCCCAATTTGTTAAATTATTTATTTATTACTCCCCCTTCTAAAATGTGATATTCATGCATTATAATATTCTGTTTTTTTAGTATTGATAAATAGATTTGTACATAATACATCAAAATTTCTTAATAAAATTATTTTACAGTGATGATGAAACAACAGACACTTCTGCTCTTCTTTATCTACCCATTTCACCTGAAATAGATGATCCAGAAGAAGGATGGGGTCCTGGTGAAATGGTAATATAATTTGTATAACTCTGAACACATTAAAATGTTTGAGAACTATAAAATTAATTTTGAATTGAAATAAGTTA
The DNA here is from genome assembly GCA_019973935.1 of Trichonephila clavipes. Taxonomy (NCBI): domain Eukaryota; kingdom Metazoa; phylum Arthropoda; class Arachnida; order Araneae; family Nephilidae; genus Trichonephila; species Trichonephila clavipes. The sequence continues at coordinate 471,023 of BMAU01020257.1, read as the reverse complement.
TGGTATAATGCAAGAGTAAATTATACTGCAAAAAAAAATAGTAATAAATATTATATTGTAAGCATTATTCTAATATATTTTTACATTTATTCTTTAATTGAAAAAGTTAATAACTTCAGAGAAATTTTTGGATTGCATATCTTTTTGTGCTGTAAACCAAAAACGGAAATGTCAGAAATCAAATCAAATTGTATTACTGCTAAACTACACATTCAGTTGGTATGTCACTTTCTACAATATATTGATACGCTGAAAAGAATATTATTGTGTATAATACAAAACTTTTTTAAATGTAGGGTGAAGAAGTACAGTCCAAGAGGCAAGCGAGTGATCAAAATTCTTCAAAAAAGAAACGCACAAAAATCATAGACATGATTCTTGAAAATGCCCCTAAAGATGGTAATTTTTTTTTTAAATATAAAAATGAAAAATATAATTTTTTATGTATATTTATTTCTATAAGCAGAAAAGCATTATTGTTTCCATTTTGGTATTGCTTCAGATTCTTAAAAATTTAAAATATCTTGAATTATGACATGAAATTTACCGAATTTTTTGTTGCAATTACCAGATGTAAATTTTTAATTGAAACTATTAATTTGTTTCCCTATTATATAAAGTGTACAGAATTATTGGTAACGTGGTTAGATTATTTGTATAAAGCAGATGTGATATCTTAAGTGGACATAATTTATTTAACTCCCTTGAAAGTAATATACATATTTTTGAATATTGCTTTTTCTTTTTAACTTTAAATTTCTTTCATTGTTCAAGAATACAATTCCTTTTTTGAAAAATTTTATTTGAAATCTTTTTTAGTTTGATTTGAATGCTAAATAAGTTCAAAATACATGTAGACTAGTGATATGAATTCAAAAAAGCACTGTCTGGGAGAGGGAAAGAAAATATAGTATGAGAAACAAATCCTTCTCTCTGTTTCAGTTGTATTGTTATTTTAGAACATTCTCTGTACCAATACTTAATATTTAAATAATAACATATCATTTAGAAAAAGGCACAATGATTTTATATCAACGAAGGAATTACAAACGTCACATTTTATTTTTTTCTAATAGAGTTACGATTATTTTTGGTTGTGCAAAAGCAAGTGTACTACTCACGCATACTGCAATTTACAACAGCATTATGATGTGCATTGTCACTCAATCAATAATTACTGCAGCACTTACCTAAACTATTAAAAAAAATTCCATGAGCTTTAAAGTAAAATTTCTGCAGTTATATAAAAACTCTTTTCTAGAAATTCTGGAAAAAGTTGAAAGATTAGAGAGAACTGTATTTTGTAGAATAATTAAGTTCTGAAGTCATCATGTTTTATATTAGCTCTCTTAATAATTTTATGCCTTAGATTTTCTTCTTGAACATACTTACTTTTGCTTATATTGCACTAAAAAATTGTCATTAATTGGAATTGAAATTTTAGAGAAGGAATATATATATATATATATATATATATATATATATATAACGAGGTGAATTTCAACATTAAAAAGAGTTTAACAGTGTAAGTTATAAAGTGCAATGTAATGTAATAAATTTTTATATAAATAGAATTTTTTAATTTTTTATTATCATATCCAAATAAATAAATTCTCACTATTTTTATGTTTCATCTTTTGTACAGTTGATTTTTCTTCTGAGTAGTTACGTTATTAAAATGTGAATATTATTAAATTGAACACAAACATAGTGAATTAAATTTAAGAATCCACACAAAAATTATTGAAAATTTCAAGTTATATGAAACCACATGTAATGCTTATAAATTAATAAGTTATGTAAATGTTAAATGAATATTTATTTTTTAGAAACTCATCCATTGTTAAGTACTAAATCTAAAGATAAAGTGAATCAGCAAGCTAAAAAAACTGGTAAATCAAGACAGCATCGGGGAAGCTCTCATTCAGAAAGCAAAACCACTCATAGATCAAAACATGGAAATAAGAAAGAAAAAATGTCCAGTAAGTTAAAAATCTTTGTTATTGAAATTAAATGAATTTTTAAGTGACTTCTTACCTCAATATTAAAAATTTAGTGTAATACAAATTTGACACTTAACATTTAATTTTACTAACTTTTGAATTTTCTTATAATAATTTAATAACCTTTAAAGTTTTTTTTTATTTAATTTAAGTTTTACCTTTTAATTTCATTTCCTTATTTGATGTTATTATTATCATACATTTTTGGAATGTAAAATTCTAACGAAATATTAACTATTGATTAATATTCAAAAATTTTTAATACACACCACATTGTAATGTGTTTTGGAGGTAAGGAAAATTAAGAAAAAAAAATTTGGTTTCAATGAAAAAGTTTATATTGCAAACATTAAGAAGATTATGACATCAAAATATAATTTTGGACCATATCAATCTTGTAAAAAGTTTCTTGTATGGTGTTTACATAGTAATTTTTTTACAAAGATTGTATTTATCACTCTCATTCTCTTTATTATTTAATTACTGTTTTTGTAATTTTCTTTTCAGTTGATTACTATGGTTGGAAAGATGGTGTGGATTAGATAAGCAAGTTCCAAATGAACTTAAAACATCAATTGTATATTATATGGTCATTAATCACATTAATTATGTATTTTAATCATTTTTTAATCTCAATTTTTATTGAAGAAAAGCACAATGTTTCTTCTGTAGGAACTTTCATTTTTTCATCATCAATATTCTATTAAGAACCTTTTCTGAAGAAAATGTGATACTTATATAGATAAATAAAAAAATATTAAACTGCAGTAATATGTAGTTGTGTATTTTTTTTATTTATACTGTCTTTTCAATTTTAAAATGACAAAATTTAATTAAAGTTACCTCAGTAACTTCATTTGAGTTTGTAACTTCAGTTAGCAACATTTTATGTTTTGTAAAATCATAAAATGAGAGTATTTGAATGTTATTTAAATTCATACTATTATTTTTTTAAACTTACTTTTCTACCTACCTTTTCTGCTTTGTTTTTGAAAAATTTGATTGAAATATTTTTTAAATCAAAATAAGGGCCAATTATTTGATAGTATTTTCATATCTTGAGTACTAACTTGATACAATCAGTATCGTATGTTTAGCAAAATAATCATGCAGATTAGCCAATTATCATATTGGAATTTAACTACTCATTAATTTTTTATTTATAAGTCTTTTAATGTTTATTCTACAAAAGCTTCAACACTGTTCATAACTTTTTAATTTTTTATTTAATTTCTTTAAAGTTACACCCAGAGAAGATGCTGAGAAAGGAAACATTGAATAATTAAATTTAAAATTCATTCATTTATGCTGTGTTTTTCATTGTATGTTTCTTGTATATTAAAAGTTGTTCCATTTAAAGTACAAAAAACTATTTTTTGATGTGTAACATCTTTCCTCTCGGTTGCTGGTTTTTGTGGCAGTGATTTCGTGAAAAGGGATGGATGTGTGTAACAGGAAGTGACGTAGTGGTGTTGAGCGCATCGGGGTACAGCTATAGTAGCCATCAAGCACTCCAGTGCTTAATTCTAAATTCACAATCGGTGTGTAAAATCTCCCCCTTAATTGCAAGAATCTCTATATTAGAGCAGAGAAAATAAATTGCTTATCTACACACTAATCCTAAGACCAGTATGCCACACCAATCTGGGCACATGCAGCTAAAATTCATATTAATCAAATTGAAGTTTCTCAGCATCATTCTCCGACAAATATTAAAAGCTTGATGGTTCATGAGAAATAAGGACCTCAGATCTGCGAGCAAAATAATGTCTATCAGACAATTTATCAAAAAATTGATAACTCTAATTATCCTTCGATCTTGGATATTAAAAAATATATCCCTGATCCTAATTTTTACGGACCCAATAATATTCTTTCGGATCCTCTCTTCAATTAAAATTCGTAATTAAATTCATTTCACTCTTTTCACCCAACTTAAAAGCTTACTTTAACTTCCTCCCTGAACCTTTGTAGCCTAATGGTTATAGTAGCTGACTTGAAATGAATCGCCCCAGGTTCGATTCCCAGCAACTCGCTATTTTCAAATTTACTTTAAATTACTTTAATTTTCCCTGGAAAGTTATTTATCCAGATCAAATTTAAATTTACACGTTCTTTCCTATTTTTTCAAAATGTATTTTATTTTTTATTAGATTTTAAAAAAGCTATTTTTCTTATTTCAAATCATTCAATGTTTCTCTCATTTCTACAATGACTGAAGTCTAAGCTGCATTTCCATTGGTCAGGCCTCACCTCGTCCACCCACTGATCGAAATTTGTTTTCATTCTCAGTACTTGCACTATTTTTAAAGATATTTTTCTAGAACTTAAAGCATTTTAGTAGTTTTAAATTTTAATTTTTTACTCTCATATAAATATAATTTACTTTTTAAGTATTTTTTTATTAACAAAGGGGTAGAGTGCATTCCTCACAGTCACTCAAAATCCTAAAGATAAGAGGTTATAGCTTGGAAGAACTAGATACTCTGGTCATCCACCCAATGATACTCTAAATCCACTTCTCACATACCAGCAAGTTTTAGACTTCACCCAGGATAAACTTGCGATCCTTACGCCCAACTGTCAAAGGGCTCACCAAACAGATTTTGACGACGTTATTTCATAAAAATGTTCGTTACTCATGTTGTCAGAGATGTAGTTAGATAATGATGAACGTGTTTCGATACCTAACTTCAATTGCTGTGTACAGTTTAAACGACAAAGATTTCCTGCATTTTGTACTTTTACCATATACCAAAGGTGGTTCTGCTCTTTTAAAGAAAACTATCACTCGCTTCCCATGATTTTGAGGGGTGGTTTTAACTTTAATTTCAGTTTGCCGAAATCTGAGCCGCTCATAGCTTTTTGAATGATGAATTCAAGCTCGAAATGAACACAAATCAAAATGTTTCGACAACTAACAGTGGTAATGTTATTGACGCTGTTTTTCAACAGTTTTTAAATACTTTGAAATCACAAGTATATGTGTCATATTTTAGTTATCATATGTCTATTGTCTCCGTTCTTCCCCAAATCGATGAAGAATAGTTACTTTTGATAAAAAAATTGCATATTACTCCTTGTGTTAATTAAATAAAATTTTCATTAAAGATATAATTATTCGATAGAAAATTATTTCCAATCGTACCCAATTCATTTTTTTCAGGATATAAGTTACTATCTTTTTTTTATTTGAACTAAAGCTTTTTTGTATATTTCAACTTTATTAAGTTTATTAGACATTCTTTTAAAAGCAAACAGTACCTGTAACAGCATAAGCTACATAAATTTAAATTGATTAATATTCTGAGAAAATGTAATTTTATTTTGAAATTTGGTTTAATATTTCAAAAGACAGCTTAAGGCTTACTTTATTAAATTATATATTTTTACTATTCAATGCTGTTTTAGAAACTTGTGAACTAAACTTTCATGATCTATTACAGAAATGCTGTTAATAATTATAAATTGTGCAGGTATTTTTTGTTATAATGCTATATTTGATCTAATAAGAAATGTATATTTTCTTGTACTTATGCTTGAATATCAGTTTGGAAATTTAATTTGAAGATAAAATGTAACTTTTTTTTCTCAAGTATGCCTTATGCATTACTCTTTTACATATAGTTTATATGCCTATATTACAGAAATATGTACAAAGATACATATTTTTTAAATTTATGATAAATGCTGCTTAGAGAAAAACTTTTTTTATCAATTTAGATTGCATTGTGATCTTTCTACTAAAAGATAAATATGATGTGCAAATGTTTTTATTTATATGATGATAAATTCAATGCCTTTAATACTAGCTGCAAAGTTATGCTTAAATTCCCAGCAAAGACTGATTATTTGTGTTTATGAGTTTTTGCTAGAATAAAATTATATAGTGACTAAAGATTATCCGTTGGACCAGTGAAATTATAAAAATAAAAACCCACGAAGTTTATTCCCATTCTTTGATAATTATTATTCAAGAAACAGTAATAATATGCTTTATTTAGAAATTTAAGTAACATCAGATATCTGTGTAATCATTAGCTATTTGAGTAACTTGAATCCATTTTTTGCAGAAGATAACAGAATACCATCAGCAAATCCATTTCATATGAAAACTTTGATGACTCAGTCCTAATACAGAAAACTTCAAAATTTCAGAATTTCTATATTCATAGTTATTTTTTCTAGCATATCATCATGTTTTAAAAATGTTTCTTTCTTGATAGCACAAATATGTTATGTAAATTTTTTTCATCCTAGTTTTATAAATATATTTAATTTTTTCCCATATCAATTTCTTGTGTAAATCTTTATATATAAAAATCTTCTGTGCATGTGTTTGTCACTAAACTCCTCCTAAACGGCTGGACCGATTTCGATGAAATTTTTTGTGTGGGTTCAAGTAAATTCGAGAATGGTTTAGATTCACAATTCGGTCCGATATCGCAATTAGTTAAAAAGATATTAATTAAAAACATTAAAAAAAATACAACATTGTTGTAACAACGCTATTGTTATAAACAAGTAATATAAAAAAAAATTTAAAATCAATTTCTACTTAGATCAACCAAGAAAAAATTTATTTTAACTACTTTTTATTAAATAGTTGCAATTATTATAAACATGTATATACATATGATAGAATTACAACATTAAGTGGTAATAATTTTTATTAATTATCATTAAAGTATCGTTTTGTCATCCAAAACAATCGTGTATATAAAATTTCCTTTCAACTGAATGCTTTAACACGCGAGAAAAAAACCTTTTCAAATTTTGACATAAGTCGCCAAAAGGGTCGCTAAGTTGCCAACGTGGCTGTATTTGTAATTTTTTAAATAATTAGTTTTAATCAATTAATTTTTATTAATTATAATTAAATTATTGTATTGTCATCCAAAATAATCATGTACATTACATTTCAGCTCAATTGAGCACTTTAAAATGTATTTTATTAACGATTGAAAATTCCACCAAGATAAATAAATAAAAAAACAAACAAACAAAATATGTATAGAGATCGTGAGCTAATAGTAGGAATTGAAAAAGATGTAAGTTGGCGTCGAAAATTGATTTTCAGCCAGACTGGCCAAACCCGATCTTTATTGTTACGAAAATGCAGACGATTCACACTTTTTAGCGTTTTTAATTAATATCTTTTTAAATAATCTTTATATATGTAATTCTTCTGTGCATGTGTATGTAACTGAACTCCTCCTAAACGGCTGGACCGATTTTGATGAAAGTTTTTGTCTGTTCCATTGGACTCGAGAATGGTTTAGATTTATAATTCGGTTTAGAAATGTTTATTTAATTAATTTTTTATTTATAAATTGTTGATCTTGGAATGTTTTACATTGGATCCGGCAGACTGCGCTATGATCGCAGTATTCAAAAATCTTTTATTATAATTCAAGTTGGTCCCGGCAGTTGGTGCTGTGATCATTTGAGGAAAATATTTTGTCACTTCGTGTTATTATTTTGTTGAAATAAATCGTGTGTTAATTAAATTATTACATTCAGATGTAATTAGTGTTTGAAGAGTTTTGAAGTGTGCATAAAAAACTATACATTCTCCAAATTTAGTATGCAATTGAAGTGAGTATTTTACATGATTTTCTATTAAATTTACACGTGCGTTGACAACAATTATCCTAACCTACAAATCTATTTGTGTAGCTAATTGATTACACACATTATTAAACTTTTTTTTTATTTAAAATTATTTCTTATCGGAAATAGTTTGTGTGTGTGTGTTTCACTTCTAAGTAACCCAGAAGTATAAAACTTGGCACATAATTACATTGTAATAACTTTTTGATACAAATTTTACTCAAAACGGTCCATATTCTTAAAGCTTATTCATAAAAATTTGGAATTTTTGAATTTCAGATGTGTGTACAGGACAACGTCTGTCGGGTCCTCTAGTTTCATATATAATTTAATATTAATGAAATATCATTGACTCTATTCAAGTATCTGGGATCTCTTAAAGTTAAAATTCATTCTTCATGAGCGAGAAGTTGCAGTATAAGAATAACAAATTATGTAGCTTACAATTCGTAAAGATGAGTTCAATCTAAAACTATATATATATACGAGTAATTTGAAGCTACAGTATGTCAATCAGACCTTTGTATTTTCTTATGATGTGGAAGTTTTTGCAGAAAGTTATTCGTTAATTCAATTAAATTTAATAGTCTATGCAACTAAAAGAATCTAAATATATATATTTTAAAAACCAAAGTAGTGTTGTTATTCATCTGTACTGATAGTAAAATAATTTGGGGTAATTTGAATAGGCGTAACTCTTATTACTGTTTAAATTTTATTATTATCCTGTATTTTATAATACTATAATTTTCATCCATAAATGGAAATATCATGTGATTTAACTTGTTTATATATGTATATTCTTTTACTTATTGTACTTTTGTTTTTCAACCCCCAGTGGCTGAGTGGTAGTGTATTGCACTTCCACACCACAGGTCTGGGGCTCAAATCCTGGGATGGGCAGATCAACTCAGCCTTTCATCCCTTTAGTGGGTTGATCAATGAGTACCAAGCTTGCTTAGAAACTGAGCACTGGGGGTTTCATGTCAGACTGACCACTTGACCATAACATTTGCACATGCACCCCAGCGCCGAAGGTCATGGTAACTGAGGTAGGCCATGACCCTCATGGGCTGTTGCGCCACCAAGTTCAGTTCAGTGCTTTTGTTTTTCAGAATAGTACTAGTGATACTCTAACATAAAATCTATCCTAAAAAATAAAATCAAAAGCATTTTAGAATAAACTTTTTTTTTTTTAAAAAGCAATGTTAAATCAATTCAGGTGGAATTGGACAAGAATGAAAAAAATAAAAATAATACAATTATACAATAAAAAAAAATTGGTTCAAGTGTAGAATAGGGGGACCCCCCCTTGGTGAAGCCAACTAATTCTGGTCGCCAAATTACCTATATGTAGCAATAGATGTTTCAAGAGTAATGATGTGAATCCAAAGCAATGGAAAACCAAATTCTTTCTGGCATCTAGATAAGCATCACCAAATCCAAGGGCCTCCCTATCCTAAACTTAAGACAAAAAATTATATTATGTAAAACTGTATAAAAATTTTAAAAATATTTGAAACAGGATTTTGAACAATTGTTACATTGTTTGAAAGCATTAACTGTATAGTAAATGAATAAATGGTCACACTTAAAAACTGAAAGATATTTGTTAATTATATAATAATATTATGTTTTAAGAAACATATTCTAAATACAGTAGAATTTTTGTTAATACCTGCAAATATTATGTAAAATTTAGTAAGGTACATTAAACTAAAACATTGTAGGACTTTTTTTAATTGGATAATTTTCAGCCAAATAAGCCAAGATGCAATGTTATTAAATATATATAACTGCATGCATGCACACACACAAACTGTCTAAAAATATATTACTTACAGGAAGGGTTTGGTGTCAAAGTAAGATCTTACACCACTACTTACGTACTACAAACTTAGCCCACTGATCCTCTCACTGTTAAAAACACTTCTGGAAGGCTTCTTTTGGAATAGTATTCTTCACCATCATGATCTGCACTATCTCTTTTCACTCTCTAACTGGAATCCTTTCAATCGCATCTTTAGATTTGTAAAAAGAAAAAGAAATAAGGATCCTTTTGAAAATAGAGTGTGTGGGGAAAGACTGGAATTCCGTTTTTCGCCTAGAAAATGATATCCTTTTCCTGTTATGCCGGCGGCAGCTTTTGCATCAATTTTGTAGCAACTATGCACTTGTTCAAATTGTCACTCAAAATTACATGTGTGGAATCTTAACTGATCCCAACCTTTTCAGAAATCTCTCATACGACAATCAAGCGCAATGATCTTTTACTAGATTTTTCACCCTCTGAGTAACAGCCGCCAAGTTACTGCTAGCTAAGCAGTTTGAGGCCTCGCAGAAGGCTGGTTTCTCGCTATTGATATGTGACTAATTTTGAATTAGTTGAATTTCTCCTTCACTTGTACAGGGTATCTGGGCTTAAAGCAAAGCAATTTATAGGATTCAGCAGGTGTTTGGAAAGGATGCTATGGAGTAATACTGGTGTCCGGGCTTAAAGTATCCAAAAGTTATGGCTTATTATTACGGAACTACCCATCAGAATGTAATAAACTGTTCATCCAGGGATTGGAAACCCCTCCGAGTGGCTTATTATTACGGAACTACCCATCAGAATGTAATAAACTGTTCATCCGGGGATTGGAAACCCCTCCGAGGTTTTTCAGGTGAAGTGCGATCGGCCGCACGTGTGCGCATTATTCGGCAATCACTGACGATACACTTTTTACACTGTCATTAGTAAAGATATGGATGCGACAGTAAAAGGTGCAGTGTGTGCTTTGGTAACGGAATTTAAATCAATCACACTCGTACAGTGACGTGTTCGAACAGAATGGAATGTCGTTACTAGCTTACCTAATTGACTTATGAGGACAAAAAAATGAATCTCGCATACGATCAACAGTGTCTTCTATTACAAAAACTTAAGGATACTTGCCAGTTTTTTTGGGGGGATAGCAAAGTTCCTGTCTCTTTTAAAGTTCTGTCCCATTGGTGGATAGATTTTGATGTCGGTGGGTCGACATTCCATTGTGTTTGAACACGTTGCTGTACACGTGTGACTGATTTAAATTCCATAAACCAAAGTACGCAGTACACCTTTTGCTGTGGCGTCCACATCTTTACTTGTGAAGTCAGTGTAACAAGTTTATTGTCTACGATTGGACTAGACCCAAAAATTTTCGGAGGGGTTTCCAATCTCTGGATGAACAGTTTATTACATTCTGATGGGTAGTTCCGTAATAATAAGCCATAACTTTTGGATACTTTAAGTCCGGACATCTTGTATTACTCCATAGTATCCTTTCCAAACACCTGCTGAATCCTATTATTTGCTTTGCTTTGAGAATCACCTAGTTTTTGATTTTATGCATTATCATTGCTCAACTTGTTCACACATCTTGATTGATATTAGAAAATATCCAACAAATACTTATAACAGCACCTCACTCCATGGTTAGCAAGTTCAAGGAGAAAAAGTTCAAGCACACATGTACATTAAGCTATCTTTACAAAAGTGTCATCACTTTTGTGTATGGGAAAATTCAAGATTGGATACTTTTTTAAACAGCTCTTGCGAATATACATATCGTTTCCAAAATGTTAATGATATTTTTTAATCTTTTATATTCAAGTTATTCAATCTCTAGTATTGTATAGTTGTACTAACATGTTGAAACATTCGCTGACTTTAACTATTACTTTAATTTGAATTTGAATTATTACTTTAATTTGAAAACTGGCTGAGTGGCATAAGTTGGTTTGACGCTGGCCTTGTATGCCCAAGTTGGTGGATTTTCATGATGCAGAAAATCGACAGCGTCTTTATCATATTATTAAATGTTAAAGATCCATAGAGAGCTTGTTTAATTTGGGTGCTCTCGGCAAAACAAAATTCCTGGTACCATTTCTCATCATCAGAGCTCAGGTGCCTTTTGGAGAGAATTGATCGTCAAATTTACATTACGTTGATTGATATTTCACCTATATGGTGCCGCACTAAGAAGTGATACCAGCTCCCGGGGAATGTACTAGGTTTGCAGTGGTAAACACCAATCCACAGCCCCATTGGGTAAAACAACAACTTCAATTTGAAAAGCGGTCGGATGACATTTTTATACAGTGACTAAAACAATCTGGCTAAAAAGAAAAGAATCGTTTGGGTAAATAAAGTTAGAAATGTTTTTTTTTATGGAACAAATCAAAAAGAAAATATATTGTTTATATTAAACAGAAAAAACCATGAAATCAAACCGGATATGCAGTAAAAAGTTAACAACTATTCGTCGTACTTTTATTGTTATAGAAAAGTATTTTTGTTATATGACAAAAAACAATTAGGCATTTGTGGATTTTAATCAAAATTAAAATAGCAAAGAGTGTTCTGAATACATTTAATAAGTAAGTGTAGAAAAATTAATAATTTGATATGAGTCATTGACTGATATCAAATTGAATAATACAAAAAAAAAATGCACCTGATAACTAAAATGTTCCGATTTGAAGATATGTTGCTGGTAAAAAATTACTGCTTTCTTTCCAATTCAATTTTCTTCGTCATTTTTTCAATTCCTACTATTAGCTCACACTCTATATATATTTATTTATTTATCTAAGGGGAATTTTCAATCGTTAATGAAATACATTTTAAAGCGCTCTATTGAGCTGAAATTTTATATATTGTACATAATTATTTTGGATGACAATGCAGTAATTTAATTATAATTAATAAAAATTAATTGATTAAAACTAATTATTCAAAGAATTACGAATACAGCCACGTTGGCAGAATTTTTGGCGACTTAGCGACCCTTTTGGCGACTTGTGTCAAAACTTGAAAAGGTTTTTTGTCCTCACATTTTAAAGCCCTTATTTGAGCTGAAATTTTCTATACTCTATTGTTTTGGGTAAAAATACGATAATTTAATTATAATTAATTGAATGAAACTAATTATTTAAAGAATTATAGATATAGCCACTTTTGTTTCATTTTTAGCGACTTGGGTCAAAACTTTAAAAGATATTTTTCTCACATTTTAAAGCATTCCGTTGAACTGAAATTTTATAGACACGATTGTTTTGGATGAGAATACGATACTTTAATGATAATGAATAAAAATTAATTACCACTTAATGTTGTTTTTTTGTCATATGTATATACATATTTATATTAATTGTAACTATTTAATAAAAAGTAGCTATAATAAAAAAAATTCTTTGTTGATCTAAGTGGGAATTGACTTAAAATTTCTTTTTCATATTACTTGTTTATAGTGCATTTTATATCCTTAAGAAACAGACAAAGGTGAAATATAAGAAAACAACCTATAAAAGCTAATACTCCAAATGAATTAGAAATCTAATGAGACAATCATAAGAAAAGGCCCTTGCCCATGTAATAGTAGGAGAAAAAAGATCGGTGAATGGGTGCAAAGTGTGTAAAAGAGGAAACTTTCAAGGTAGCAAAATATTAAAAGGATACTGTTTTTACTGTTAATAAGCATATTTGAAAAAAACCTTTCGAAAGCAAAGGTAACTTGAATTATTTAGAGGATTGAAAAAAGTATTAGTAGAGTTAAAAAAATTACTTTTTTTTTGGTTGGTTGGTGTCTTGTCATGAATAATAATTAAATAGGACCAAAGGTCCTGCAGACATCATCGGCCAACTGGATGCAATTTTCTTCGTATAAGTCCTAACGGGAGTTTTTGCCAATGTGTTGCAATTTTGCCAGAATGGTAGGACAGGAGAAAGAATATTCTGTGTTAAAAATTCCGTGTCGTGTCAGTGTTTTTCAAAAAAGAGTTTGTTTTCCATACTGAGACAAATTTACTTATTTACATCAAACAACAACCAACCGGCATAGAGAATTTCAGGGGGAGAAAATTATATCTACACACACGGTCAAAATTAAGGTCACAAACATAAAATCTGTAAAAATTGATAAACTATTTACTGTGTTGCCTCGAAATTTAACTCAGAGACATATTTACAATTTCAGAAAGACTATAGCAGCGTAATAATATGGGGAAGATTTTAATTGTGAATTAAGATACAAGTCATTAAAAAGTGTGAAATCACGAATCAGAGATAAAGCATTTACCTAAGGAAAAGTCTCATCTCTGTCTAAAATGGAGTGTGACCACTGTGAACGGTTATACAAGCCTCACAACGAGCTGCCATGCTGTTTATGAGGGTGTCAATAAGTATATTTTCAGCAACAAAGTCCATTTTTCCAAAACCGCGACTTTTAATTCCTGGGAGGTTAGTTAAGCTGAGAAATGGCTTTTCCTAGACCATCCCTGACATATTCAATAGAATTGTGATCCGGAGACCTCGAGGGTCAATTTATACAGCGAATATTTGCTCCTTTATGAAATTCATCAACAATGTGGTCGCGCATTATCGTCCGTAAAAATGTAGTCCCGGGCCCATAGCACCCAGAAAAACCTCACTTAGTCTTCCAGGATCTCATCCCTATAGCTCTGAGTCGACAGTATCCGCATCGAAAACGTACAGTGGTGTACGGCCACCCAACATATGCCACAATACTCAAGGATTCCTTTGCCACTACATTGTCAATTTTTGTTACGCATGAGAAATGGAAGTGAGCTCCATTTTCTCTCCAGATGATGACACGACGTGAATCACTTTGTCTTGTACATTTTGACTCATCACTAAAAAGAACACGCCCACCATTCTTGTGGTATCCACGACTGATGTTTTCAGCTCCACAATATCCGGTCTTTCTTGCTGAATGCAATCAAAGGGACACACCAGACTGGACGCCAGGCGTAAAGGCCAGTCAGTCTCTGCAAGACGGCTGTAGACTGTTTACCTGAAAATTCTTCCAGACCTGTGTGTGTGCAGCAAAGTCACGAGGAGCCGTTGTTCGCCTCTATCGTCGTGCGCTTAATGCCAAATAGCGATCTTGTGCTGATATCGATGTTCTGTGGCGACCTTGGCCAGCCTTCCTGGTGACAGTACCACTTGTTTCCAGTTGATGCCATAACTGCTAGATCACTTTCGGGCCACTTGTAACCATTGAGTCTCTTCCGATTGAGATTTGCCAACTTCAAGCCTGCTAATGGCTCCCCATCTCAAGGAATCATCTAAACCTGGGGTGGGCAGACCTTTACATAGCACGGTCTACTTTTAATTCTTTCAAGGTGTTGTGGTCTGGCTTGTGACATAGGTGTGATGGGCAAAAAAAAAGTTCAACAATATTTGGATTTTAACAATAATAAATACAGAATATGTGTACCTACCTATATAACTATAGTAGAAAACCTTACTCTTTTAAAACTATGTTTTAAGTAAAACGCAAAATACACAAACATAACTATACCCATAAATCTAATAATATCAAATGATGCATTTTCAAACAATTCACAATACATCACAAAATAAATAATTTTCACTTAAAATTAGTTCTCGTAGCTATAGTCTTATAGTGGATTCTAAGTGGTCGTCTGAGAAACGGGAATGACACGTTGTCTTAATTATATTCTTCGCTCAAAATGTAGAGACACAGATAAGGTAGAGCGAAAGAACGATGTTAAATGAATTGTAGCTTTTTTTAAAATTGGGACACTTTACTTCGTCTATTAAATTCCAAAAGTTATTCTTTGCAAATTACGTCCTTTTGAAGGAGAAAGAAAAGCTTCGTTTTCCACGAGAACATGTAACATATTTTTAGTTATATTTTTCACATCAACACTGCTAAATGGATAAATCATGAATGCAACTTTTGATTCTAGTCTCGTAAATTCTTGAAAACTTCTCTCAAATTTGGGTTGCAGTTTTATTCACGGTGTCTCTTTTATTCACGGGTGTTTCTATTATTTTGATAACCACCTGTGTTTCTTTTAGTATGCGCGTCTACCGTATTATGTAAAAGCGGTCGATCGCGATCGACTTAATGCCCATTTTGGATCTAAACGAGTATGAGAAGTCATTCTCACAGAAAACAGACTTTTTAGTTTTAATGCAATGTTCATAAAACTGGAGGCAAAACTCCCATATGCTTGAACGGTCTCAATCCAATAGTTCTGTAAAAACTAACGCTAAACAACATCTTTTTCTAAACTGAAGGTTGATATTGTATTACCCTTTCTTCAAAATATATAAAATACGAACTCTGTCAATGTGACGAAAAACATGTTTGTGACGTTAATTTTGGACATGAGTATACTTCTATATCTGATTCTGTAACTATCCCTTTGAAATCCCCCTCCCCCCTTGTTTTCTGAAATCAAACATTTTTGCAAATTGAATTTTCATGCGCTTATAGTATGATGCTGTTTCTTTTGAGGCTGTCTTCGGTAAAAGTACGAAAGCTTTAACTAAACGCAAAGCACATTACCATGCAGAAAAATGCTTCAATTTCCATGGAAATTTGTAATATAACTCATACCTCCGTTAACAATATAGTGTTTTTAAAAATTTCAAAATATTCCATGAATGCTTTCTTTTTTGTTGTTATACGTGAAGTCAAAGCCCATTTAACATTACGATATGGGAGAAAAAACGTGAAACACATTTTATACCATAAAAAATGAATCAACTCGGTTAAAAATGGGAAGTATGTATGATTACAAAATGCTGTTCTCTAAAAAATAGTGAAGCCATAATATCATATAGTTTTTCATTTCTTTTATATCAGAAAAAATGTTCCAAATTCGGGTACTATTCTTTAGCATTAATCGAAGACAGCCTTAATTAAATAATTTAATTTTTCTAACTTTGTATCTGTGTAATATTTCTCTACTGCATCCTCATTTTTACTTTCAATATTTTTCACATTAAACAACCTTATATATAATTAAATTCATTAAGAACTTATTTTGTAAAAAGATCTCACTTATTTGCAATTTCCTTGAAATAATCTCACGACTATAGACATTTGCTTAAGTAGTCCTATACGCTTCAGTAGTGTAGGCTTTAGGTACACATACCTCTGTCATGGGTGTGGGGGTTACATTCTAAAAAAACACGTAAATGAAAGTGCCGAGGGTTAATCTCTATGGGGGAGGGGGTTGGACCCCCCCTTGTGTATGCCGCTGAGAAACATAAAAGTTAAAGTAAACTAATATTCGGATGGAAGTACATTCGTCTTAAATATGAAAATAATTTTGTTTTATTTTAAATGGGGTTGCAGATTGGTGTTTTTACCATATATGAGAATAATTGAAGTGTAATATTTGTATCAAGACTCATGCTTTAGGAATTAATAAATCTTGAACAACTGAAATAAAAGAATGGAATCAGAGTTTTCTTGGAATTCTAAAAATAAACTGTGTTCTTATTTACGACATTAGAAATAACATTTTTGCAATAAATGATTGTTAATATCCTTTGTTTTTACTGACTCTTGATTAACGAATGTCAGTAAAATAATTAAAAACATTCGAATATTAAGAGCCCGCGCGTGATATGTGATTTCGAACATTGTACATGCCAAATAGTATTTTATGAATATCAAAAAACAGATTGTGTTTAGGATGAGGTAAAACCAAGTTTTTAATTTGGATGAGAATATCTAAAGGTTTTGATATATCTTTGATGAAAAATATTGTTCCATTTAAGAACTGTCATATGTATTAGAAATAAAATTCTTTCAAAAAGTCACGCATATGAGATGTAGTATGTTTAAAATAGGTGATAGATATATATTTAGCTTTTTTTTTTTTTTTTTTTGCCTATTCGAATAAGCTAAATTCACGAGACGTCATAGTCACATAAATGCAATCACGTGGTTCTTGACAATCAATTCATGTGTCTCATTGTTGCCAACTTTTCCTTTTTACAGAAACTTTCTTTCAAAAAGTGCCTGTTTGTTAATAATAATAACGCACATAGTAGACAAACAAAATGTTTTTTATTTAAAAGTAACTATATAATATTAGAAATTTTTATTTATTTTTAAAAACTTTTTAAAGAATCTGAATGCAATCAAATTAGTTAATCTAAATGCATTCGATTAATAATGGAATTTGAAATTGTATCTTGATTTCGTAAACACAATGACAAGTAAAAATCTAATACCAGCTTTGAATTCAATGGAAAACATGCGATTGCATTTTTCTCGTGACCGTTATGAATTTAGCCCATTATCTAAAAAGAAAATTTTAACAGTAAATTTCCTGGAGAGGACATTTATGTGTTATTTAAAAACATATGATTTTGTTTGAAATATAATATCACTGTCATGCAATACGTATTGATCATAGTATCTGGATTATTGTGTATATGATCACACACATTATCGAACTTCTCGTCATCTTCCATTATATTTACAACACGAATTTATTAACTATTAGGGGTCTAAATTTAATATAGATTGATCACTTTCTTTGTTCCTTTTACTGGATATGACATTATGATTTAAAAATAGAACATTTTTGATGGGTGTTATTAAATTTTACATTTCTGTCGAAAATGGCCTACTTTTTAATAATAATATGCAAGTGTAAAAAAGAAATAAAACATTTCTATCCCTTTTTTCCATTTATACGTGTTTTTGCATAAATTTCTTATCACACAGGTGGACAGTAAAAATGTTAAAGTTTAAATGTAACATATTGTTACTGACGTCAGTTTTTAGGGAAATGATTTAGAGCTGAATACCATATGTTTTGTGTACAAGCCGAGAACTTTTTGAACTTTTTTTTAAAATTTAAGTAAGGGGGCCGGTTTATATACGAATTTTCTAATCTCGGAAAAAACGTAGTTTATAGGAAAAGCGGTTTTTCATATAGTTTTCTGTTAGATATACGTAAGTGATTAAATCAGTGTCAGAGTCAAAGTTTCCGAACAGTTCTTAAATTTTACATTTATTTAGTGGGATATATGAAAACATATGATTATCATGTGGTGAGTTTTTTCTCCAGGGCAAGAAACAAGGGTTGACAATCATGTGCTGCCTTTTTCGGTTTTGATTTCTTCTCTTGTAACTGATGTATCCTCGAACCTGTCACTAACCTCTTGGGGTAAATTTATTTCTTTTTAAGGGATCCGACTACATTCGGAACCGTGATTTTGCAAAAGCGTATAAATGGATAATATTTATGATATTTAGGGTCACTTAGATTAGAAAATGTATATAAAATTTTTTTAAGAATGGTATTACAATAAAAAATTATTTAAGTACAATATTTTGACAAAAAATTAACTCAGAATGACCCATTTTCAAAATATTCTCCTTTTGTGAAAAATGCTTCTATTATAATAATATTTTGCCTGTATATAGCTCAGACCTCTGTACAGAGGCTCAGCTAGAATTTTTGAAATATATATCTTAGAAGTGGGTTTATCCATGTTTTACGACAACAGAGGGGAGAAATTTTAAGAAAAAAACGCCGATAATTATTTCAATGTGTTGTAACTCTGAAAATAATGTGAATTTTTCATAACTCATAGTTGAGCCTCTGTACAGAGGTCAGAGCTGTGCACAGAAAAACTATTATTATAATAGAAGCATTTTTCACAAAAGGAGAATATTTTGAAAAAGGTTATTCTAAGTTAATTTTTTGCCGGAATAGTGTATTAA
This sequence comes from Trichonephila clavipes, assembly GCA_019973935.1. Lineage (NCBI taxonomy): Eukaryota > Metazoa > Arthropoda > Arachnida > Araneae > Nephilidae > Trichonephila > Trichonephila clavipes. The sequence continues at coordinate 451,858 of BMAU01020257.1, read as the reverse complement.
AATATTTTTTTTGTCAAAATGTCCTTAAAACAATTTTATACATGTATTTTAATCTAAGTGACACTAAATATCATGAAAATTACCCATTTTTGCGCTTTTTTAAAATCATGTTTCCGAACGTAGTCGGATACCTTAACTGTTGTTCTATTGAAAACTTTCTCCCAAAGAAGAAGACTCGATTTATTCAAATGAATGGTTCTATTTAAGCATTGACTTTTAGATACGTGAAGTTAGTTGAGAGTTAGTCGACGAGTAATTTCTGGATGATCAAATATTGCTAATTGGCGATTTAGTCATAAAGTAGAGAATAATAATATCGACTGGAGTTCGTACAATTAATAACAGAATTACGTTGAATTAGACCATAGACGTCTAAAGTATTCCAAGAGTAAGTGAATTAGATTATATTCAAATATTAAATATCCTTTTTGCCGTGTAGTTGCTCCTATACTAAGTAGTGGTGTGCATTTCTTACCCTGAGTTATCGATTTAAGTTAGAGAAACAATAAAGTGGAATTTATACTGATTATAGCTGATCGTTATTCTAATCACTAAACACCAGTGAACGCAACGCGTTTATTACACTCTAATTCAAAATATATATTTTCATATGCTCGATTTTTTTCCCTCATTTATAGAGAAATGTCGAGCAGCCATACTGTTATTAAACTTTTCACCAAATATGATCACCCATAGTGTAAAATTAATCGTATACGAATTTCTCTTCTCGCTTATTTGAAAAAATGGCGCAGAAAGTAAGACGAACGCAGATAGTGCGCAATAAATGATTGAAAAAAATGTGTTAAGGTTACCAGAAGAAAGACTATCGTCATTTTCGCCAGGCTTTTAATTTGCGTCAATTTGAAAGGAAAATACTCTGCCTATTTTCGTCAAATGATGACATGTGTGTTTGAAACTTACAAGATTTCTTTTTTCAATTCAGCTTAAGTACGAATTTCGAATTTTAGGTAAATTTTTGAAGAAAAAATGCTCTTTTGGCTAATTCAAGGATCAGATTATACTTGGAAACATACGGTATCTTTTTTTCTTTAATTCAAAATTAATTTTTATTATAAGAAATTGTGTTAATTAACCCCTTAACTTCGGAGGAAAAGTTACGAAATTCACCCCAGTGCCATCATTTTTCCCACAGGCACGCATTATTACGCAGTTTTTTTTTGGGGGAAGAAAAGGTGTGTTTTTTTTCCACCTAAAAATTGTTTACTTTCACTTTAAAAAGGAAAAAGAAAGAAAAGAAAAGAATAAAATATAATAAAAATGAAAGTAAAAAAGTTAAACTTGTGGCGGTGTGATATCTATATGAACTAGTACCAACATCACGCGAAAACGATCGTTTTGGGAACGAACCTTCCTTCCTTCATTGGTGACGTTGGCCGTGCAAAAGAACCACAATCTTCTCGCACCGCTGTCGTGGCGCCATCAATCCACCGCACAAGCAACCAAGCCGTCAAACATTGATGCAAATAAGCCGTTACTTCTCAAAGTCGTCTTACACAAATGACGCAATTCTCAAGCCGTCACGCACGAATGACGCAACTCACCAAGTGACGCAACTGCTTACATGCTCGCCACGAATATGGTATCGTTCGTTCGCCTATTCGTCGAAACACTGGCAGAGGAGTATGTGGCGGTGTGATATCTATATGAACTAGTACCAACATCACGTGAAGACGATCGTTTTGGCGTGATCGGTAAAGTACTCGCATTCGTTCGGAACGGAAGGTACAAAGAACGAACCTTCCTTCCTTCAAACTCTAGAATTACAATAAAATAAAAAAATAAATTATAACATCTGTTCTGTTATATATCCTGAAACATGGTTGAATACATAAACTAGTATCGCATTCAGTACATTCGCACAAAAAAAATTAAAAAGCTCCTATTACACACGGTAAGCGAACTAAATTGCAAATGCAGAATAGAAAAAAGCACACTCAAAGGAAAAAACAAGAAAAACTGCTTAGCTATAAATTTTATCGTTTTTGGAATGTACCCTTTCAAATTCATTCCCCACCTCTCCTCCGAAATAAGTAAATTCTTTAGAAGCACTGTCAATATCATGTTATTGTATTCCAAAGCCGTGGGACTAGTTTTAAACAGAGCAGCACAATTCGAAAAGTCCTCCTTTGGAAGGACGAATATACACGTCTGGGGCATTAAAGACACCAGCTTAGCAGGACGTGTATACACGCACGCGGCACTTAAGGGGCTAAAATAAAAGAGGTCCACTTATATGCAAAAGCTTGTGTATATGGAGGGAGTCCGGCAGTAGTCATGATAAAATTATCGTGCTCCACAATTAATACTTTTTAAATAATATTTAATCAATATTTTATACAAAGTAACATTTTTCATTTCTTTAAACATTGTGAATTATCCAAGATATCTTTATTTACGTTGCTCAGTTCAAAAACGACGATTGTGTCAAAATATCATAAGGCTGGAAATTAAACTTTCAAGCTTCTGAAAAGAATTCAGCACCTACAACATCGTAAGTTCATTATTTTACGTTTTCAAGTTTACTCTAAAATTTAAAATTCACATTAGTTGTTCTTTCATATAAAATTAATTTCAGAACTCTTTTTTCTTAATTTTTACCTATGTTATAAAATACAGAATGTGTATTTTGTATCTTTCATTGGGGATTTAAGTATATCTCTTGTCCATTCATAGTGTTTTAGAACCCATGAAATCAAAAAAGTAAACGTTGCTCGAAATCACTCTTCGGAGTGTCTTTCCATTGTGTCATTTTTACCAGTCCATTAGACTTTTGCTGCTTTAGAAATAATTTTAATATTTTTCCTAATTCTCAATAAAATTTGTGTGAATACAAAACAATTTTAATGTAGAAGTAACTATCTTAAGCCCTTCAGAGGTTTAAGTATATGCAAAGACAGAGATGAATTTTTTCCATAGATTATTATAAAGGAAAAAAGAGAAAGGGGAATAATAGTTTTTTAGAAGGCATAATTATTTTTTAAATAATCACACATGAGGGAGAAGTCTGAAGAGAGCCACTAACGTCTTTGCAAACAGCCGTGGACTATGCTTACTATGCCAATGTAAGACGTTTCTGGCTCATTTAAATAGTACTATTTAATATCTAATCGTGATATTTTCGGACACTAAATTTTATGGTAAACAATTGACCATATTTTGATTTTATTTGTCAGTTTTTGTTATAAAGACATGTATTTTTGAACACGCACTCATGCACGCACGCACATAGTCATTGAGGTGTAACGATTCCCACCACATAGCTGTGAATCGGCTTCTTTGTGAAAAAATAATCACCACACGTGTTAAGACACCTATGAAACTTTAAATTATTGCGTAGATCTTGGATCGTCCCGGCAACCTTTGACACCACGAGGGACCCTTTTCCCCGACTAGCAGGATGTAACTGGAAGCTAAAAAGCGACGCCAGCCGCTGATCCCCGAAGCAGTGAGAGAGAGATGACCTGAAAGCTTCGATGAGAGTGGACCCCGAAAGAGAACTCCTCCCTTACAAACCACATCATTTGAACTCTAATAATCTTTTAATAAGTTTAATAATTTTAATGTATAATCTGTAAATAATAGCTGTGACGTACATAAAATAAAGGTTTAAATGAATCAATATCACGCTACCGTTATTTATCTTAAATGTCACAAAGGTAATAATTGCAATGTTCTCTCTCTATATATGGTTGGCTTTAACTATTGCAAACCACTCATTTTCGAAAAAAAAATTTTTGGGAGAATTTCCTTCCATTTTTTAGTAATTTCACTCTAATTTACATGAACTTTTCGGCAATAAGCTATTGCTCATTTTTGTTGAAGATTTGAGGTTAAACATCCATCAGAGTATCGAGAATCTTCTTCCATCCAGAATTACCAGTACACGTGAATAAACCAGCAGACATTCCTGCCTATCTAAAGCAATTAGCCCTAGAGAGAATTGGAGATATACCAATTGACGCCGTTCAAGTTTATACGGATGACAGTAGAGACGATTATTATCGATTTGGCAGCGGAATTTACATCAAATCGCAAGACCATATCTTAAGAATCCAGAGGAGAAATCCAGACGGTTGCTCGGTTTTTCGCAGTGAGCTAATAGCCATTGATGAGGCCCTAGTTCTCTTGCATCTCTTCCAAATGGAAAAGAGATTTGGATACTGTCTGATAGTAGAAGTGCAATACAGCACTTGTCCAATTGGCAAAGTGTGAGAGATAATGTTGGAGTGTCAATACTCATCAAGTTAAAACGACTTTCCACATCGCATCAAATTCATCTGCAGTTGATTCCCTCTCACATAGATCTGGAGGGAAATGAGATTGCGGGCACTTTGGCCAAGGCTAACGCTTGCGAGGTACCAGAGCCGTCAGCACCCCTCACCTTTTTAGAGATTTTCTCTAGAACTAAACTCCAGAATAAGACCGCTTGTATTACCCTCCACCCCAGAGCACCACTGATATCAGTGTTGTCTTGGAGGCTCTCTGGCTCACGGTTTTACAAGACAGGATCAAACTCTTCTAGCCCGCTTTCGAAGTGGCCATATCAAACCAAAGAAATTTTCCGAAGGACGCAAGAGCTTTGAAATGTGCACGAACTGTTCTTCTGAGCCGGCCACGCCTGTTCACATCCTCGAGTGCCTAGGGCTCACCAAGCAGGACTTAGCAGACGTTCCCTTGCTGGTGTTGGACTTTTTGAAAGTGTACGACGTCATGGACCTGGTCTAGCACTGCTGACCAATGGAGGCGGGCAACAACAACAACAGTATTGAGAATGAAATACTTGTTAAGCTGAGAGAATAAACCAAAATATAAGTCAAGATTAGAACTTCTTTAAAAGAATTGAATGCAACTTCATTCTAATCGATTCAAATAAAGTCTTCGTTTGACTCTGTTTACTTGTGTAAGGGTCTTGCAATCACCACAAAAAGGCTTTCTTTTGTATTTGTTTATGCACAAGATTTTTCACTACTTGTGCATTCTTTTAATAGTTCGCATCCGTGGTAACCAAGTGGTCATATTCGTGAACTCGTGACCAGTATTGTTTCTGTGAGTATCGATGCTTCAAATCCTGGTGCCACTGTGTTAAAAGGTTGTGATGCGTGTTAATCCGTCAGTGTCAAAGTCCTCTCAGTGGCTTGCTGAGGTAATTTGGAAAATGGGTTCCATCTCAGTCCTTGTCATTTGAACGTGGTTTAAAATTATGAAATGCATCATCAAATACTTTAGTGCAACTTCGTAGAGCAACATATTAATTGGAAATTATTACTTCATTTACAAATTTGAATTCTCAAATTAAATTCGGTGGGGGAAAAAGACAATCCCTTGAATTTGCAGTTCAGATGATTTTATAAATTAGATGGGTAATTATACAGAAACAAGTAATATATAAAAAAAGTTTTAAGTCAATTCCTATATACTTAGGTTAACAAAGAAAAAATTTATTTTATTTACTTTTTATTAAATAGTTAAAATTAATATAAATATGTTTATACATATGGCAGAATCTCAATATTAAGTGACAAAATAAAAGGCGATTTTCCTTGCACTTTCTCATTTTCCCTTCTATATAGGGTGTTGGACTATTTTTTGTTTGTTTGTCACTATTTATTCATTCACTAAATTTAATTATTATAATAAAATAGTACAAGAAAAAAGAAATCACATTTTCAGAAATTAGGCCTGCCTAAGTGGACGACCTTTGGATTAGAAATCCAACGCGCTATTCAATCCGCTACAGGAACACAACGAACGATTTTCCTTTCTATATATGCTGTTGGGCTATTATTTTTGTTACTATTTTTATTCATTTTTTAATTTAATTAATGATTTAATATTTGAACAAATTGTATTAACATTCAGTGTCATCCAATACAAGTTTTAAAAAATGTAATTGAACTTGAATGGATAAATAGAAAGTATTTTATTAGCGATTAATAATTTGAACAAGATATATATGTAAAAATTCCCTCTAGTATCCTTTTTATTAACTCTTTGTACTAATAGTTAAAATAACTTTAACTCTTTGGTTTAAAATTAACATTGTAATCTTAATCGTAATTGACTAGTCCAAAATCCCTGTCCCGCCCATTCTATCCAATCAGAACTACTATTACGTAATCATCACGCACTAGCACTGTTGGTGTAAAAGCAAAACTCTTGTGTAATCACTCTTTTTTGACTACCTGCCTTCATCATGTAATCAGCCGGCTGCAACGCATTCTATGTTTGTCTTTGTCAATGTTTGTGCCATGATGTTTGCTTCTTGTTATGTGTAATGCCATCCATACTGGACCTTTATGTGCTTCCGCGCGCGCGGATGTGAATAAAAAGGAATAACGATTTACATGAGTGCCTCTTCGATAATACCGTACTCGACCACGCTCCACGTAACACATAAAATCACATCACCGGCCCCACCCTACCTTTGGTTCGCCATTGTTTAAATCAACAACTCTACAGAAATATTATAGAATTATGTCACACACACACACACACACACACACACACACACACACACACACACACACACACACACACACACACACACACACACACACACACACACACACACACACACACACACACACACACACACACACACACACACACACACACACACACACACACACACACACACACACACACACACACACACACACACACACACACACACACACACACACACACACACACACACACACACACACACACACACACACACACACACACACACACACACACACACATATTGGGAGAGAGTGAACTAATAGTAGGAATTGAAAAAAGTCATAATAATGGATAATTATACAAAAAATTTGTTAAAAATATATTCTTGCTAAGTATTTTAATTATATGACCTATATATATTTTCCATTAGATACATGAAAAATAAGGAGAACGAAGCATTATAGTATTCGTTATATATTTCTTCCAGTTTTTTTTGTTTTCATTTTTTTCTTCCCACTCAAAAATGCGTAATAAAATTTTAAGAATAGTCGTTAAAAAATACACTTTGTTTCAGTAAAAAATTATACTCTTGCTGGAAGTAAAGTAGTTTCATAGAAATTCACGATAGTATAGATCCATCTTGAATCATGTATTTTTGGTTTTAAATTTACACCTATTTTCAAAGGGGAAAAATGCTTGAATTTGTATTTATTGTTTCTTCAAGCAATAAAAAAAGAATTGGGGGGTGATATAAATACAAATTGAAATTTTTAAGAGATATGACACAAGGCGGATTTTTTGTTGGGAAGAATAAAAGAAGGTCGAATTTTCTTTTTAGATTGTCTCTAACAAGCTGAAAACGAAAAAAAAATGCGACTTTGAATAAACGAACATTTCCAATAAAGACAAAAAGAACACAAAATAAAAGAATTCTGAAAAAAAAAGGAAAGTATATATTTGAATGCAAATACCTTTTGAAGGTAATTCAGAAAAATGATAAGGATCCAAGAATAGAATTTCGTTCTTCGAAAATAAATACCTGATAAACGAGGTATGTGTGCACGTTTCATACAAAAAAGTTGATGCAATCGATAAATTAGAGCTTAGATTTTCTATCCAAAATGTGAAAAAAATGGCAGATGGAAGTAGGTGACGAGGATAAGCTCAATACCTTAGGAACATAAAAATAAGAAAAATATGGAACGGAAAACAGAAAAATCAGAAACAGCATCAACATTTTAAGATTCAGTTGAAAATTTAGAATGAAGCAGCAAAAGAAAAAAGATATGCAGCATATATATTTTTTTACATTATTTCTTTTTGTGTTTTCTTTTTACAGTAGAGAAAACTGCAATGGCTAGCTAAAACTTTTTACTTGTATATAATTATACAATTCCGAGTGGTAGCGTATCACGCTTGTACACCTCAGGTTCAGGGTTCTATTCTCGGGCTGGGCAAGGTTGATTCAGCCTTTCATCCATTTAGTGGGTCGATAAAATGAGTACCAAGCTTGCTTGTGAACTAAATACAGGTTTTGAAACACAGGTGTGGTTTCCTTTCAGACTGACCACTTGATCGAGACATCTGCTCATGCACCTCAGCACTGAATGGTCACGTATACTGAGATGGGCATGGTAGGCCTTGGCCCTCATGGGCTGTTGCACCACTGAGTTTAGTTTATGAATTATACAATTAGTTGTAAGGAATATACTGTTAGGCTTTGATGACGAAACTTTGTTACAAAGTTCTGTAAGACACTATTAAATGTAAGAATCTGAGAATTGGTAAATTTAGATTTACTGTACAGGGTGCCCTAGAACTCATCGTCAAGCGGGCACGGGGTGAAAGGAGGGGAGGTTATATCAGTTCTGGGAAAATAAAGAAATTCTATATCACTTGGTTAAGGAAAGAATTGTAGAGGCATTTCTTCTAGTTTTTCTCTCATGGAGCAAAAATAACACCACCACACATACAAATCAAGCTGTTCTATTTTAGTGACCTTAAATGCAAACATAAATTCAAGCTTATTGTTGTTCACATGTCCTCCAATAATGAACATCCTCGATTTTATTCAAACGCAGCTTATGATGGATCTATACGCGTTCTTCTAATTAATCCTCTTGGGAAATCTTTGGGCTATCAATTCGCGTTATTTACAACCAACGTTTCGGAAGAAGAGAATCGTGATTTGTAAATTAGCTTACTATAAGTAGGCGAGGTTTTCTAGCTAGAAAGGGAGAAGGAGCGAAGCTATACTCGAGACAGGTGAGATTGCTACTAAAGGTATAATATTAGAATTATAGAGCTTTGATTATTATTAGAAGGGAACCTTAAAGGGACGATTGCTCACTAAGATTGAATTAAGATTAGATTAAATCAGATAATAGTTTAATTCCTTAATTAAAAGAAGGATCAAGTTTTATAGTCTCCTAATCGCTCACGTGTTACTGTTGTTGTTCCACTTTCACGGTTTTCATTGAGACATTCTCTTAATATTATTAATTGAAATTGTGTCTGTTCTTAGTGTTGAAACAAATAGATTAGTTGAATCATATCGAGTGTTTCTTCCCTCCCCCCCACACATCTAGGTGTTTGCGAGAGAGGCGCGAGCCTCTTACAAGCTTACCCACATACATTAACCTAATTCGAACTGAAATAAAAATAAGTTGTATAACGGTTATATCTTCCATACATTACACTCATATGACAAAATAAATTTCTTTTTATTCATCTAGGTGAGATAGTCCTCGCTACACCACCGATCAGGTTACTTGGTCAGCTTTTTATAAAAATGTTCAATTAAGGCTGCTCTCTAACGTCACCAAAAATAAGATTCGGAAACAAAAAGAAATTTTCCAAAAGCTAACATTGTTTAAACAGTGCATTATTATTTTTTTTTGTCTTTCTCTAAGCCCCAGTAATGACTGGAGACCTTTACGAGTATTGTGTTGTTGTTACTTATGCCGCCTGATCGGCAGTAACATTAGATCCAGGCCCACGAAATTCATCGCGGCTAAGGGCTAGATTTTTACGCCTGTCATTAGCCTTAGCTTTGAGCACCATGCAGGCGATAGTATGATTTTGCTCGGTTCCACCTCAATTTTCTGGGAGAACACCCTGGGAGTGGTCAGAGGCCTCCCACCTCTCTTCCCTTTCCACTAACCTCACGAGAGGACTTGCGGCTTGAAGGCTATTTAGAGTACCCGCATGCCGCGAAGACACTATACATTTACAAACATCCATGCCTTCTCCGAGATTCGAACCCAGGCCCTACGGCACCGCAGTCAGCGTCACTAATCACTATACCGGTTGGTCGGCTACGAGTATTATAAATAGGAATAAAGAAGATGCATAAGTATTTAGTTCCCTGAATATATGGACTTTCATAATAATAGCCTAAAAGATAAATATGAACACGCTTTTGTAATTCTGTAACTAATATAAACTAGCTTTTGTCTTTAAAACTAATTTCAACAAAATCTTAAAAAGCGGTTATCTTAGAGTACAAAAAAAGCAGTAGTAGCCTAGTGGTTATGGTTACGAACTCTTGGGCGGCGTGTCGAGAATTCGAGCCCTAATTCTACTGAAGACCCCCTGTGTGGAGCGGCCGATGCACGATAAACCTATCGCAGCTCAAAGTTTATTGGTGTGGAGTGATAGTTTTTTAGAAAGGAAGTGCAAGCTCAGGTATTGGCTTCGTTACATGACCAAGGTTCGTAATTATGAGGTCTGTTGCCAATAGCTCTCACTCTGCTTTATAGTACAACATTAATATAAACACGCACTGGATCATAAATAATCCCTGCACTACTCACAAAATTTTTATTTCAAAAGTTGTTTGGCTGATATTTAAACTTTGAACTCCTAAACTCGGAAAAATATGAACTCATAATAATTGAAATACTCTTCATATTTTTTCCATTTCTTATGGTCTTATCGATGTTACTGACTACAATATATCCAGAAAACTATTTCTTATTACTTATTACTCAATTTACCAATCGTATTTATTTCTCCTAACAATTACGCATTTCTTTAACCATAACAATTACGATCTACATCAGGGGTGTCCAACACGCGGCCCGCGGGCCACATATGGCCCGCCAGTATGTAAGTTGCGGCCCACCGACTCATTTAAAAAAAATTTTAAATATCAGGTTTTTAAAGTTTTTTCGTTTTCAAATTTATTTAAAGGGAAATTTATATATATATATATATACAATGATTTTCCTGTTAACTTCTCTTGTTTTAAAATAAATCCCTTTTGATTATAGAAATGTCCTTCACATTAAAATAGATTTATATTTTATCAAACAGTTTCATTGGATTTTACTATAATAAATTACTTTTTTTTAATAAATTCCGAATTGCAGTATGCATATTCTTTACTATGGATGGTACATGATTCTCTATGTGCGCAACTTTCATTTCTTCTACTCCTTTTCTGTTTGGAGTACCCAAAAAGCAAGAGGCAGTCATGGATGTTTTTCAAAGTTTAAAAAAAAACATTCAGGACGGTTAAGAGAAAAGGCAATGTATACTTAATCGTTTGCGAATGGCAGTACAACCAAATTTCAACAATGAGTAACGAAATATCAATTCAAAATGAAAACCGTAATGTTCAAGAAAATGCCAACACACTGTAACATTTTAAACGCTATTTGTGATCATTACATTATTATATTATATAAACATTATTATATTAACTATGTCTGTATACATCAAAAATAAAGAAAACAATCATAATAAATAATTGTTTTAAATTTCCACTCCAATAAATGGTTTTTTTTTTTTTTGTTTCCAAATCTGATAAAAAGGTGCATATTTTTTTTGTGCGGCCCGCGAGATTGTAATGTTTTACCGAAGTGGCCCACAAGGTCGTTTGGGTCAGCCACCCCTGATCTATACATGAAGTAATTCTATTCTTAAACCGGAGAGGGACCCATTGTCTTTATATTCGCATATTATCCGATTACTCTTCTACCTTTTCCGGAGAAAATAATTGAAAAAGTGTTCATTGATGTACTACATAGTTACTTCTCTTTCTCAATAATGATATCCATAACGGGCATCAGTTTTTAAGAATCGAGGAGTTGTGAAATAATAGTAGAGATAATCTTGATTATAAAAAGAATAAAAAATTTGAGATTAAAGCATCATGTTTCTGTCCTGAACTCAGTGGCTCAACAGCCCATGAGGGCCTAGGCCATCATGTTTCTGTCCTAATTGACATTAAAGCCGCCTTCGACTTAACTACCTAGCGCGCGATAATCTGTTTTATTGAACGTCATAAAATTGTACAAGGGTCATATTCAGAGATACAAGAAATTAATTGGAAAAAATTAATATAATTGTTTCTACTTATAGTTAATACTACCATATTTATATTAGAACTGAAAATGTCCTTAGAAAAGCAGTAGTTTTCAGAGAAACGGGAATAATTAAAAGTAAAAGACACGAGGTTACAACTTTTAACCTTATTTATAGGAATCTTAATTTTAAACTGTGAGTAAAGAATCACTGGAATTTCTGATTGTCAGTTCCAAAAAAAATTATTGTCGACAGTAAATTGATTCCTGGATAAGAAAATCTGTACTTTTATCATTTACTTCAAGTGTGAAAACATGGTAATAGTTTGGTAAGGAGGTAAAAAAAAAGAATCTTGGAAAAATCTGGTATCTCAAATACTTATAGAGAATATAATGTATTATGCTGGGGATCAAAGGGGAACTTAACAATGAGTCAGATAAGCATAATAAAATTAATTAAACGGTGTTCTTATTATTATAAATATCCAGGTCCATTAAATTGCACCTTAATAGATGCATTAAAAGTAGTTTTGGATATTCCACTGATATAATTGATAGATGTTGTTATACTAATCCTGTCTGATAGACCACATGCATGATATCATAAACTGATAAGTTCAAAACAAGAAAGAGATTCGGATGTTAATCCTTCTTGACAAGTCCCAAGCAAGAATGAAGAGATCAGGGGTGAATTGATTGTCATTACATTTCCCACAGCTGGGGAAGCTTTTATTTCCCCTGTCAAATTTAAGATGCCTTAGGTGTCGACTTTGGAGTCTTGACATAGCAATTTGTTAAACTCGACCCAAAATAAAGTAGCACCTCTTAGTTCAGTGGGCAGGGACTCTAGGGGCCCCAAAGCTTGACTGACGCCAAGTACGTATTTGGGCTAGGGGCCCAAAGCTTGAGTTTGCAAGAGGGCCTTAATATTCTCCGTTACGCCACTGTCTTGGTTGCTTGCCACTGTACCAATCATGAACCGGAGGAGAAAACCAAAAAGAAGCAAAGGTAGCTTTAGTTCTTGAGCATATCTTCAAAAAGGTCAGTGTGCTAGAGGTCAAATCCACTAACATTCCCATACCTTAGCTATTATTTCAACCAATTCGTTACCACCAAGGCGAACAAGTGAAGAGACCTATTGCAAATCTACATCATGGCAGGATGAGAGTTTATGCGGTAGAGTCAAAACAGAGATAAAAATCAAAGCTCTATCATCGAAGCGAGATCAGGTTTATAGGTGGGTGGGTAGGTCTAAGGTCACGTCAAAATCCAGATAGCTTTATAAGCAGTACCAGGAACGTCTTAAGACTTTTTGATGCCCTGAGCCCCTTTGCAAAAGTAAGCCCTATCTGTGATCTTTAAAAGCAGACAGTATATAGCATACATTGTCAAATACTAGTACAAACGGTAATTTGAAACAAATAAATGTGCACGACTAACAATCTCAAAAGCCTAGGCACAAACCGGCTCGACCTATGTCTATCTACATTTTAACTAAATGAATTGATTAATTGTTTATGTTATTAGGCCTAGGCCCAGACTTGAACAATGGTCATCACATAATAATACAGTCTTACCACTCTTTTACCAGTTCGCATGCAATTTGAAATTCCCTGTTTTTCGGAGAATATGTAAGGGAATATAATATTCGACCTTGAAAATTATCCAGGTCATGATCTTGTTAAGACTGAGCCAAGAACGAAACGAGGCCCCTATCGGCCCTGGGCCCGGGCGCAGTTTCTCCATGTCTTAAGACCTCCCTGGGTAGTAAAAGAATTTGCAGCTTTAAGACTCTCTTCGATTGTAATTAGTTCTGTAAGGAAAACAAAATAATGGTCTGGGTTTTCAATCTTGATAATAAAGCTACCAGAAGGTATTTTGATAAAGACACCACTATAATAAATAATAGATAAATAAAAACTTTGTATAGAATTTCAAATTTGAAAAATATTTAATGATTATTACCCAACCATAATAAACCTTGATAAAATGCATTATTTTTAAAATTCATTAGAATTTGAGAAATTAATATTCTGAGCTGGTTTTGCATATGTATTTAACCCTCACTATGTGATTTAGTTTTAAAAATAATGCTTTCATAAAAATTCGATTCACATTTAAGCAAAAAAGTTAGCAGATTAAAGTTCAAATTGTATGATTAATCGATATTAAAAACTTTAATCTAACTAATCTTGCATTGAGATTTTTTTTACTGAAAAGCTTGCCAAATATTTTTTATTTGCAAATTATTTTAAATAACTAACATCCACAAAATTTGAAAAACTCGTGTGTTATTTTTTATTATGCTATGAAAATATATTTCAAACTTAAGTGACTTTCAGTAAAATTTGAATCCCAAAGAGTGTTTTGTAATAAAAAGACTTGAATGAGAAAAATGATTATAACCAAAATAAAGAATCTTTACAAACTATCTAGTCCTTTTCTGTAAAAAAAGTGTTCCATGATTGAAAAATTGCCCAGTTTGAATATTTTGTGCTCCTTATATTCAATGCTATATACTTTTATAGTTTTTTTTCAATAAAAACCGCTTTTGTTCTGTTTCGAGTTTTTTTCAAGTCATTAAAAACTATAATATTCTCTTTTCTTAAATTTGTACAAAATGTAACATTTTTTTTAGTTTTTAGGAATAATTCGTTATGGCTACATATTTTCTATATATACTAAAACAAGAAAATTCTCTGTTAAAAAATTTATGGATTGAATTTAGAATAGCATATTTTACCGAAGAGGAAATAAAAACTCTTTGTTGCATTTCAGGACTTCTTAATTAAAAAGTAGAGAAGAAAAGAGAAGAACGTATTTCAATTAGTTAAGTACCCTGGATTATTTCAGAATCTGTATCTATTTTCGTCATAAGAGAATTTCTTTCTCTTATGACGAAAACTAGACAACTGAATTAAGTTAGAAAGCTTTAAAAGAAATTTTGTAAGTGTAGTGACAAAATAAGGAAACGTAAAATACAAGATTTGTTAGAATGTACGAATCAAGAGAAGTGTTTTCAAACTAATCGAATTACAAATTAAATCAGCAGGAAAATGGGTTATCGGGATTATTGTCAGAAGAATTAGGCATCGCAATTCCAACACTGATAATGAAATAAAGTTTTCTTCTAAGGAAATTCTAAAAATTGTAACACTAGTAGCATTCTTGATATAAATGAAGAATAACGATTTTTGTCTATACTTATGTCTATACTTGAAGAATGAGGATCTATATATACTTATGTGTGTTACTTATCATGGCATAACTAAAAAAAACTAGAAAACACGCTTTTATAGTGAATCGAACTAAAAAGTAAAAATAATTCTTAATATAAGAATAAAATGATTAACGATTAAATTAATGTCATTGTGGTAAAAGCGTGGGGTGCTTTGTACTGCATTTTTACACTAACTCTTTATTTCGGAATAGAACCAGTAAGAAATTATAATAATTTATATCGAGCTCCCCATGCTTTTACCACAATGGCAATAATTTTCTCGTTAATCATTTTATTCCTCTTACATTAAGAACTATTTTTAATTTTTAGTTGTATTAGCTATAAAAGCGTGTTTTTTTTAGTTTTTTTTAAACTATAATTTATTTCTCATTTTTTTAGTTCAATCTGCGATAAAAGCGTGCTTTTTTTAGCTTTTTAAAATAATATTTATTCATTGATGAATTAATCTTAAATACGTCATTTTTTTTAGAATCTGGGATAACCATCAGCGTTTTGGCTTTAGGGTTGTACCTTAATCTCTTTGTCGCCAAAGCCAAATCTAGAAATGGGAAATCATTAATCCTGATGATCCTGATCAGGACAGTGGAACCAAAATCATTAAATTATTGTATTGTCTCATCGGTCCTTGACAAATGTGCAAAATTCAGAATTAATCTGACCTTTTAAAGTGGGTAAAGATCGAGTTCAAAGATTCCGTTACATACAGGTGAAGCTTACAAAAGCGTGTTAAAATATAAAAAAATGGGGTTCATTTAAAGAACCATTTTTTTGACGATATCTGTTTTGACGATATCTATTGGGGAGGAAGGTGAAGAAAATTATGATTCAAAATTGGGTCGCAAATACTGAAAATTTGAGAGAGAAGCATTGATTTAACCCCCTGAGTACCAGACTGAACTTTCTAGTATCCCCAGATTTCTGGGGATACTATAAAGTTTTGTTCCAAAGAACGTTTCGAGCAATTTCACAAAGATTCGTAATTTTATTTCTAATTTTCCTATTTTTTAAAATTTTTATAACCCAGACATTTTGTAACTTAACTTTTGTAATGTTACACAATCCCAATAAAATAAAACCTACTTTATAATATATGTTTCCTTTGCTACTTACACCGGTTTATACCTAAATAAGCCATGTATCCACATGATTTTGCACTATACATAGCATGTATTCGCTAATGGTTACATAGGGCTCAAGTGGTTAAGCATTCATTTGTCAAATAAATTCCTTCCCGTTCACAGAAATAAAAACGGGGTATAAAGATAATTTTAATTTATCTAATAATTCATTGAGATTCAATCAATCCAGCCATCAAAAATTAGTTTTCTGAAAAGGCAGCTATATTTTTCTATGTGACAGAACAATACAAAATATTATATGGCACAAGTATTTTTTCCCTAATCAGAATACATTGAAGAATCAAAATTATTGCATCAAAAGTATTGAATGAATGTCATATGAACACAGAACACAACTAAAATAAGGAAAAATGCAGTTGTATTTTTAAAAATAAAACATTGATAAAAATTTCTTCAGCATTTATATTATTTTTTTCCTATTTTAAATAAGTTTTAAAAATGTATTCTGTATGTAAACTAACTTTTTACTACAATAGTTATAAACCATACTGAATTGAAATAATTGCAATTTTTTGAAATGGCTAAACTGTAAAGTATCAAGAATCGTAATTAAATATCTGTTTAAAATGTAGGCTTGGGAAAGCAATAATATATTCTATTGATAAATATTTTCCGAACGCTGTATTGATTATACTTATTTAAAATTTAAGGAACTCTTTATATTTATTGTATTTCTTCTCAATTACTTATTTCGGTACTTGTGCATTACACTATTGACTAATTTGGTCAAACAAAAGATGTCGCCAAATGCAAAAGACATCGATAGGTTGCCAATAGCGAAAAGCACCCTCGTGTATATTCGAGCATAATAATTATAAAGATGACAACATTTGGCGACATCTTTTTATTTGACGAAATTGACCAATGGTATAATACATAAACACCTTTTTATTATATTTATGTAATTATTAAGTCATATTTATAAGGCAATTATGCCTGAATTTATTGCATAAAATGCAAAATTATACATGTGCAAAAGAATAAATTAATCGAACTAGTTTTTATTTTAAACTTTTTTTATAAATTGTTCTAGCCGTTACCTGTCCATTTCGTTCGATGGGTATTTCAAGCTATTGCATAACTTTACCCTGATTTTGTTTTTTAAGTTATTGATTTATTTGTCGTAGCATTAACTTTCTGATTGCATTGAGAAACATTCTTATAGACTTCACAATTTGATCTGAAAAAGACAGGAATTATTTAATTGCTGTTTCTAAAGTTTTGTAAAGAATAGTTTCATCCACTAAGGGGCTATATATTAAAAGAAATAATAAAACGAAATTTTTCACTAGTATAATGGGCTTTTAAATTTAATCTGATTACTAGAGTAGGCAGGTGCAAATTTTAGCATAAACAATATTGAAAACTACTTAATTGACTGATTTATCGTCAATATCTAAATCAATAGCCTCTTTTGTGGCTAACAAGGCTTTATTTTTTGCTCTCTGAAGAACTTCAGTTTGTATAAAAAAGAGGGACATGGGTCTTCTACAGTGGCGTAACGGAGAACTTTTGGGCCCCCTCTGCAAAGTCAGGTTTGGGGCCCCCATGTTGAATTTTACAAAGAGTAGGCACTTGCGTCAGTCAGACTTTGGGCCCCTTTAGAACCCTTCCCCCCGCGATGCGGGGGTGCACGTTACGCCACTGGTCTTCTAAATAAACGACATGTGAGCTCTAAATATTCTAGATCAGCGCGGAAATTCGACAAACATTCGTTAACTTAATAAATTACGTAATTAAATTTTAAATAATGAATCAACGATTTCATCAATTTAATTCAGTAATAATTGCTTTTTTACTAATCCAGTGGTTCTCAAACTGTGGGGCGCGTCCCCTAGAGGGGTGTGATAACCCTACGGGGGAGGCGCAAGCATATCGAAAAGTTGAAAATAAAAGATTATTCAGAAATATTATTAATTTACTGAGAAAAGGAGCGAAACAAAATATACATTCTGACATAATAAAAGATAAAATACCTATTTACACTGATATAATATACTTGTAAATGTATCTTTAATGTAGTATGTACATGATAATTATCAATACTAAATTAAGAACAAGTTTAATAATTACTAGTGACTACCATGGGCTTTTAAAAAGAAGGTTTAATATTAGAAATTGCCGCACACATAATTCTAATTTTTTTTCTATATTTAACTCTAATTTTTTCAAAGCAGTCACCCCAGAAAATCCGGATGGATTTGGAATGGATAAAAAACGAATGACCAAGGAAATAAATATTTAATTTAATTAAAAATTATTGTACAATCTGTTCCAATTTAAAAATTAATAAACATAATACTTATCCTACTTAAAATTTCTTACTTAAAAGTAACATACACAAAAATTTAATACTTATCTTGATAATTTATACGGTTTATAATTAAAGTCGTATTGTGTGTAGCTTTACGTCCTACGTTATTATTGCATTCAAAACATTGCTATCGTATGGAGGGAGGCATGATGAAAATTATGATTGAAAATTGGGTCACGAATAGTGAAAGTTTGAGAAGCACTGTACTAATCAAATTAGAATAAAGTTTTGGGAAAAAGAACGAACCAATTTTAAGAAACTAAGAGGTATAGTTACAACTCAGTTTCATTTTTCAAACTTAGTAAAAGTTTGTACATTAAATTCATAGAAAAATAACCAATTCCATATTAGAAAATGTCATAAATGAATACAATAAAGAAAATTAACTACATCCGACTTTAATTGAAGCAGGGATTCTAATACTTTGTAATTAAAAGACGCAAAGGAAGAAAGGAATAAAACTCAATCATGAAAAAAGCAAACTGAATGAGAAAAACGTTCAAAAATACAAACATACTTCTTTTAAACAAATAATTACAGATCGTACAAAAATTCAAATTTTAATAAAATGCAAACTAATATACAGTAATCACTTTATTTAAGTGGGTGATTTGTTTCACGTAAACAGAAAACCAATGAAAATTTCACAAATGGAACCACGAATAAAATGAAAATGTGCTTTCTCTCTATTCTTAATGAACCCGGTACATATTGATTTCAAATTTTTATTTACCGTGTTACTAATGTTCACAATACTCTAAATTATTCTGAGAGTTCCTCGAATTTTAATTTCATGAAATGTATCATGGTGACATCTAAGCTAATTTAAATGCGTTAAATAAATTGGCAATATTGAGTTAAAGAAAGAACTAAGGAACACTGATGTCAGAAATAAATAGGGATTGAAGATTCAATTTCACTAAGCGAATTGAATTACCCGAAACATATATTTTTAAAATCAAAATCCATAAAAATTATATTCTGTTTCCTGGAACCGTGAAAATTTTCTTATAAAAAGTTATTTTTATATATTGGAGATCAAATTGTTGGAAATCAAATTGTTTTAAGGGAACCAGGACATGCTCGAAAGAGTAAAATGCAAAAATTAAGACCCTTTGTTTATGAGACATATATCATTTGCAATTTCCAATAGAGCTTAGATTTTTTACGTTCTTAATAAAGATAATTTAATTATTCTGTAGAACTACAAAAATAACTTTTTACTCCAAAAGGTTTTTTTACTACTTAATTAAAGTAATACATAATTTTTGAGAACTCGTAATATATACTTGTGTTTAGGTACCATTTTTTAAAAAAGTATCCTTTTTTTATGCAAAATATATTTTACACATATATAAAACAATACATAGAATACAGTGAACCCATTTTTTTAGTAAAATGTTAGTATAGTTTCTTTAAAAAATTATGAAACTTTGAAATTTGAAATTTTTTCATTTTTCTGCTTTTTTATGCATAAAACTATTTTTAAAAAATTAGGCACTATCTTAATAGAAAAAAAATAGGTTGACTATATGCATAGGCATCTTGTATAGAAGTATAAAAAATCTGGAATCTTATAGTACAATAGTTTTTTTTTTTTTTTTAAAATGTACCTAAATGCAAGAAGATATGCTTTTGAGAAAAAGTGAAAAAACTAAAAAAAACAACAATATTTTCACATATTATACACTTGATTAGTATATTTGCTTGCCTATTTTTATATAACTAATAATAATCCTTAATCATTTTCTAGAGTTACAAAAGTAATTTTAAATTCATATGTCTTTTTTCCCTTTGATTTAGTTAACATGAGCATAATCTTCGAGATCTTGTAATACATATTTTCATGTATTTCTTACAAAAATATTCTTTGAATATACAAAAAAATTTACACATATATTTAGAGCAACATATCAAACATAATGGACCAGTTTTTTATAACGAATTAATTGCGTTATTTCTTTAAAATAATCATAACACCTTAAAATTATGAAAATCTTAATTTTTTTTTGCACGTATAAATTTATTTTTTAAAATTTAGACATTACATACTAAAAGATATTTTGTTCACTATACAGAACGTTTATATAGATCAAACGCAGGGGAAACTACATATTTAAAGTTCAAAAAGGTGCGTCAAAAAGGGCGTGGTCATTTGTTTACATTTTTATTTTTCATATTTTAGGGCTATTTTATCAACAAACATGTAAGTATTATACATTTTTAGATTCAGAAAAATAAGCACTATTTTTTAGAACTAAAATTGAAAAATCGATTTTTTCGAAGTATACGATGTCCCTGTTCTCTTAATCTGAACAAATATAATAATTTCAAGTAAGCATAAATTTAGCGCTACTGAAGAATATTTTGCACATCTACCCATTTATATTTATAACATAGGGAATATAATAACTCTAATATCATTATATAGTAATTAACGCAGTGGGCAATTTCTAACTTTTAAATATCAGAAAATAAGTATTGCTGTTTTGAAAATATGACAATATTTTTTGTAAAATATTTTCATCTTTGAAATATGTGTATTTTCCATATCATATATATATATATATATATATATATATATATATATATATATATATATATATATATATATATATATATATATAAATATGTGTAAAATATTATTTAATATTCATAATTTTTGAATTAAAATACATTTATAAAACATGAAATGCTATTTCGCTAAATGAAATGTTAATATAACAAGATGTTTTGGTCTTGTGTCGTTTTCGCTTCTAGGAAAGTGAGTGTGCGCGGTTTGAAATTTTGAAAAAAATTCTGAATTTTGCCTTCAAAAAATTGTTATTTATACAAATTTAAAAATATTTTGAATAGAAAATTGATTTATTTTGCTATAAATAGGGGGTGCTAAATTTATTTTTTCACAATGGAGTTCAAATTATTGAAAATTATTGAATTTTTCCTACTTATATTCTATTTATGCTCCTAATATTTTGCTTTCAAAGAGGTATACAGTGAGTATCTGCTCGACTCATCACGTATAGCATATAAGAATTCTTTATTTTTAATGATGTTTATGATAAATTATGTTCTTAGAATGTTGTTTTCATTAATGCAATGAAGGTACTAGTAAATCTTATGGTTTTTATATAAACACATAACATCATATTGAACTAGAAATATAAATTAAAACAAACAGATATTTCTATTAACAGAATTTTGTTCAGGTTTCTAACATATAAATATTGTTCAATAAACATATGAGAAACAAATTAAATAAAGAATTGAACAAAAAGTAAAACGGTTTTTTTTGTAGTTTATTTTATTAAAGATTTTATAATTGAAACGAGACGTATTATAAAATGCTTCATTTGGTGATTAAAAACTAAGTTTCAGTTTCTTACCTCCATTGGAACATTTCTGAAAAATAAACAATTTTGTACAAGCAAAAAGGAGCGTAGAATTATGTTTTGTAACAATTTTTAGGATTAAAGCATTTATTATATTTGTTACATTAAGAACCACATTTATTATATTTGTTACATTAAGAACCAGTATGTGCATTTTTTCAATTCCTACACTCTCTCCCTATATATATATATATATATATATATATATATATATATATATATATATATATATATATATATATATATATATATATATATATATATATATATATATACATATATATATCTTGTTCAAATTTTCAATCGTTAATAAAATACTTTATATTCATCCATTCAAGTTTCAAAAATATTTTTTTAAACTTGTAGTAGATGACATTTGATATAAATACAGTTTTTCATATATTAATTCATTTATTAAACTAAAAAATGAGTAATTAGTAACATACAAAAATAATAGTCTAACAGTATATATAGAAAGCAAAATCATTCTTTGTCTCACTGTAGCGCAATGGATAGTGCGTTGGGCTTCTAATCCAAATGTCGCGGGTTTTAATTCCACCCCTGAGATGACCTAATATCTGTGAATGTGTGATTTCTTTTCTACTATACTATTTTATTAGAATAATTAAATTTATTTCATGAAGAAATAGTAACAAACAACAAAAAATAGTCCAATACCCTACATAGAAAGGAAAATGAAAAATTGCCAGGAATATCGCTATCTGTTGTGTCACTTAATATTGTGATTCTGTCATATGCATACACATGTTTATATTAATTGTAACTATTTAATGAAAAGTAACTAAAATAAAATTTTTCTTTGTTGACCTAAGTAGATATTGACTTAATTTTTTTTATATATTACTTTTGTTTTTTGTTATATTTCATGTAGTTGTAACATTAATTTTTTAAAAAAATATCTCAAGATAACTTTTGTTTCTCATTTTTGTTTATTATCTGTCCAACATTTTGCACTTTATTCTCAGAATTATAGAAAAGAGGGGAGGAATATTCCTTCTCGAATACTTTAAACGCATAAATATTCTTAAAAGTTAAAACACAAGCGATTGGTCGATTTTAACTTTCTTTTGAATGTTTAGAATATAAAAATAGGGACTAAATGCATTTCTTCCCACATGGTGTTAGTGCATTTTCATGTTTCAAGTGGATCTAGTCCTTTGTGTATCCAAACTTCTTTTGAAACAACGAAATATCTTTTTACACTCCTTGAAGACATCTGTAACGATAAGGACCCACTTTAGTTATTTAAAAGAAAGTTTTTTTTAAAAATAAAATTTGCATTTTCAGCTGATAGTAACGTTAAATTTTGCCCGAACACGCAACTGTAGAAGAAATTCACAACTTTTTAGTAATTCTTAGTTTGTCAGTCTTCGCATACTTTAGAGGTATAACAAGGTATTCCGAAAGCAAGTTCGTTCAGGGATAAAGTAAATTAATTACGTACAGGGGCTCTCAAAAGTGTTCGTACGCTTAACTTTTTTAAATAAGATTTAATTCTATCTACTAGTAAAAATTAATCTATCAAAATTGTAATATTTCTTATATCTGCAACTTGTTTGCAATGGAATAACATAACTTATTTTCAAAACATGGAATAATTTTTTTTTTATTTTGAAAAATTAATAATCTAAAAACTACCAAAAAAACTACGTTCCAAAAGTCTTTGCACACTTAAACTCAACATGATTTTATCTTTCTTCTTAATTTAGTACTTAAAATAGAACATATCCTTTACTGTCCCCTGCGGCTTTTAAACCTCTCGATATAGATTTCACCAACTTTTTTTTTGGTAGTTTCTGCATCCATTCTTCTGTGATTATTGTTTTAAGTTCACATTTTGTTTTTATGTCATGTCGTCTAAGTACAATCTAAAAATCTCTTTAAGTATGCTCTTTTGGGCTTAAATAGGTGAGTGAGGTGGTAGTCATAGAAACACCAGAGGCGTACGTTGAGAGTGGCGTGGTTGAGGTTATTATCTTGATAAAAAAGATGAAGTTCAGTCTAGTACCCGAATTTTGCCCTGATAATTTCAAATTGATTTTATAAAGATATTTAAATAAAATTCCTGATTCACAATAGCATCAATAAATATCAAATTACCTAATCCTGAAGTTGACAGAAGAAGTCCCCCACCTCCATGCTTCACAGTTCCAATTCAATTCCTGGGATTAAGTTTTCATTCCCCCCTCCTCCTATTACTATCATATGCTTGTCGGAGTCTAAAATGTTGAATTTTCTCTTATGTAAATAAGACACTATTTAAATATTCCAATTCATTTTAGATTTGTTTATCATGGATTTAGCAACAACAACAACAAAAAGAAAGTCAACGCTTTTTTTTTTCTATTTCTTGTATTCTTCCAAAATTTTTTCTTCGAGCATGTCACCCGTGTAACTCGGCTGATCTGAGTACTTTTCGAACAGTTTAAGATGAAACTGAAATAAAAATTTTTTTTCATCTAATCTTGTAGAAACCTTTATAGCACTCAAGCGTGGGTTTTTAATAAAATTTCTAATAATAAATCGCTGACCATGCTGAATTAACTTTCTTGGACATACTTTTCTTCGCTTGTTCTCGATTCTAAGAGTATTTTCTTCCTTAAAACGTTTTATCACATACTGCATCATCTAATTGGGAACATTTACTGGTTTCACAATATTGCGAGTTGATTCACCATGATTGAAATGAAAAATAATCAGTTTTTGAACTCTTACTTTTGCCTCTTTTCGACTACAAGCCATTTTTAGATAATACAATAATAAAGGAATGGAATATTTTAAACAAAACAAGAAAAGATTTACGTAAAAGATTTTTTTGTATGTTGCCTCAATGCAGAAATGAAACAAAAAGTAACGGACAATATTTTTATTAAAGAAATTTAACCTAAAATGTTTTGGTGACGCTCTCTTCCTCCATCTTCTAGCATTTTAATTCTTTCAAAAATAGAAATTGAGTAAATATTAAAAAAAAGTAAAATGAATCTTATTTGAAATCAAATGGGGAATATATGTAAAACGAAATTTTACTATATATTCGAATTTTAATCATTAGGTTAAAGTAGGATTTCTACAACTTTTTTAAGTGTATGCGAAAGCTTTTGGGAAACACTGTAAATAATTCATGTATAAATAATTCTTATAAATTTAAGTACCATCTTACATGCAAAGTAGAAAATTCAATATTAATATTTTGATTTTTATTCCGAAGAATATTAAGAGACTCCGCAAAAAAGGGAGATGTAATTCTTTCCCAAATATTGACATTAAAGACAGGGCAAAATATTACGGTTCTGTAAGAAAGTCTGCAAATATAAATAAATAGAGATGCCTATTAATTCTCTAAATAGGAATAATTTTAACCAAAAGAAAGGAATGATTCTCCAATGATTAAAAATAACTACCACTTAATACATGCACTAAATGTTTCTTTTGTAGTTGTTTTATTTATTTTTTGTGATAAAAGCGTTAGAATCATTTCAGGTGAAAATATAATACAATAATAGTACTAATAAAAGATTTCAGACTGGTAAAACGTTTGTTTAACATTATCATATTACAAAAAAATCAAATAAAAGAAAGTTATTATTCTTTTTAAAATTCTTTTTCTTTTTAAAAAATTGAATAAGGAAATTGTAAGTAACAGCAAAATAATTTCTAATACTTAAAAATCAGGTTTGTCCAAATATAACTTTTAAAAATATTAAATTAATTAACAAGAAAAATTGTATTTGAATAACTCTTTTATGTTGAAACTCAAATCTAATTCGAAATAATTTATTAAGACAAAATAAAATCAAGCAAGGGGGAAAAAAGAATATTCTTTGAAATTCATCACATTTCGAAAAATATTCCGACAGAAAAAATTAATCTTTAAGTATCTTATGTTAAAAGTTAAAATCAATTACGAGAAAAAAATCGTTTGCCGTTTTCAAATACGATATTGACTTAATCTTCCTATATATCCAATAGAATATATCGTGTATTTTTATGTATTTTTTTTGTATCACAGCTCATCGTCTGCCTTTACCAGAAATTATTTTAATTTTCTAAATAATTTTACAGCAATGTTTACTTTCAGATAATTTATTATTTTATTTTATTAATTCTTCACAAAAAATTAAACATTTATTTTACTATATATTGATGTATTATTTTTAGTTTTGAAAAATATATTATTTGTAATTTAAAATTAATTAATTTTTCTGAAACACATATAAGCAAATTTTAATGTTGCTGTTTTTTCACATCTTCAAACGATTTCTTTTTAATTTGATTTCTTGCTGAGAATATTTTGAGGTGAAATAACTTTAATATTGCAGAAATTGTATCCTCTTTTTTTTCTCTCTACTTTGTACCTCTTTTATTATAATTTTTTTCTTTTTTACAAAATCTTTGCATAAACTAGCGATTTTTTTTGAAAATCACTTGTTGAAAGCATTAGTACGGTTATATAGTCTTACATCGAAATGTGTGATTGTTATGAGTTTTGACGTAAGTAACTCAATTAAATAAATTCCATTGTCACGCAAATAAAATATATTTGCAACTTTAATCAAATTCGAACTTTCTGATTGAACTTTAAATTTCTATAATATTCATTAAGAGTGCGTTTGAAACTTTTCTTGTCTTCTATTGAATATATGGATTGTAATTTCCTTTATAACTTTAGAATTCTTTTAAATGTTAAAAGTTTTTTTTTAATTTAAGAGAATTTGTATCTAATTTTCGTATTGTACTAAGTTGAATTTGTTTACAAAAATTTATTTCAATACGAATTTAATTTCTATACGAAATCTGTATTGACAGTGGGGATTTTAAAGAAATAAATACATTAAAAAACTATTGAATTTCTTCAAATTACGTTACCCCTAATGCGGGTTATTTGCAATTTATTTAGACGCTAAATAATAATGTTTAATTATTAACAAAATTTTAAAAAGTTAAGAGTCAATTTATTGCTTTAATTCAATTCTACAGCTATTACAAATATGAAGATTTTATCTAATATATCAGATACTTTCCCAGAAAGTATCGGTGTCTTTCAGCTTCTGATATTTTTAAATTTAAAACTTAGTATTCCAGAAAGTAAAAACGAAATTCTGCATGCACTTAATTATTTTTTTATTTCTGATTATTAAATATGCATACACTGTTCAATAAGTTTTAAATTATTTATAAATCGTTTAAGGAATATTGCGAAGAATATTTTAACTGTCGGCGATGTCTCTTAACATATAAGCAATAATATCTTACAGTGTCTGTAAATAAACTTGATTTTAAATAAAATTAAATATTTTTATTTAATTGCACATTGAAAATATAGAAATTATTTTAATTTAGCCAATATTTGTAATTATTTGAAATATATGTAATTATTAATAATTATTTATGGTTTGATTATTTAAGATAAATGTTAAAACTTACAGTTCAAATTTGTTAGTTATATATTTATAATTAATTATTAATACTGATAAAGAAGTTACTTAATTTTTTTACAGCGTATTTCTCTCAATAAATGTTTTCATATTTTATTTAGATTTATTCATTTATATTGGCAAAGAAAGATGCCCTTTTTATAAATACCTTAATTTCTAGATTGATATTTTAATCATAAAATAAAATTTTACAAAATTTTTTACAAATATTTTAATTAGTATAAAAAGTAATTAAAATAGCTTAGTAGATTAATAACAAACTTAATTTTTGTATAGTTGTAGAACTATTCTTATGTATTATTTGTTAAACTTTTTTTTACCCCTAATAAAATAATTAAGCATTTTATTTCCTTTTCGAAATATTCCTATAAGCTTAGTTTAAAAAACGTTAACTTCCTTAAAATATTAATAAACTAATAAAAAAATAATATTTTTAAGTTGATGATTGAAAATATTCAAATATTTAAATTTTTGCAATTTTTTTTAGAGTGCGACTGGAATGTATAAGTGTGTTATAAAAAGGAATTTTTTGATTGAATAAATTTTAAATGCATTATTGCTTATTTTTATTTAGTAGACGTTAAAAAGTAATTTTTTTACAAATTAAAAGGGGTCATTGTGTAATCGTACATCAATACAAATCCGTATTATTGAGATACATAAAGCAATAAACTCTTACAGAGTTGAAATACTTTTTAAAATAATTTGATGAACTTTTAGTTACATTGACGTGTGTTTGTATTTGTACTTTGTTATACACATACAAAATACGAATTTTTTTCTTTACAGTCATAAGTATGCGTCCTTAATACAAAGTTTCATTCGGAATTAAAATATTGTTCAAACAGTTTCAAAACTTTTCATAATTATTAAAATAATTTTCGTATTCCGATAAACAAGATAATTTAATTTGGGCTGAAGTGGAATTGGTTTAAATTGCAATCAAGACATGCTGATTATAAATTCAAAGTGACTGTGGATAACAAATAGTAGGTTTGTTCCGCAATTTGCGCGTTGTCCGCCGAAAGAGCGCGCGCAATTTGAGCTTATCCCCCGCGTAATTACCTCGATGCGAGCACGAACACCCACGCACACATCTCTTATATAGTCTATTCCGCTGCAAAGTGATCCGCACAATCCGCGTCCCATCTTTTGGCTGCAGGACACCTCCTCTGAATAGGTAGGGACACCCTCTTTTTTCTTTTCTTATGATTTCTTAAAATGCAATTTTTTTTCTCTTTGGTGAAAATTGTTTTATATTCTCCTTTCATTTCTTGAAAATTAAAATTTTTTTTACATGTTCATACTTTTTTTTATCGGTAAATGTGCTTGAGAAATTTTATCAATGTTTCCATTTTTTTTTTATTGATGAACAAAAAGAATTAATGACTTAGAAATTGGATGCAAAGGGATTTCGTTTTAGAAAATTCGTTACAAATGGATTTTAAGTCCTTTTAATACTAATAATGTGGTAGCGAAGTATTTTTAAAGTATTATTTGTATTTATATTTAATTCAATATATATTTAGTTAGCCTCTTGTCTGTATAATTCTTATTAAACTTTAAAATATTTCGGAGCTTTTACCTGTTGAAGTCCTTTTAAGTTATATAATTGCAGTAATTATGAATATTAAGATTATTTGCAAATTGTAAAAAAGTATATGTGTGTTTTAAAATTTTGCTTAATATGTCTATATATTTAGTTATCATCTTGTCGGTATAATTCTTATCAAATTTTAAAGTATTTCGGAACTTTTACTTGTTGAAGTACCTTTAAGTTATATATAATTGTAATAATTATGAATAATTTTTAATATTTGGGAATTAAATGAAGTATATAGCTTATAAAATTTTGTTAAACATACTTTAAACTGCATGGCTTTAAATAAATTTTATTGAAGTTTAAAATTTCATAGATAAATGCAATAACATGGAACTGTTTTTCAATGGCATTTTTCAAAGAAAATAATATGATTTCTTTTGTAAAAATTGTAATTTGGTTCGTTTTTTATCTTTAAAATTGTAAAAACTTCATTGAAGGAAATTTCCTTTAGAGTGCATGGAATTTTCCCATTTTAATTCAGATGAGACGTAGTATTCCTGGATTATGCGAATGATACAAAAACATTTATGAATTTTTCAGAATTTAAATAATATAAGTAAAAATTTAAAATTTTAGGTAGACATTTCTAGAATTTTAATGCAAAAATTGATTCTTATTAAAACTTTATATTGTTTAGCATAAATATTTCAGATATTTGGTGCTGTTTTTTTGAAAGATGAATTTGGTTTTTGTGTTCATTAAAATTTTTTTTATTGTTTTATTTATTTTATAAATATCAGTCACAATGTGTGTGTTGTAAAATACTTAATATCAAATAAACTTGTATTGTTATTTTATAAACTCTTTTTTCTAGCACTCTTACTGTGGTTATATCAGTGTTATATATTTTATAACATATTTTTTTGAGAATACTGATTATTATTTAATAAGATGGTTATTTAAGGTTATTACTATTTAATGTTGGTATAGAGGCTGAACATATTATTTTTTTGGAGTATTTATGGTAAATTTTTAATCTTAAGCTTCCCGGTTATTTATTTTTCAGAATGAAAGAAAATTAATCATATAGAATTATTTAGTATTTTTAAATAATATATTACGGTTTTAATTCACTGATGGAAAATTTTAAATTTTCAACATTTATTAAAAATACAAGCACATAAGTTTTTCATTTCCAATGATATTGTAAAAATAAGAAACTACATACAACGTTAGAGTTTGCGAAAGTAATATTGTGGGAATGTAATTCAATTTTATTAATTGTTACATCAATTACATCGTTATTAATTGAAGAAAAAAAATAAGAAATTAAAGAAATTTATACTCTAACTTATAATTGAAATATATATTGAAGAGAAAACTCAGGAAGGAATTATACTCAACAATGAGTTTTCTTCTCTATTTTTAAAATTTTCTGTTATATGTAACTACAATTAACACTTTTAGTAATACTATAAATCAGATTTGAATATTTTCGCAGCAATAAATATTTCTTAAGGGTTGTTGATTTTTAAGCATCTAATACTGATTGGAAAGTTAACGAATTAAATTATTTTTATTTGAATGATATTCTTCCTAAGTCTCTAAAACATTATTAAATATATAATAAAAATATAGGAATCAAGAAATGCTATTATGACATTACTAAAATTTAACCGGTTCACATACATCGCACTTACTTTTAAAGAATTTTGTTGATTTTTTGCAAAGGTAGTTACGATAAACATTCGACTTATCATTAAATTGTACATCCACTACTGCGCTGAAATCTGATGGATGTGAATGATATTAAATATTTATAAATCTAAAAAAAAATCGTCAAAATAAACATTATTTGTTTTATCAAAAAAAAAAAAAAAAAGAATTACTACAGATCCTTTAAGTAATTTAAGAGCAAACATTTTAAAAATAATTGTTTTCACGTTGGTTATATAATTTGCTTTCTTTATGAATTATGTATGCATCAATGTCGTTTCCCAGAATTTGGTAATAAATTTAATTTAATTGAAGAATATATAATGTCTTGTAATAAAACGTTCACCTAAAACTAAAAGGCATATATAATGAAAATTATAAAATATCTTAATAGTAAATTTGTATATATATATATATATATATATATATATATATATATATATATATATATAAATATACAAATATATATATATATATATATATATATATATATATATATATATATATATATAATATGTAATCAAACTATACTGCTCAAAATAATTAAAGGATATTGCGGTTTTAGGTGGATCTTGTGTCTGGGAAACTTTTTAGCTGATTGATACATGGTCGACAGACGTAGTAGGTTATATGAGAATAAATTACACATGTTTGGCATAAAAAAAATGCATTTTATTGTGCATTTGCGTACAAAAGGAAAAAAACACAATTTGTGCATATGAGAAAAAAATAATAAAAAAAAGGTGTTTTCTTCAAAGGAAATCATTTTCAGTAGTGAGTATGGTTTCCACGGACGGCCAGCAAAGTTGAGCACCTTTAAGGCATGGATTCAATGAGGCTATTAATCACGAGTTGGGGTATTCTATCCCACTCTTCCAGAAAAGCTCTTTCCATTTCTTGGAAAGTTTGTGGGGGTGGCTGGCGGCCAGCAACTCGTCTTCCTAGAGCGTCCCAAACGTGCTCTATTGGATTCATGTCTGGAGAACACGCTGGCCATTCCATTCGTACGATTCCTTCCTCGAAAAGGAAATCCTCCACCAGGTTAGCACGAGGTGGCCTGCAGTTATAGTCCATTAAAATGAAGTCATCTCCGATTGCTGCAGTGTAAGGGACTACAATAGGTCTGAGGATCTCCTCCCTATATCGGCGAGCAGTCAGAGGTCCATCTCGAATGATGTAGAGGTCTGTGCGCCCGTCAATGGAGATGCCACCATACACCAACACGCCCCCACCGCCAAATCTGACACTTTTGTGCACGAACGCAGGATTATTCCTACTGCCATGGTCCCTCCAGATGAAAATACGCCTATTATCCGGATGAACAGAAAAACGGGACTCGTCAGAAAAAAGAGGTTGCTCTTTTCATTTTCATTGCTCCATTCATTTCTCCTCCAGTTCACATGCTCTGTTGCCCACTCCCTGCGGTCGTGACGATGCCTTGATGTTAGTCTAACACATACCATCGGTCGGCGAGCATACAGACCTACACCATGGAGCCGGTTTCGGACAGTTTGAGTTGAAACCGTGGTGCCAGTAGCCGAGCGAAGGTGTTGTTGGAGAAGAGTAGCGTTCATATTTCGGTGTCTCCGAGCCGTTAACACTAAATAACGATCTTCATTGGGCGTTCTTGCCCGTCTACGACCTTGTCCTGGTCTTCGGCTTGCACTTTCAGTCTCCAAAAAACGGTTCCAGATCCTAGAAATCACACTTTGTGACACTCCAATGGCTTGCGCTACTTCGGCTTGAGTTTCGCCCCCTTCTAACCTACCAACAACTCTCCAAGCTTCTGAATCGGTTAAATGACTTCGCTGAGACATCGTACTCATCGAAACAAAGCAGTCACTGAATGCCGATCATTCTTGTCTTCATTTCAGTTGAAAGTCAAATTTCATTCGCTGCCGCTGAAGCGACGTTTTTGACATCGAACTCAAAATTAGCATACTCCACAGTTTGAAGATCAGAAAAATTTGCATTTGTGATTCTCTTCTTCCATTTTCGGCAAAAAAAAAATTTCGCTTATATCTTTATTTTATGTAAAACTTACAATATCCTTTAATTGTTTTGAGCAGTGTATATATGTATTGTTCGTATATATATATATATATATATATATATATATATATATATATATATTATTTTTTTATAAAAGAAATGAAAATAATCCTTTTTCCGAAAAATTCTTTTAAAATTAACCTATCTAAGCGGTTTGTTTCTGTCTGTTACTTAAAAGGGATAAATCTTAATAGCCGAGATCAGACTTAAACTTTTTTGTAAACTTTGTCTAATAAAGTACGAAGCGAAAAAAGTCAGAGTAGTCAGTGAAAAGTGCCTTAAATTTCGCTAAAATTTTATCCGTTACCTTATGACCCTATTATAGCATCAAAACACGTTCTAGGTGTTGGAGCTTACTGTAACATTTTGAATTTAAATTCTAACCCTAGATGATAAAAACAACACAAAATTTAGAACTATTCACTGTTTTTCTTAATTACTTTATTTGAATTTTTTGATTTTAAAATAAAGTATTTTGAATAAATTAGATGAATATATATTAGTGTAATAAAAAAGAATTTATATTACACTGGAAATTATATAAAATCTCAGCTAGGACTTAAAATAGGATGTTGTAATAGAAATACCAATGATTGGTACTGTAACTTCAACGTAAATTAAATTCTAACCTATATAGCAAATACTCATAGCAAAAATTCTGTCCCGAGAAAATAGATTCTATCTCAATGATTCGCTCAGAATTAATATTTAAAAGCAAGAATGGGTTTGTTACAACGGAGAGTTTAGTGTATCTTTGAAGCTTTTATGATAATGATTTAGATTTATGGAATGTACATTATAATTAAAAATCTTAGGAGAAGAAATATTAAAATGTGTCGGACCGATAAAAACCTTATTTTTTGGCCTATAATAAAAATTATATTAATTTCACTTAAAAGATGTAGATAATCTGGAGTTACTGATCACTTGTGTTATAATTTTTAAAATTCATATTAAATTTCCTTACTTTGCTGTACGAAGAGAAATAAGAGAATATTAAAATTTCTTAATAAGCTTATTCCTGATAAGCTATTTGCAGAATCGTCTATATTTCTCCTTCCCAGCGTTTTCTTTTGAGTTCTAAACCTCCCTCATAAACGAAGAAAATATTAATTATAAATTTGACAGTATAGAATCATGGTTACGTCACATTTCTCTGCATATGAATCAAACAGATTGAATAACTATGTATGTAAATTAATACATAAAAGTCACAGAGTGTACATGTTGATGATATAAGTTTATTCCAGCTGTGTGAATATATAAAAAACTATGAGAACAAAATGAGTGTAAAAATTATTTTATATAAAACAATTTGAGACTGAATGAAATAAATGAAAAACCTATAATTTTTCGAAAAAAGTAAAGAATTAAGCTAAAAATCAAAACTGCACAAATAACTAGTTTTTTATTATATTATTAAGGGGATATTCCGTATAAATATTATTATTACATTTATTTATATTGTGTATTATTTATATACTGTATTTTTTATTGGAATATTCAGTATTTTGATTAATTTGCAATGAATTTGAATCATTATTGAATTGTTTTCTTTGTTGGACTGATTAAAATTTGAATTATGATTTTCTCTTACATTTTTTTTTTGTTTTATTTTCATTTTGTGTTTAATATAAATCAGAATTTTTCTTAAATTATTCATGTTTTGAAAACGCTTGAAATTAAGATATGAAAAAACATTGAAATTTACCATAACATATTTTTACTTTATTAAACATTATGACACTTATTTTAAATAAATTTAAAACAAAAAGGTCTAGTTGTGCTTAGGAATTTTTTACGGAACAGAATTATGAATTCCTGCTGTTTCAAGCTATTTTTTTTGACTATGCATACTTTATTTCCCCTTTACATGAAATATTACTTGATTATTTTTATGGTTGTGATTAATCTAAAAATATTATTCCTTCATAATTCAAGAGGGAAGTATATTTTTACATTATGTTGTTTATTTTACAGAACTCCTTAATTATTTTTATTTCCAAAGAAAATTACTAAGATTTTGATACATAATATAATAATTATTATATTTAATTTAAAGTGCTTGATTTTCTTTATCAGACTACATATTTTTCTTTCATTAAATGTAAAATTATTGGTTCTGTGTGTTGTCACATGATTATGCCTATTATTGATTTAAGGTTTTGTTGATAATTTTGTAGAGTTAGAATCGAGAAGAAGAGTGACTAGAGTTAATGTAAAATAAGTTAAATTGCTTGTGTACTTTTTTTCTAAATTGCTATGAACTTAATAAAAAATTTGAAGAGAGACATCACAGTGAAATTCACAGAAAAAAAATTAAGGTAAAATTTATTCTATAATATTAAGCATTTTTTAAAATTTTATTCTGGTGAAAATTTTAAGAATATAAACGAAACTACCAATCATATCTATTTTATCGGGTAATAATTTTGAAATTAATCATTTTATACTTCGTCATATTTTTCATTTTTAAATAATATTACATTTTATCTTCCTTTTAAAAATTGTAAATCTATTAAGAGGAATTTACTAGTCTCAAAGTCGTTCCAAAATACAGCAATTTTTTTTGTAAGGAAATATGTGTAAGATTTTAATAAGTGTTAATTTTTTTTAATTATTATATTTTAACTATACAAGTATGAATCAATCCATTAAGTGAATTCGGTGATTTAAATGAATTCTTAAATAACGCTGTATGTATTACGCGTATGTATGAATGACAGCATCAAGAGGGAATATACAATGTTTCGCAAAATGTAATTTTTATGCACAATTATTTTTAATTGACCCATATATGAACGGACCTTTATTAAAACAGTAATGATTAAACTTGTTAGGTTCTATTCTATCGATATTATTTGCTCTATTATTTTTATTCTTGAAGTTGACATTGTTTATGAAAATATGTAAAGATCCAAAGCGATTAACGTTCTTTTTAACTTTAATGGTATTCCTGA
This sequence comes from Trichonephila clavipes, assembly GCA_019973935.1. Taxonomy (NCBI): domain Eukaryota; kingdom Metazoa; phylum Arthropoda; class Arachnida; order Araneae; family Nephilidae; genus Trichonephila; species Trichonephila clavipes. The sequence continues at coordinate 416,268 of BMAU01020257.1, read as the reverse complement.
AAGCAGTTGATATGGAATGCGATTGTTTAAATTTCGCTACTTACTAAGAAAGATAATCTGCTTAACACCGACATAATTGTTAATCTTATTTGGTTTTGAATACGATAGTATTAGATTGGTAAATTCTAGCTTAGGGAATTAGTTAATCGTAATTATCTTTTTAAATTGTTCTAATTACTTTATAGAGCCGAGATTCTTATTTTACTTATCACGCTTACGAGTTTTCGTAAGTTTATTTAGTCAAAAAAATAGCTGTCTTAACTCTTCTTAGGTTTGGATGAATTTGGATTTTTACATCAGGGCTGGAACAGCACAGCATGTTTAAATAAGGAAAATATACTCAAAATTATCTTTCTATAAATGATTCATCAGAAACACATGGTGGAACTGTTTCATTATCTTAGGGTAAGAACGAAAACTAGGATCTAATGAGCAGGAAAATAATGTTAAATTTGAAAAAAGAACAACTTCAAACGTCTTATTTTAAATATAATTTTTTTATAAATGAATAATAATTTTTTAAAATAATTTTTTTTAAAATGTATATTACCTTTCTTTTAAGTAAAGCAATTTGAGTGTAGATAAATCATTGGAAATTTATATGGAAATATAAGTATTTACTATATGTTAAGACTTATTTAATTTGGGGCAAAATAGTTAAAATAACTCAGAACAAGTTCCTTATATAAAACACGTAAAAGTATTAAATTTTCTAATTCGAAAATGCCGTCAGGGAAATACATCTAAGCTTCAAAAATTATTGAAAGTAACATTCTTTCAAGAAACTTATTTTAAAAATTCTACAATATCTTCACATAATTATTGTACGTATTGCCTATTCTTCATTATTAGAACTTAGAAAATACAATTAACGTTTATTTATTGATAAAGGTTTAAACTGAAACTTTTTTTTTTAGAATATGAGAACTTTTTAAGATCCTATATCAGTGTTTCTCAAACTGTGGGGCGCGCCCCCCTGGGGGGGCGCGATAACCTTACGAGGGGGGCGCGAGCATATCGAAAATAAAAGATTTAAAAAATAATTAATTTACTGGAATGAATTAAAACAAAATACTTTCAGACATAATAAAAAATGCACTTTTACTCTGATGTAAGTTATAGGCCAGGGATGGCGAACCAATGGCACGCGACAGAATATTTTGGGCACGCCATCGATCAAAAACGATTTGCATTTTGGCTTAAAATAATTAAGTTTACTATTAAGTATTATGAACAAACGCGAGTGATCCGTCGCGATGCCGACAAGTGGGGGAGCAGACTCGTTTGTTATGTCTTGCGTAAATACTTCGTATATTATAAATTGCTAATGATGCAAAGTTTATCTACGCATAGTGTGTGTACGTAACTATTTCTAAATATATTCAAGTTGTTTAAAAAACATATTCTAACGTTTACATTAATAGTTCAGCTTGTATATACATCTAATTTATTAATGTGATCTAATTCTTGTCTTGTAAGTCTAATTGGTAAAATAGCTCTCACTGCTTTATTTTTAAAAATTTTAATGATCTGAGACAAAAGCGAAAGATCAGACACTACAGAAATCTCCTGCAAGCACTCAATTTCTTAAAAACAAATAAATCTGCCCATGAGCCCGCAGTCGTGCGCAGTCAGTAAAAAGGGGTGTTTTTTGGCGGGGGGGGAATCAAGCGAGAGCACATAGAATAGTTAATTTCATCGACACATCTGTACATTTAAAGTTTTGTGTTAAATTTACGATTTTTAACTGGTATTTAATATGGCTAGTTCAACAAAAAAAAAAAAGTGCAAGATAGTAAGTATAGCAGAGAATTTCAAACTTGGTGGGCTGATAAATATGGCATGATCAATAAAGGTGACAAAGCGGTGTGTGTTTTATGTTCTGGAACAGTGGTATGCAGAACATATATCGTTTGTAAAACGGCATTTTGAAACAAATCACAAATCCTTTTGTGAAAAAGCGAACCAGAGCAAAAGAATTAATTGCAAGTGCAATAAAAGACAGAAATAAACAGTCGACGTCTATATTTAAATATGTAAGCAAAAATTGTCACACAAGTGCGGCAAGTTACTCAGCTGCAAATGCCATTGCTCGGCATGGTAAACCTTTTAAGAGGGAGAGTTTTTGAAGGAAGCTTGGTTGGCATGTGCGCCCTCACTTTTTGATGATTTTGATAATAAAGATAAGATAATTCAGCGCATCAAAGATGTTCCTCTATCTAGAAACACAATGAAAGATAGAATCTTGAAATTGGCAGAAAATGTTACAGATCAACAAAAAAATGACATTAACTCCGCTCCTTTTATATCGCTATGTCTTGACGAAAGTATTGACACTACTAAATCGGCACGTTTAGCTGTCTTTGCTCGATATTGTGTAGGAAACATCATTAAGGAAGAATTAATTGCGATAACATCGTTGTTAACAACTACAAAGGGCACAGATATTTGTACGGCAGTAAGAAATTCGCTTGCTGAGAAGGAAATTGATTTGAAAAAAATTGTTTAGTAACCACTGATGGTGCTCCAAATATGGTAGGCAAAAAATGGCTTAATTTCTTTATTTAAAACAGACGTAGGACACTCGATTCTTGAATACCACTGCATTATTCACCAACAAGCCTTATGTGCAAAGAGTGGTTCAAGATTTCTTGATAATGTAATAACTTTATTCACAAAAATAGTCAACCTCATATCGTCACAGGCTTTAAATAAACGAAAGTTTGATGCTTTGTTGAATGAAGTCAATTCGGTGTATAATGGCTTAATAATGTATAACAATGTTTGCTGGTTGAGCCGCGGGAACGTACTTCAAAGATTTGTTGATTGCTTGGAAGAAATCAGACTGTTTCTACAAAATGAGAGCAAAATTGAACAATACCCACAGTTGATGGATATTATGTGGCTTTTATAATTGATGTTTTTTACAGACATATGCCAATATTTCAACAAATTGAACATAAAGCTTCAAGGCCCGCATAAAACAGTTATCGTCATGATGGATCCGCTTTTGAAGCTAAACTATATGTTTTCAGAAACGATATTATTACAAAAACTACAAGTACTTCCCAAACTTGAAAAAAATATCACAGATTTAGATGCCCAAGAGAAACGAAACGAAGAAAAAGTTATTGATGACTTTATTTCCATAATGGATTCTTTAATCAAAGAATTTTCAGCGAGATTTTCTCAGTTCAAGGAATTATCGGAAACGTTCAAATTTATTATGTACCCTGATGTGATTTCGTTTGATAAACTGAACTTGTCTCAATTCGATTGGTTGGAAATTGAAGAACTTGAAATGCAACTGATTGATTTCCAGTCTAGTTCAATATGGATTCAAAAGTTTATTGAAACAAGGAAAAAGTTGGAATTGATTGAAGCAGAAAGATTGACAAGCAATATAAGTAAAAATACCAGTAACGAAATTTTGGAAACATGGAATTCGATTCCAGACGCATTTAACTGTTTAAAGAAGTTGGCGTATGCTATTTTAACCATATTTTCATCTACCTATGCCTGCGAGTCATTATTTTCAGAGATAAATAACATCAAAGACTCGCTTAGAAACCGTTTAACAGACGACTCTAATTCAGCATGCATTCTACTAAAAGTAACATCTTATAATCCTGATATAAGTTATTTCTCATCTAATCTACAACAGGAGAAATCACACTAATGTTACTTTAATTAAAATTACAAGTATAACTAAAACATTTACTACTATACAGTGCAAAATGTATTTTTTCGTATTAAATAAAGAATTTTGATTTGTTCGTATTTAGTTTTATTAGTTGTTCAATAATCACAAGTCAAAATTATTTGATGGCACGCCTATAACTCATTAAACGTTTTTTTAGAAAAAATGGCATGTTGACCCAAAAAGGTTCGCCACCCCTGTTATAGGCGATATCAAGTCATCAAAAAAAAAAAAAACTTCTTCAATACTTAATTAGCTATCTTTGATTCTATAACCAAATAAAAAATATTTTATTTAATTTGCTGTAATCCCATGATGAGAGAGTTTTTATTACGTTTTCTTTTTTAAAAATAACATTCTACTCTTTCAGAGAAAAAACAGATCCCAGATCCAGAATCGAAAAAATTCAGGAACAAAAAATTCATCACTGTCATTATTTTTGAAATACTGCACATTATAGCTGTAATTTGTTTGACCTTCTAAGTTATTAGTAGAGTTAGTTATAACCCATCTCTTATGTGTTTATTTCTCATTTAAGGAAGTTGTATGTAATGTATTTCTCTATTGCGCTTTTTTCCACGTAAAACAGTTTTATGATATTTGGGAAAGCACACACACACACACACACTCTTTGATGGATTACTATGCGAAGACTGAGACCAAGAGGAGTATTTTCAAACATAAAGCATAACAATTGTTTTTAGCAGTAACATACATATTATCATAATGAATACACTTTTTACCCGGAAGTGGTCGCGCGGGACACACAGATCACGAAATTGTTGATTCTGGCAGAACTGTTTATTTGTCACCAAAGAAAAATTGAAGAGTCCTTCAAAGTAGGTAAGTAACTTTCTCTTAGTTATATTATTCACTGGAATAACGATTTGTATCGTGTACAATAAAATAATTATAAAAAAAAGGATTGGGGTGACTCAATAACCCTGCTAGATCGTATCGAGTGCGCGCCTGCTCCCAGGTTAAAACATGTTGAAGTCTTTTTGCTTTAAAAATATTAAAAATAATACAATTATTCTTCATCGGAATTTTATATTGTTGTTCATTATTTAACATCAACTATAAATGCTAATTCTGTGAGGATTAAAATTAAAATTCGCTTAAAACTAATTATAATTTGAGCAAGCATTTAAAAAAAAACATTTTACATTTTTGTAAACATTGTCGCGCACTTGGCTTTAATGTTTGGCAAGAATGTTTTATTTTCTTTTAAACGAACTCATGCAAGGAGCGCGTACTTCGGCCGGTATACTTTTAATGTATCAGTGCTGCACAGAGTATTTTATAACTATTTAATTAATACTAAATTAAGAACAAGTTTAATAAGTATTAACGACTTCCATGGGCTTGTTCTACAAAGCAAAGTTTTTATAAGGAATGCTTATTATTAGAAATTGACCCTCTGAGTTATTTTTCTATATTTAGCAGATATCCATATTTTGTCTTCTAAGCAGTCACCGCATTTTGCAATATGTTCAATTTAAAAATTAGAGAAAGGAAAAATAACGTAATAATTGTCCTATTACTTAGATAATTTATTTTTTTGCTTAAAAGTAGTATTTAAAATTTAATACTTATGTTATTAATGTGTATGGTTTATAATTAAGATCTCGTATTGTAGCTTTAGCGTCAAAGTGAATTATTATTGCATTTAGTGCATTATTAATGTATAAGGGGGGCGCGATAAAAATTGTGATTGAAAAGGGGGGCGCCAGTATTGAAAGTTTGAGAAGCACTGTCCTATATACTTCTTTTTGGGTAAAAGAAAAGTACAGTTAAAGAGATAAGTAACAATCATTAAATGTTAAAAAATTATTTTTTGTTTATTTTGTATATTTTTTAAAATTAGAACAATTATATGAGATAATGGTGAAAGCTTTAGTTTCCTCTTTCTTCCATTGCAAATGATTTTACACAAGATTCATGTATTATGACATTTTTCACATACTTTAAGTAAATATTAATTTCTGTTCAGACTTATTCTTCTTCGTTTAAGTTTTTTATACTTTATTAAACAGCAATATATATGTTGTTTCACTTTTATGCAAATTTTGGTTGTGAAAATAGTATTTTTCTCGAAGGAAAGAAATTCTTTACACTTTCCAATACCATACTTCCATAAGTTAAATTGGAGAGTTCTTTTTGTTAATTGCACGTTGTACGAATATTTTTAATCTTATTTTTGTACCTTTATGATAATAATATGCATCTCATTTCTTCTGCTACTGAAAATATTTGAAAGGTAGCGCATGTTTTGTGTTTAATATTTCAAACAAAAATGAAGAACTTTGCTGATTTTGTTTTCACTTGCTATTACTGTTTCTCCCTATTTTTGATTTATTACAGACAGAACGTTTCTAACAATATTTTTTAACATTTTACGCGTAAACACAGGATGTTAAAAGAATCTTTTATTTAAAGTTGTTATAGTAGGCCTCCTTCAGAATTTTGAAATCTTTCTTATAAAAGTTATCTAGGTATCCACAAAGGAAGATGTGTTATAGAGTTGGATGTTTTAAATGAGACTTGATGAGAAGTATACACAGAAGAGTTATAACATCATGATCCCCTCTCACTTAAAAAATGAGTTCGTCTAAGAATAAAATCACTGCACATGCGCAGTTGATGCTATATAAAACACCAATACAATGCATTTCACCACGTACAGTGTTTAATGACACAATGGGAAAAAAACTGATTTATCAGATTTCGATTAAAATTAAATCGTGATGACTCGAAGCCTGTGGAAACATTGATTTCAAAAGTGGTGCATTTAATGGGTTGCTCACGTGCAGCCGTTGTGATTACTTATCGAAATTGGTACATGGATGGTAAAATAAGTCACCGGCTAGAGGCTTGTCTTTTACAGCGCATTAATTACTGAGGGGAAGTAGAGACTGTAATACATTGTTCACCATGACTGAAGGGTTACAACGTCTGATATCACGTGTAATTACAACAGTGTTGACCTCCTAGAGGGTGTTTCTCAACATAGAGCACCATATGCTGTGTATGGGCTTAGGCAGCCGGCGCCCGAATAGTGTTCTGAGCTGATGGTATGTCATTGTCAACAGCGCCTGCAATGTACCATGAAACATTGGTATTGGACTTTTGAAGATTGAAAGTTTCCTAGTCAATAGAGTCCAGTTTTCTCTTCAAACACATTGACGGCCGAGTGTGAATAATACTTTGATTACGACAGAAACCCTAACATCAAGGTGTACAGTTGGCCGGATATAAACATTGGTAGCAGTATTACGTCGTGAGCAACGCTTTCATAGGACATATTAGAACCTATTATCCCCCTAAGAACAATCCCTAACGTCTTTACGTTGTGTGAACATTATTGCTGACCAGATATACTTTTTTGTGGAAAAAGTTAACTCTTTTATAAAAACCATTAGGGATGGTTGCCTCATGTCATTAGGGTCAAATCATCAAAAAGGTGTTTGAGGAACATTCTGAGGAATTATAAATCGTGTCCTGGCCTTCGGATTTCTCTGACATGAATCAAATCAAACATTTATGGTTCCACTTAAGAAATTGAGTTCCACCTCGTAATGTGCGGGAATCGCAGGACCAGTTGGAAACTGCTGCATCAGATACGCCAGACTATCAGCACCTTGTCGAATCAATGTCTCGCCAGGTGTAGTCGGTTGTGAATGCGAAATGCTATCATTTTAAACAGGAGGGATTAATGTAATGGTTCTTCAGTGAGTAGCTTCACAACTTTAATGTTCAACCTTAAAGTTAAAATTTTACAAAGATTATATATATATATATATATATATATATATATATATATATATATATATATATATATATATATATATATATAATATTCAGTTCATCAAAATTCGATCTATATTTTAAGATATACACTGGTGTGCAAAAATTAAGGACAAAGTCGAAAAATTAGCATATCAGCTGAACGAAGAGGCAGAGCGGACAGAAAGACCAATCAGGAGATTAAGTAAGATGATGTACGGTAGCACATGCGCAGATATGCAGGTAGACGTAATGGGGGAGTGTCTGAGTAGTATAAAGCATGTTTTCGGTGTAAGATCAGTATTTCTGGCAAGGAGATTGTACGCCGCATAGCAGTTAAAAATCACACCGAGTTGCTACCTCAGCGAGAAATGGCGAATAATCAGAAATGGCGAATAATCAATCTGTTAGACGACATCTGGATGCTTTTACCCGAGGTCGAATCATTGGGAAGTTGGAGGAAGGCCGCAGTGTGACAAGTGTGGCTGCAGAGTTCGGAATTGCTCATAGCATCGTTTCACGACTTCGGAGACAATTTCAAACTACAGGAACAGCTATCCGGGGGTTCAGTAGTGGTCGTCCACGAGGAACCACACCCGCAGATGACCGGTACATTGTCTTACAGGCCAGAAGAAACAGGCGGCAGACAGCGGGAGAAATAGCTAGACACACGACACAGGCGACTGGACGACCGATATCACGTTTTACCGTGGCCAGAAGACTGTACGGTGGTGGTCTGTTTGCACGACGCCCTGTATGGTGTGTACCTTTAACGCCTGCCCATCGGAGAAGGCGTTCTCTGTGGTGCCGGGAACACCGGAAATGGAGAGACAATGAATGGGGACGAGTACTCTTTACAGATGAGAGCAGATTCAGTTTGAGTAGCGATTCTCATCGCATACTCATCTGCAAAGAGCGGGGAAGCCGCGATCATCCCTCGAACATCCTTGAAAGGGACAGGTATGGAGGTCACGGTGTTCTCGTTTGGGGAGGCATCATGCTTGGTAGTCGTACAGACCTTCACATCTTCGACGCACGTTCAGTCAACGGGACCCGTTATTGTAACGAGATTCTTCTTCCATATGTGCGTCTTTTTAGAGGCGCTATGGGTCTGCAGTTCCTTTTCATGGACGACAATGCACCATGTCATCGCACAGTAGCTGCCGAACAGCTCTTAGAGAGTGAGGATATTGAACGTATGGATTGGCCGGCACGATCTCCGGATCTCAATCCCATCGAGCATGTATGGGATTTTCTAGGCAGACGCTTGGCAGCTCGTACCTTACCACGATTCGGGAGCTTTGATTGGCGCTGCAAGACGAATGGGCAGCAATGCCTCAACAACTCATTGACACCCTCATTCTCAGCATGGGCAGACGCTGTGAAACCTGCCTAGCAGTCAGGGGAGATCATATCCCTACTAAAGACCGGATGTTTCTTGCTGGACACCCATCATAGGGATGTTTCGGCCTTCAGTCGCATTGCGCTCCATGCTACTTTTTCAATCAAGCTTCTTTTTATCCCTCTGATTTCTCTTTTAGTAAGTGTTGCTTACATTACACATGTCCTTACGTATTGGGGATCTTACGGTATTGAATGTGTTGATTTGGAAAGCTTTTGTATAAAGTTATATTGAAAAAACCGTCTGGTCCTTAATTTTTGCACACCAGTGTAGAGACATGTTGCTACATATATTTTGGATTTTAAAACTGTGAGGTGTGAGAGTTATTTGATGGTATTTATTTATTTGTATTGGATACGTATCTCTCGCACGAGAAAAATTCTAAATAAAGAAATTAAAATCTTACGTTTTTCAACATAGTATTTTATTTGTGAGTTATTTATAATTTAAGTAAAATAATGTTTAAATTGCAAATTAAATTTTTCATATAATTATTTTAATAGTCAATCCAATCCGTATTTTATACATAATAAAATCATCCAGAACTTCAAAATAAATTACTATTTTAAATACAGTGAATTAATTAACTAATTTAAATCCAATTAGCCTTTATTTAAAATTTAATTACTTATTTTTCAATTTAATTTCAAAAGTATTGACATAGATTTCCAGGACAATATCCCTTGCATAAAAACACTTAAAATACAAGAAGATAATAAGATAAGAATACTAATACAAGAAGATAAATTTTCCCCGTTACTTATTATGTTACTTATATGAATATCATATTTAGTTGCAGAAGCTCTTTTTCTTCTTTTACTGAAGCTATGATGATGGAATATTGAGCATTAAATATTTTATTGGGAATTATTTGAAAAAGTTTACTTAAAACTGGTACGTATAATAATAAGTTTAAATATGAATTTCCTATTAGGTAAAAAATGATTACATTTACGCAATTTAATATAAAAGAATCATGTTTGAAAATTAATTCACATAATTCTGGAGTGTAGACATACGAGGTGTGGCTATTAAATAAAAAGACTGATGCTATAAATTTTTTTATTTTGATTCTATACACATTTAATTATTATTATCTTATATGATATCTCTCCATCATCCCTACAACGTTCCATAGAATTTTCCATTGTTTGAAACAGTACTGGAAGTCTACTTGTGTCAGTTCCTTTGGGACGCAGGCTGCTTTCTCTTTCACAGCTTCAACGGATTCAAATCTTGTTCCTTTTAAAGCAAATTTCACCAAAGGAAACAGATAGACGTCACATGGCGCTAGATTTGGCGAATGAAACAAATGATCTAACATAAGGATACTGTACAAAGCAAGAAACCTCTTGACAGACAAGGCGGAAAAAGTTGGCGAATAGTCTTGGTAGAGAACTCATGACTTCGGATAATTTCCTCCTTATTCTTTCACGGAGTTCAGCAAGAAAATGAAGGTAGTAGGTAGTAATGATGATTAATATTTTGACCTTCAGGAAACCAACAAAGGTACATAATTCCTTGAATATAGGACAAAACAATCACCACTGCTTTGAATTTTGATTTGCTGATTGGAGCCTTTTTGGCTCTCGGTGAAGATAGACTCTTCAAGTTCATGGATTGGTTCATCGTTTCTGTATTATAAGTAAAAAACTACAATTCGTCACATGCTATTATTCAATAAATTTGGGTCATTTTCAATGGTATTAAAAGTGTCAGTGCAGACATTTCTAAGAGCTTCTTGTTAAAACGTGAGAAGTGTAGGCATCATTTTGGCACACACTTTTTACATGCCAGAATTACTAAGCAAAATTTTCTGCAAGCATTCTTTGTCATTTTCTGCAGTCCCAGCAATCACACGAATACTTAACTGAATGTCATATCGAACCAGATTACCGATTTTTTCGGTACTGTCATCTGTGTTTGACATGGAAGAGTGATCCAGGCAGGAATCATCTTCAACGTCTTCTCGGCCATTTTGTTCAAACGCTTAAACTACTCAAAAACACGTGCGCGTCATAACCCTTCACTACCTTACACTTCTTTTAAAAAATTTTAAACTTCAGTAGTGATTTTTACAAGTTTGAACTTTTTTGAAGTTTCACAACAGTTCGTTGCTCTATTGTTAAATTCATCATCTTTACGTTGTAGCATAATAATAATAATAATAATAATAATAATGAAACCTCTAATGTGAACAAAGACTAAGGCTAAAAGGATTTGTTTACGGAAACGAGGGGCACTGCATTTTGAAAGAGAAGGATTTACGCTAAATAGCTGTCGGTTGCTGGCGTTCGGCGCATCTTTACTTTTTTTGTAGTAGCGTCAGTCTCGTTATTTATTAGGCACACTTCGTAAATTTATTATTTTAATAATTTTTCCAATTAAAACAGTATTTGTAGGAATTTTATGTGCCATGTATTCAACTTTTTTCCTAATTATAAAAGCACTATCATATTTTGAGCGATATTCTATATTAAACGTTTGACATTCTATACTATTTATGCCCACGAACTAATTTATAATACATGATTTAACCTTACAATTGCCTCCGAAAGTCTGCGTACAGGCGATCATCTTTCATATTCATGCAAAAATCGCTAATTAAATAAAGTCTTTCTGAATCAATACTATTTTGATTGATTCCTCTAACATCGTAAATTCAAATAGTATAAGCAACAAACACCTGATTATTACACAAAATAATACAAATACTTATAACTTGAGAACGACACAAATCGTGCGCGTCAAAAGTCTGCGTACACTGGAAAAGACATTTACAAAAATGGATTGTATTTAAAAGTTAATGCTTTTTAAGCTATATATATATTCCGTTCTTTTTATAACTCTCTCAACATATTTGGCAGCGATTTAACTAGCTTAGTTGTTTCATCTGTGGATATTTTGTTCCAATCTTCTACTATGACAGATTTGAGCATTTCCTTGGATGTATTACGTTAGTCCTGATTATTCACTCGAGTAAATCCTACAAATGCTGTATTATTGTGCTTAGGTCTAGGAACTAGACTGACTTTCGGAGTTGGTTTGAGACTTATCAGAACAGCCATGGCTTCACAATGTGAGCCATTTGCTTGGAACCTTTGAGGCGTTGAAAGTAAAAATCATTACTCACCGCAAATTTCTTGGCATATGCCCTGATATTTTACTTCAATAAGTTCAAGTAACCAATTTTGTAGATTGTTGATTCAATAAATTCCAGATTACCAGCTTATAGGTTTCAATGCACCCCCCCCAATATTAAGCCTCCTCCTCCATGTTTGATTATCGAAAGAGGATTCTCTCTCTTAAGATAAGTCCAAGAATTTTTGCAGACATATTTTGGGGCTTTTCGATGCAGAATAACAAAAATTACTTTCAATTGAATATATTACATTTTTCCAATAATTATGTGTCCTATTTAGGTGTTTTTTGGCAAAGGTCATTCTCTTAGCTCTGTTCATTCAAAAAATAAATGACTTCTTGAGTTAACTCGTGCATGATAGTCATCCTTTTTCAGTTTTCTTTTAATTGCAATTAAAGTCACACTTTTATGCAATATCTCAGCAACAATTTTAGCTACTTATGAAGCTTATAGTCTTGGATTTATTTTTATAGAGTGTATTACAAAGCAAGATTTTCGAGGCGACACTGCAGACAGGTGGCCGGATCTTGGCTTGGACGTTAAAATTTTAGTTGATTTGTAGTTTTATGAACACATTTTTATCAATGAATGTCACCTATTTAACAGTTTCATCAATTGTTTTAAAAATTTCCTCCCTTTTCTGAAGATCTATGAGGATTTTTCTCTCAATAAAATATATCGATCTCTATTCTGTTTCCTGTCATGGAACCACAAAAGCTTTCAAATCTCAAATCCCAAATAAATCGTAAAAGAAGCTTAAAATTACTTAAAAACACGATTTAGTGCAATTATTTTACAGTAAAAGGACTTTAAATGCTCTATTTTGTAAGTGTTCGCATACTTTTGGAGCGGATGGTTGGTGATTATTTGGTGGTCATTCTTGTTTTTTTCTCGTTAAAGTGAATTTTGTTGCTGTTGTTTGAATAAGGAAAGTTTGAAGAATTGCTGACAAGTATTTTGATTTTCTAAAGCGAGATTTTAATAGTAATTATTAGCATAAACACGTAAGACGATTGCCTGTACGCAAACTTTCGGAGGCAAGTGTATATAAATTAAGAAATAATGAGATCGACCAAAAATCTTTAGTAATTTAGTTTATAATTTATTACACAAATTAGTTAATTAATTATTAAAATAATTTTGCATTTTTAAAATGCGTATAAAACGAAACAATTTAAAAAGTTATAGCTAACACAGATGTGCAAAAGTTAAGGAAAAGGTGATTTTTATAATGCAATGCCATACAAAAGTATTCTCAAATTGACATACAGTCACTCAAAAAGGTATTGGGACACTTGGCATGCATAACTGTTAAGCCATTTATAAAAAATATTTATCACATTAAAACAAAAACAAAATGAATTAAGTAAAATTTCAACATTTGGTGTACAGTATATAATGAAAATCTTATTAGTATTATAGAATTATAATTTGATCTAGCTTTTCAAATATAATGCAAAGGCACACTGGAGACAAAAAAGTATTGAGACACTTTTGAAATGAAAAATTTATTAAATATACAGCGAATCAATAGAATTTAATTTCACACTACTTTTTTAGACTAGAAGTTTAATCACAAATGTTTCAACAGTTAAAATTATTTATAGAAAAAATGGCGGGAAACAAAGATATATCGGTTGATGTTCGAAATCTCGTAAAAAAATCATTGGAAAGAGGGGAAATCAATTCGCTGTATAGGAAAAATAAGTAAGTCTACTGTTTTTAACATCATTAAGAGGTTCAAGAAAACAGTGTTGAAAACAAGGAAAGATCAGGGCGTTCAAGGATATTTAATGAACGTGAAGAGAGGCGGATTGTGTGTGTGTGACACGTACACATTAATCCAAGAACTAGTGCATTGAAAATGACTTTGAAATGTAAAAGTAGGTTCGGAAAATCAGTAAATCCTGAAACTGTCAGAAATGTTTTAAGAAAACATAAATATCATGGCAGAGTACCTCAAAGAAATCCCTACATCAGCAAAGCAAATAGACAAGCTAGGTTGACATTTGCTAAAATGTATGTAAGGTAGCCCACAAAATGTTGGGAAAATTTAACTTTTGTTGATGAAAGCAAATATAACATTTTCGAATCGAATGGCAAGCAAAAAGTTTGGTGGAAATCAAATACAGCAATGCATGTCAAAAATTTGCGGCCTACTATCAAATATGGAAGGGGTAACGAAATTGTCTGGGGCTGCATGGCAAGCTCTGTTTTCGGGAACTTGCATTTTATTGATGGTACAATGAATAAATATGTCTATCTTGACATTCTCAAGCGAAATTTAAAGCAAAGTGCAAGCAAGCTGGGAATCTCAGAATATTTTAAATTGTACCAAGATAATGACCCGTGACATACTGCAGATATTTGCAAGTAATGGGTCCCCTACCACTGTTCGAGAGTTATTAAAACTATTGCACAAAGTCCAAACCTTAATCCCATTGCCAATGTGTGAGATTATTTGCAGCAAAAACTATATGAGCACCAAATTTCTAACAAGCAAGATTTGAGAAAATATTTGGTCGAAGAGTGGACCAAAATCGATAGATCGTTTTACAAAAAATCGATCCAATCCATGCTAAATAGACTCCAAGAGGTCATAAAAAGCAAGGAGGGCCCAACAAGATATTAATTTTTAAGTTTGAATTTTTTTTCTTAATTTATTGGTAAGTGTCCCAATATACTTTATTGAGCACGTTTTTTAACTCGATGTCTTTTATTTTCAATTTTAACCATAATTGCATTAATGTATAAGTTTTGTTCAAATTATTATTATTCGTATTTAACAAAATAACGTTTACTTCTTATTTTTGGTTTCATTTGTATGTTTAAGTAAAATGTTACGATAAAAATATATGAACTGAGGTAGTGTGTCCCAATACTTTTTTGACAGACTGTAAATAATACCATAAGATTCCTTTTACATAAGAACATGGAAAAAGTTAACAAAACTGTCCAAAAAAGGAATCCAAAGGGTAAAAAGGAGTTTTAATGAAAAATTAGCATTGCGCACAATTGAAACTGACAACAAAATATCCTCGGGATACATTCCTGACAAGAAAATACAACTTTTAGACGAGGATATGACACTTGACTTCTGTACAGGATTCACATCAAGTGTCAATAATGAGGTATTGCAACCCATTCCTCTTGTAGTGCCAATTGCAAGGACGGAATCACTGATGGTGGCTGCTGACGTGCTTCAAAGTATCTCTCTAAAGGGTTTCGTAGGTGTTTTTATGGATTTAGATCTGAGGACCATTGATTAAACTATGTGTTGAATAGTTTCACTTTGTAACATCTCTTCCAAGCCATAATAGAATTATTTGCTATGAAGAGGAGCTGAAGATTCATAGAACGTCTAAAAAGATGCACATGAGGAAGGAAAACCTCGGGAAAATAGAATGGACTCCAGTTATTGAACCTCCTTTGAAGACACAAAGGTTTGCAAGGACTCAAGAGCGATACCTCTTTAAAGTAGAACTCTGATACATCCAAAACAGTTCCTTTTGATTATGTTGGATGATTGTAGCAAATTTCCAATTTCCTTTGCTCTCAAGATGTTACCATGTAGATTGAACTAATGGGGTAATTGGATGCTTAAGTTAAATAACACAACCCTCTACTTTATTCCACGAACTGAATATTTCTTTTGATTCTATACAGCCATGGAAAATTCCTAAATTTTCCATAACCAAAATTACAGTTAACAACTTTTATAACTTCAATTACAAGAATAATTATAGGCATGAAAACATTCTGACAGAAGCTAAAAGTCATTACAAAGAAAACAAGTTACTTTTGCCACTTGACTTCAGTCCTGATCTGTTCCTATATTGTATTTCCCAACAGCTCTTTTAAACAGATATTAATGACATACATCGTACTGATATTTGTGTAAATAGATCATCAATATGCAGTCACCTAACCACGATAAAACGTGACTTGATACCAATCATGTATTATCTTTTGCACGTTCTTAGGATTTCTTGCGTTTTTTGAGGACTGTTCCCTTTCGCCTGTAGGACGATATTATTATCGCTCGCCACTGTTGTTAACCGTTGATGGCCAGTACTGGATCTTCGGACAACTGCTCCTGTAGTTTCAAATGCTTCCCGAGCTCGTGAATCTATGTTGTGAGGGATTCCGCTACAATAGTAACACTTTGATGTTTCTTAATCTTCCTAATGATTCATCTTAGGATAAGGTCTTTCAGAAGTCTACAGACTTGCCGGCCGGCCACACACAGTTGTCAATACTTGATGTCTATTAGGCTGCTGTATATATATATATATATATATATATATATATATATATATATATATATATATATATATATATATATATATATATATATATGTGTGTGTGTGTGTGTGTGTGTGTGTAATAGCTCTCACAGAAATGCTGAGTGTATATTGCCTGCCTACTTGTTACGCTGATATGTTAATTGCTCAGCTTTGTCTCTAACCTTTACGCGGCAGTGTACATCAAATATAAGAGTTTAAAAGATATTTAATGCTTTCACTTGTTTTTTTAAATAAAAATACCAATGAGTTAAATAGACAAACTTTATAGAAACATTTGCATAAATTGAATATTCGAAATTCGTTAGGGGTGGCGTTAAAAAAAAAGTGATTCTTACTCTTCATTCTTATGCCGATGGAGGCATGGTTTCATCGAAAACGTTGTATGGAATAAAATATCTGTTGCAAATTCATTGCAACGGGATTGAAAAAACTTTTTGTGCCATGGAGGGGAAGTTCAAGGATATATCATTTGAGGATGATTCAAAATTCCCAGGCTTGTTTTCATGTATCTTTTGAGAGACGTTAATTAAAAAAATTAGCTAAACAAATTTTTCTCTGAGAAATTTTAAGGAATTAGAATATACAGTAAAAAACTTTTTTTAGCTCCAGAACTGTTGCATTAAAATTTTGACAGGTGAGAAAAAAATTACTTGCAAAGATAAACGAAAAAAAAATTCTATTTTTAAGTTATTTTGTAATTTTCTTTAAGGAAATTGCCATTAAAAGCACCATATAATTGTTCTTGTCTGTAGATTTTATGTTTACCAATGATTTCATGAAAGTAAACATTTTAATTGATTTAAATATGGTAATGAGCTGTTCAGTTATAATACTTTCATTTTTTTGTGTACTGGGAACAACAGTATATATAGTAACAGTAACATGAATTTGTGTAACGCGGTTTTGTATAAACACAGCTCAATAACTGAGGGAAATCCCTATGCACAGGAATTATCCTACACACATCCTGCAACTCTAATCCAATACAGTGTTTGTAAATTACATAAATCTCCGAAGCAACTCCTAAAATTTCTAAAAGCAAAATCCGAAATTCAGGAAATTTTAGCGCAGTGTGGGACGAAACAAAAGCTTTTAAGTGCTCGAGATATCTCTGGAAATGTTTCGTTTGAGCCTGTGTGTCTCATCTGATTTGCCTGCAGAAATGTTCGTTTTTATTAGAATTTGAAATCCATTTTGCTCGTGGAGTATAAAGAATATTTAAAAAAATTATGCTTTCTTTTCGTGTATTCTTATTTTAAAAATTTGCGTTATATATTTAATATACAATGCAATGTTTATATACAATGCTCAACATTGTTTATAAACAATGTTTAGTGTGTAACAATTTTTTGATGAAAATTGCTGTATAGTAAACTTTACCTTAATTATCAAAATATATGTTTTTTTTTTTATTTGTTGGAATCTAACTCCCGTTTTTGCATCATGTTTCAGATAACGTAGATTCACAATATAAAACATTTTTAGAGATAGTTACAATCATGTTATATGAAAGTACTAAAATACTACATATAGAAAAATATATATATTTATCTCATAGATAGGAGAAAAACTTTTTGCAATTTCAAAAAAGTACTTTTAAAATAATCATATTCAATACAGTAGAATGGCAAAAACTTTTCCCGAAAGATTTGTATGCATTTACATGCATGCAACTAAACTATATCTTATAAATATTTCTTTTAATTATGCTATCCCATACATTATCGTATTCTGTAAAAACACAAGTTTAATATTACATTATTCATTGATACATATTATGCACGATAACAATTACAGCTACTTTATCAGCAAGTGCTAAATTCTTCCACAGGTGTCTCAGAATAGAACGTTGCAAGGGTAACGTAATCGTTACTCGATAAATTTGATCGCGTGTCGTTGGAAAAAATTCGATGTTTTTGTCATTAATCAACCATGATCATAAATTATGTTTCTTCGACATTTCGTGGACTCATTGTTAATAGTACTAACATGTTTACGTATTATACTGAAAAATGGGATCGCTTTTGAAAATGCATTTATTATGTGAATATTAGATATCTCCTAAAAGCTCGGTATCAGAAACTGCCGTGAAGAACCAATGCATTTAATACTTGTAATTGTTCTTTTTAAAACTAGTCTTTACAATAAATTTATGCATTGAAAGATTGGAATCCTTTTTTCTTCCTCGTATTTTCTGCAATTTTGTTGTTATATATATATATATATATTTGAATTTCACGCTTAGCAAAAACATTTAATACTTTAAAATACAAAATGTATTTTTCTTTATTAAGTAAACAGTTTTGGTTTTACTATTTCCCAATAATCACAAGTTAAAATTATTTGACGGCACGTCTATACCTCATCAAGTTCTTCTTTAGAAAAAATGGCAAGTTAACCCATAAAGGTTCGCCCCCCCCTGCTCTAGGGAATACTGTTTCGCTCTTGACGAAGTATGATCTCTTAGTCTTGGACAATAACAGGAGATTTTGGTCTTCAAGAATACGTTCTCCGAGTGTGTCCCAAACGTGATTGATCGGATTAAGATCAGGACAGCATGCTGGTCACTCCAAACTCTGCATTGCTTCAGCTTCTAGTAAGTTCTCTACAAAACGAGCTGTATGAGACCTGGCATTATCCTGCATTGAAAGAAAGAAATCATCATTGTTTACAGAGTAAGGTACGATACCGAATCTCAGTATCTGGTTTGCATACCTTTGATGCCGTCAAATTCTCAATCCGAATGATATGCAGGTCAGTACGTCTACCTATGCTGATTCCAGCACATACCATCAAGCCACCTCATTTGTAATGTAATCTTTCCTGAACGAATATAGCGTTATTTCTAGTGCTCCTTCACGTCTGGTGTCATACTCTAAACTGAATCGGCACTTGACTCCAATCACTTTCTATCCAATCTAGATATTCAGCAGTCTACTTTCTTTCAGCCGCATGATATCTTGCTGTCAACGAAATACACACCATTAGCCTAAGTACATATAGACCCCACACGTAAGGTCTATTTCGGATTGTTTGGCTTCAGACATTTATTTTTGTTTCCAAAAGAAACAATTGTCTTTGAATCTGGTCGCATTAGTTATCCTGTCTTGACTAGCTGTTAACAGGATATATCGATCATTATTTGCTTTGAAAGCACGCGGAAGATCCTGTCCTGGCCAAAATCGAATATGCCCTGTTTCTTGGAATCGATTCCATCGTCTTCAATGACACTTCTTGGCACTCCAACAGCATCCACCCCGGTTCTTTATTTTTGTCCGGATTTCAATCTCCCGATAATATGCTAAGCATAGGATTTTGGTAGATCATGTTGTCGTGACATTTTCAAAAAAAACAAACAAAACAAACAAACAAAAAAAAAACCCGAAAAAAAACCCACACCCGAAATGTTGAATTTAACTAAAGAGACAACGAAAGACAACAGCTTTTACTTGTGTACTTTTTCTAATTTTTTACATCATGAATATTAATTTGCATGCGAAGTTTTCTTCTGTTTTCTTCTATAATTTATATTATAGATGTTTTGTTTTACGTTAGTTATTAGAAGAAGTATTAGCGAGATTTCGTTAGGTTCATGTGCTCCCTTATTTCTTTAGTAGAGTATTGATGTCTGTAATTATAAAATAAAAAGTAAAAAAGCATAAACAAAAAAATATATGCGTAATATTTAAAAATATCATAAGCATATACAATAATGTCAGTATATTTTATAATAATATTAATAAAATTAGGAGAATATACAGAGGGTAAAAAAAATAATGGCGTCGATAACATCAAAGTAAAAATTTCTGAAATAAATTATATTTTTGAAAAAGACTTTAATATTAAGCAAATTAAGTTTTCAGTATTTTGTCTAAAAAAAAAAAATAGATATTTTAAGTACATGAATTTTCATGTTTAAAAAAGTAATAATTTTCTCCGGATTGTCCCATCAACCTTTTATTAAATGTATTAATAGATACATTTTAGTACATGCATTTAATATATTTCAGATTCAATAAAGATATTGTTTATCACATTGCATATACTGTACAACTGCTGTAGGCTGTTATAAATGCCGGCTTCTTTTTACGAATAAATCATTTAATAGTATCTATTTTTCGATTCCCACTATTGGTTCAGTCTCTCCCTATACATGTATATAGATATATACATATATGATATCTTGTTCAAATTTTCAATCGTTAATAAAATATACTTTCTATTCATCCATTCAAGTTCAAATACATTTTCTTAAACTTGTAGTGGATGACATTTGGTGTCAATACAGTTTTTTCAAATATTAATTCATTAATTAAATTAAAAAATGAATAAATAACAACAAAAATACTAGTCCAACAGCATATACAGAAAAAAAGTCGTTCGTTGTATCCCTGTAGCGCAATGGATACCGCGTTGGACTTTTAACCCAAAGGTCGAGGGTTCGAGTCCCACCTGTGATGGCGTAATTTCTGTGAATGTGATTTCTTTTTTACTATACTATTTTATTAGAATAATTAAATTTAATGAATGAATAAATAGTAACAAAAAACAAACACACAAAAAATAGTACAACACCATGTATAGAAAGAAAAATAGAACATTGCAAGGAAAATCGCTTTCTATTTTGTCACTTAATATTGTGATTCTATCATATGCATAAAAACATATTTATATTAATTGTAACTATTTAATAAAAACTAACTATAAAATATAAAATTTTTCTTTGTTGACCTAAGTAGAAGTTGACTTAATTTTATATTACTTGTTCTGTATTTGCCGAATATTTGCTCTATTCCCAGTTAAAAATGTAAATGTTGAAAGAGCTTTCAAATATTATTCTGGAGTTGAAAGATCAATATTTAATTGCTTTAAGATATATTACATGTGCAAAACATTCAGAAGTATCGATGCTTTAAATACAAAAATATATCAATGAACATCATCCTCAAATGATTACAAAAGAGTTCTCAGTACAATAAAACATAATTTTTATAAGCAGACGTTATGATTTAAAACACATGATACAGAATTCTAACCAGCGGACCAGACCAATCTGCCCTTCTGAATCCGATTACGTAATCCCCTTTGAACTTATGTGTCAGCTGAAACGACCTCCTTTAACAATGATCTGGCATCTCTGTATCGTTAATCAGCTCCATTAATTGGTTTCCTTCGCCAGCAGCTGTATGACTATTGTGGAATATGCTGATTTCTTGCCCTATATTGTATTCCCTATAAGCAGGGAGCTGTGCACTCCAAACCATTTACATAGTTAGTTAAGTGTCACCTACCCTACAATACCTTAAGGATTGCTTCCTTCCCTGATGTTGCACTCAGGAGCTACACAAGGGCTTTAGAGATGTATCTCATAATTTTGATCCTCCGTAAAGTGACGAGGAATGAGATTACACTTGAGCTAGTACCCCACTCTCCAAACATACACACCGTATCAACAAGATGGCATAGAGCAGGGGTGGCGAACCCTTTTGGACCAACGTGCCATTTTTTCTTTAAGAAATGGTTAAATAGGTATAGACGTGCCGTCAAATAGTTTTGACTTGTGATTATTGAGAAAATAATAAAACTAAATACTAACAACACAAAACTCTTTAATTACAACAAAAAAAAAATACATTTTGCACAGTATAGTAGCAAATATTTTATTTTTATACGTGTAATTCAAATTAAAGTAACATTAGTGTGAATT
This sequence comes from Trichonephila clavipes, assembly GCA_019973935.1. Classification (NCBI taxonomy): domain Eukaryota; kingdom Metazoa; phylum Arthropoda; class Arachnida; order Araneae; family Nephilidae; genus Trichonephila; species Trichonephila clavipes. Next base: position 394,224 of record BMAU01020257.1, on the reverse strand, counting down.
ATGTTGTGGTAGATTAGATGACAAAAAAACATGTATCAGGATTGTAAGATGTTACTTTTACCAGAAGGCAAGCCGAATTGGAGACATCTTCCAAACGGTTTATATGTGAGTTTTTAATGTTATTTATCCCTGAAAATAATGACTCGGAGGCATAGATAGAAGAAAATATGGTTAAAATAGTATGACCCAGTTTTTTCAAGCAGCTAAATGTATCTAGAATCGAATTCCATGTTTCCAAAATTTCATTACCAGCGTTTTTACTTATATTTGTGCTTGCTAATCTTTCTGTTTTAATTATTTCCAACTTTTTCCTTTTTTCAACAAATTTTTTAATCCATATTGAACATGACTGGAAATCAATCAGTTGCATTTCAAATTTTTCAATTTACAACCAATAGTTTACAAATTAGGACAAATTCAGTTTATTAAATGAAGTTACATCGAAGTACATAAAAAAAATTGAGAGCTTCCGATAATTCTTTGAATTGAGAAAATCTCGCTGAGAACTGCGACCGATCGCTCACGTTTCTCGTAATACTTCATATTGAACTTTGTTATTTTGAATTAAAATGCAAATCGTTTTGATCGGTGGCGTGCCCAAAATATTTTATCGCGTGCCATCAATGGCACGCGTGCCACTAGTTCGACATCCTTGGCATAGAGATTCCATTGATTTATTGTGCATAAAACCCTCTACATGGCAAATCTTTTATGGTACTGATTCGAACCTCGACTCGACAAAAAACACTGCCTGCTGTGATTTTGGGAATATGTTTTTGTTTCTGCATTTTTACTGTTTATGAAGGTTATATAGTTTAGCATCACTTATTTAATTTTCTTTTTTTTCATTAAATTTTATGCCAAATTTAAATGTTTTGAGCTCAATAAATTTACTTTTAAGATCTATGCTTATGTATAATTTAAACAATTGATTAACTTTGCAATGAACCTCCACTCGCGTTGGTACAACAGTTTATAGCAAGAAGAGTCACCATTAAAAATAATCACTTTTATTTCGTAACCTTGCAATTACTATCAACTTTTAATTCAGCGAAGTCGGTTTTATAACCTACACTAAATATTTATAGTAAAGAAGTACTTATATCATATTAAATGTAGGGAATTCGAGATTCTTATCGATTCAAAATGTAAACTATAATTTAATCCAATTGCTATCTTTTCTCTCTCGCGAACTTAATTCACTTGACTTTAGAGTTCCGTTTTGCATAAATCACGGTTTCTTTACAGGAAGACGTTCTCCAATCAAACAATGTATGGAAAGTATTCTCCTTTAGGATTAGTAGAAAGGTATGAATCGAACCTGTTTCAACTCTAATGAAGAAAATATTTAATATCACAGGAAATTTCATAAAAAAGAAACTATTTATATATACAAAGGCATATTTATTTAACAAATCGCGATGAATAAAACACTCATACACTACAGAAGAATATCATTATACTTACTTAATCTCCAGTAATGGTATGTTGCTTTCATAAACATACTACTTCAAGAAAGAATCAAATAACAAATTATTATATTGAAATTGAAACTCTACTCTACTAAAATTATTCAGATAAACAAACACCATGAAAATAATCTGTGCAGCCTCTGCTATTCGAGAAATCATATTTCATCAAAAAGAAACGCTTAGTGTTATTTTCATAAGTGTGAAAATAGGAATAAAATAGGAATAAAAAAAGTGTGAAAATAGGAATTGTAGGAATTTCCTACAAATATCTCGTCTCTAATTCCCTTTGTGTAGATATAACCTAAGCAATGAAAAGCCAATTGACTTCTTGTAAAAATAATAAAGTCATTTTTTGAGTCAATTTAAAATATGTTTAATTTTTATTATCTAGTTAGCATACATATGAAAACATTATTATTGGATATATCAAAGAAATTTAGAATGGCAATTTAACTTCCTTGTATAATTTGTATCGTCTTAAAAATGCACATTTAAAATAAATAAATTTATTAAAATACAGTCTCGACCTCCCTTTTACGAACCTCTATTTAGCAAATTTTTCTATTTTGCGAACTTTTTCCTGAAACCAAGAGCATTTTACTATTTTCTTCGTAAAATAACCTCCAAATAGCGAAGTACATTTTCTATTTAACGAACTTTTTCTCTTGTGATTCGATTTTTTTTCTCCCTATTTTAAAAATATTTCAGAACATTTTTCAAATTATTCTCTCTATTAACACATTTTATGGTGATCAATGGCCTTGAATTGGTTTCATCACCTAGTTCTTAACTCAACTAGAGCAATGAAATATGGCCATAATTTTTAAAACAAAAAATTCAAGTAAAGTTCCCAGATTTTATCAATAATTAAATTTAAGGATGCATGTGGTAGTGTATGCTTAAAATTACTGGTTATAAAATAATGTATGTTTAAAATTACTCGTAGGCTAAAAATTAGAAAACATAGTAAAAAAATTCATCAATTTTAATATAAAATTATTTTTTATTGAAAGTATAGTGTACTTTCCTGGACAATGTTTCCCCCCTTGTTTTCCTTGCTGATTTCTTTTTGATGGGCAAGATTTATAAAATAAATAGATAGATTTTAGAAAAAAGACGTAGGAATATTTACTTTTTTCTAATAAAATGTAGTGTTTGTGAATTAAAATTTTTTTACGTAGTTTAAGTACAGTAGTTAAGTTATCCGTCTTTTAAGTACATTAAAAGACGGATATCTATTTAACGAATTTTCCATATAAAGAAAATTTTTCAGGATTTAGCGACTACGTTAAATAGAGGTACTGACTGTATTTAAAAATTTATAAAACAAATGTAATGATTTATTTTTTAATTCCAGAAACGTTATTTGGGTTTTAAAACGAACAAAATTATTTAGTTATAATGTAAATTAAAAATTAGGAGGTCTGAATATGATTTTTTTGTATAAAGATAAGAAATACATTTTTTAAAAAGGGAAGTCCAATTTGATAACCAAATTGAATGATTAAAAGTTCCATGTCTTTACCACAATGTCAGTGAGGACCTATTGAAGTGGGAAAACAAATAGTTAAAAAAGAGCCATGAAATTTAAATTCAATTTTCTCAAGAACTCCTGAGAGATTTCTCCCTATCTATTAACCAATCTTAAAAAAAGTATTTGTACCGGAAGTCTCAAGGAAATTTAGACTTCCGGTACAGATATATTTTTCAAAAAAGTTTTTCGCAGTTCGTTGCTGAAAGTCTAAATGACAAGTCCATGAATAGGAAGAAGGATAAAATATAAACGAAACTTTTTTAATAGAAGAAACGTTTTTTTTTATATTTTGTCATAAAAACCTTGTTATTTACGATTTATATAATCGTTTGGCATTTTTTTATTCTTAATATTTTCCTTTATTTTTTGGCAGCACGATGAATATTTAAAGCACCTAATGCATCTGCATAGTTGTAAGAACTCAAAAAATTCACGACTTTATTATTGATGAACATCGAATAACATTTAATGCTAGAGTCAAAATATATGTAATTTATGGAAGTGTGCGGATCTTTATATCGAGTATTCCTCAAAATTGTTGCAAAGTGCATCGGATTTTGAAAGTAAATTACTCGACGCGTCAAAAAATTGAAGAATTTGTCAAAGACGTTTGAAATGTTACTCATTTGTGATTTAAATTTTAATTTATGACAAAAGTTAGGTACATCATTATACCCTTGAAACAAAGTGGATAAATATGGAATATTTGACCAAATATTTGCAGCGTAAATGAATCTACTTCAACATAGATCACCAGTTTAACTAGTATCATAGAAAAATAATATTGATATTCATTAACTAATAAATAATCCTAAATTTTGTTTCTAGCGGTTGTTTGATTTTTCAAAAACTTAATCTCTCTCTCTCTCTCATTTTCTAAAATATTAATCCAGAAAAATTTACGCAATATTGTCTTTCTGGTTAATAATTCAGGATTACAATAATATAAAGATTCCTACAATTCTTCGCAATTAATTGTCTTGTTCTAATATGAACTACATATCATTTAAAATTTACTCGTCTGCGAAAATAAAGGAAGATGTTAAATGAAATTTTGATTATGAACTTATTACTGAAATTAATGGATTACTTATGGGTCGATTTAAAAGGAGTTGGATTAAGTAAAACTAACTGTATAACAATATTTATCCTTTATTTTTGTTTTATTATAAGACGAAACGATTCTATTACAAATTTTTCTACGTGTTTCAATCTATTTATATTCGATTATATTTGAACATATTGTGAGGTGATTTAGAATAATTAAATGGATTTCTTTTAATACTTTCTAATTTTTGATAAATTTTTGCTGTTTATGCATATTAAAGTTTGTGAAATATCCATTTTTTTGATAATGTTCATGGTTTACATCCAATGAAGAATATTCCTTTATGTATATGGTGTAAATAAAATAATGCATTTCTTATGAAGTTAGAAAAATTATGAGGTCTTTTGCCAATATCTCTAGTGACGTGTGTGAATGTGTGACGTTAATAAACTCTCCTACATTAAACGTGGAAAACATATCATCGACCTAATCATCAGAATACGTAACTCCTTATGGGGTGCTAATTTGATATAGGAGTGCTACACGCCAAGTTGTTTATGTTCACCAAGATGGGCGATAACATTAGAATATGGTTACTTTGATATTTTTATGGTGTGGTAATGTGGTTGCCATAGGGACAACGTATATTAGAATTAATTTTTATTGTTTTTTTCCGTTGTAACCCTATTAATTTCAGACGATTTTAATTCGATTTCTTCAAAAATTTAACCATTTCCATTGCATTTGTTCTTCAGGCAACTCTAGCTCTCTTTTATCTATTCCTATATTCTTCATTTGAAATATATTTCAAAACAGTTACTTACAATTCTTTTCCAGATGATTTGTTACCGCTAGGCCGCCATCTTGGATTTCACGCATCTCGACAACAACCGCTTCTTGGCACGTAGCACTCCTATATCAAATTTAGTTCCTCTGTGGAGTTACGCATTCTGATAATTAGGCCAACGATATCTTATTTTAGTGCGTCTTCATACTTGGCTTCGAAAATGTACATAATTTTAGTTTCATAAAATAGCTAATAAATATGGCTTTCTTAATCGTATTCTTTTAAAACTCTTGAAGCTATGTTATGCAATACTGCTCTGTAAGTCACTTTTCTTTTTTAATCAATCTAATTTCTGTAATTTTGTTTTTTATCAGAAAAGTGTCATTTTTAATCATATAGCGAAAAAAAGGAATCGATCTTCCTCACAAAGCCACATTATTTTAGGAAACAAACGTCATTTTCGGGATTATTCTTCAAAAATAATTTTTCAAAGAGAGACTTAAAATTTTAATTACGTAATTTGAGATAATTTGAGCCTTTTCAAGAATTTGAAAGAAAATTAGTCTCTAAAATTGTTTTAATGCTGAATGAAAAAATATTACTGGGACTACTTTTGGGTATGAGGGACTTTGAAAGAATTGAATAGATTAGAGAAATGCATGTAATCTGCTTTTATTGAGAAAAAGTCTGCTTGTATTATTTAATTTCGAAAATGTTTTAAAAAATCGCTAAGGGTTTTAATAAATGAAATACAAAAAAATCTGCGTTTAAGAGAAATTATTAGACATTCTTCTAGCAGTTTTAATCCCATTTATAAAAGATAAGCTGAATTCTGTGTTGAATATTCAAAAATAAAAATACTGATAATTTATTAATAGATGCTTAATTAATTTTCTGAGAAATGCACTATCTAAGAAATTATCAATATTTTTCCCTGAAATATTCAATAAAGGACTTTTATAAAATCTTGCTTATTGTAGATGAAATAAAAAATTACAGAAATGTTTATAAAATGTAATAATGAGTGAACTATGCAAATTAAACGAAATTTACAAGAAATGCAAAGGAAGACCGGTAATGCAGATGATTAGAATTGAAAAGAGATTATACGTGTATATGGACCGAGTAACATCCTCTAAATTTTCAATTGAATTGTGTATAAAAAAGTATTGTAAAGATGGGTTTATTACTGAGAAGGAAATGTGTATATCGTAGTTTGACCACTGTAAGTGATTAAGCAAGAGTTAATACGTCCCGTAAACATACTCTCTTGTATATCTTGCTGAAAACGCATAGTATTATTTGAGTGACTAATGGAGTTTGAACGGGACTATATTCTTGTCCTTCATGAGAGTGGATCATATAGAGAAATTTCTGCTCACATAAGCTGGAATGGCGGAAGCAAAACCTACTGTACACTGAAGAAGGCTTGTACATTTCTAGTAACATGTTGATGGGTATTCTGTAGCTGAATCGTGAGTGAATATTAACGTCGCACTATTCAGCTACTCGATGGCTTTTGGCGACGGGCCTCGGGATTTTGAACCATGGTCAAGTGACGAGGAAGACACCTGAGCTTGCACCCCCTCTCCCTCTCCTAACTTCCACACCACACCAAATAGAGGACATTTGGGCTTTGATAGATTTGATGTGCATCGCTGCTCTACATGGTGGGTCTTCAGCGGTACTAGGCTCGAATTCATGACACTCTGGTCACGAGTCCGTTACCTTGATTACTAGGCTACCACGACCACATTCCGTTACTTAAATACAGCTCAAAGAATGTGTTTTAGTAGAGAGATAGAATCTCGGGCTCCACAATCAAACTTCTATGATGTAGCTCCCTCAGTTCAGGGTCCTCACAGATTGGAGAAGGCGCGCGGGATAGCCTATGATATTCAATGATGCTCTTAACCATAACGACATTCATTCGTCCAGTATGATATTAAATAAGATACTCCTGGAGAAGTAGTTTATGTCTGTCGAGTACGTGTCCATCATTATAGTCCAAATGTTGCGGAGCTCATACAGGAAGACGATTTGTAACCAATTGATTCACTAGCAACAGTGTAGATCAGCTTTTCTAATGGAGAAGTTTGTGTTTCCGCATAAGGGGAATCCTGCACAGAAAAATTCTTATACGTAGCACATGGTGTCTAAGACGCCGATGAAACGTGTGGGCAGACAGTGACACATCTGTAGACATGTTCCAATGTTGTGCTAACGCATGAGAGAACACTGTACTGTCCATTACCGACTTACAAAAGAGAGGTATGTCTTTTTCCGTGAAGATGTCATATTGCGTGGCCGAAGATCCCTCTATATTCCACACAGTATAATTGCATCTCGTGCGCATTACTATTACAATGCAGAAGTAAATCGTCATGGAGGCTATAATAATGCAGCCTCGCTCAAAATCCGTTAGTTGCTTGTATGACACTCTGCGTTTGTGGCGAAACATATTAATTTCTAATCAATCATGTACAACAAAAAAATACATGTATTTAAAAGCACCTTTTCATCGTTTTTATGCACAGCTCACATGGAAGCTTAGAAAGCGTTTTTAGGTCCGCACATGAGTTATCAGTAATTCTAATTCTAACTTATTTTGCATTTATTGCAAGTTTCAATAATTTTCATGATGTTGCAAACATACAAGATGTTTTTTATAGGTACATATTTAAAACATTTTTAACTCTTGAAGTATATTAAGCGGATTTCATTTCTCTAATTATTGTCAAACTGTCACTGTCAAATCAATAAATTTTTAAATTTCTCTCTTTGTTACTATTCTTATTTCGTATTTACATTTAAATTCATTCTTTAATTTTTTATTTTTAGTAAAAACAGATTAAAAATATTGAAAACACTTTACTGCTTTTAAAATAAAGCAAATGTATATCTAAATACCGGGTGGGCAAAAAGTCCGTAAAAATTTTAAAAATTCATAAAATCCGAAGAAATGAACGAAAAAAAAACTGTTGGCAGGATCAGCATTAGTATGTCACGGGATTTTTTTTAAGCTAGAAAAAAAAATAATTCGAAAATCATTCGCTAGGTGGCGCTGATGTACGCAAATCAAAGAAACAATGCGTAAATAATGAACAGAAAACTTTCACAACTTTATTACACCAGAATATGTTCCACATGACCACCACCACAGGGGAGAAGACATTCCAGACGAGTGACAAATCCAGCAACGGCAGAGTGCAACATGTCCGAATGTATGGAGGATACTTGTCTGCGGATCGCATCTTTCAGTTCTGACAGACTTGATGGACCGGATAGATACACGCAAGATTTCAAATATCCCCACAACCAGAAGTCTGCTGGTGTTAAATCTGGAGACCGAGGAGAACATGGGTACCTGCAGCGCCTACTAACGATTCTGTCTTCCCCGAACGTCTGTATCAGGAATGCCTTAACCGGGTTAGCAGTGTGACTGGTTGCTCCATCCTGCATGAACGTGACATTCGAAATCTGACCTCGTTGAATTAAACACGGCACGACAGTCTCCCGCAGAAGCGTTAGATAACGCTGAGCATTTACCATTTCCATTATCTATTCATTTACTGGGCACTGCGTTTCAAAGAAGAAGGGTACTATGATAAATGAACTCGTAAAACAACACCATGCTGTCACTTTTTGGGAATGCAATGGCTTCTGTATGTACTCACGTGGATTAGAGGTCACCCAAATGCGACAGTTATGGTTGTTAACGTCACCATGAAGCGAGAAACGAGCTTCATCTGTCCACAAGATGTTAAAATCCCAGGTGGGATCCTGTTCCATTTTAGAGAAGGCCCACTTCGCAAATGCTTCCCTCTGTGCGGTATCTGCTGTCAAAAGTTCATGGCACGATTGCAATTTGTATGGGTACAGCTGAAGGATTCGACGAAGAATATTGCGGACAGATGATGGTGGTAAGCCCAATCGTCTGGCAGCTTCACGAGCACTGCTGGTCCCTGAAGCTGCTTCGGATGCAATCGCTTCAATTCCGACAGCAATGCAAGGTGCACGTGCTTCTTTCAAGCATGGTCGTCCGGCTCGTGCTCTATCCTCCAACTTTCCAGTTTCCTCAAAACGTTTAACAAGCTTTAAGAGACCTGCAGGTGTTAAAGGGCCTTCACATTTTTCTGAACTCGGAATTTACGCAAGGCAATGGTCGCTGATTCCTCGTTCATGTAAAATAACTTCACCAACAAAGCGTTATCCGGCGCATTGAGCATCCTTTTCACATTCACTGTTTGTAATGGTGAAATGAATGTGGATTCATTGAGAGCAAAGGTTTTTATAGCCGTCTAATTTGTATATTTCCACCACAGACGCTTGTAACAGCGCCACCTACCGGATAATTTTCGAATTTTTTTTTCTAGCTTAAAAAAAATCCCGTGACATACTAATGTTGATCCTACAAACAGTTTTTTATTCGTTCATTTTTCTGGATTTTATGAATTTTTAAAGTTTTTACGGACTTTTTGCCCACCCGGTATTATTAAATCTATTTTATAAACACAATGGAACTTTCTTGAAAATAAGTCTAGAACATTGAATAATTTGTCCCACACCACTTTTGCTCCAATTGCTTTTCCCTAGAACAATCTAATGCCATCTTGCCACATTTTCGAAAGTATCCATTGATTGATGACGTTCCTACTTACGATGATCCCTCCTCGAAAACAAGTAATTTTCTTCTTTAAAACATTCAATCTAACCACTGTTATTAGCATCGCATGTTTAATGACATTATTATTAGAAGGAGTGGGGATGTTTCAGTGATTAAAATATCATTTACAGTAATCCCAGGAGGGGCTTGAAGACTTTTTCCCCCTTCATATTTCGTTTTAAGCACGGGGTAATGTACTTTAAAAACAGTTTAGGGAAGGTTTTTTTAGTGTTATCGTATGTATTGATAAAATACATTAATTGGTACAATCGCTTGGCTATCAAAAGATTCTTTTCTTACTATTTATTATTTTTAGAAACAAATCTAAAATTGTTTAAATTCTTATAAGTGATCCTGTACTTTCTTGAATAATTTTTTCTTTCTCATTCAATGATATAAAAATTTTATTTTCCGGAGATATTTTAAGTCCAGAATTTTTGAGCACTGATTGATTGATTGAATATTAACGTCGCACTGTTCAGCTACACGAGGGCTTTTGGCGACGGACCACGTAATTTTGAACCATGGTCAAGTGATGTGGACGACACCTGAGCTGGCACCCCCCTCTCCTAACTACCACACCACACCAACGGGAGGACGTTTCAGCTCTCGACAGATTTAACGTGCATCGCTGCCCTACACGGCGGGTCTTTAGTGGTACTGGGCTCGAACCCATGACAAAGCAAGCCACGTTCCGATACCAATACCACTCGGCTACCGCGGCCACTTTTGAGCACTGACAAAGCCCTTAACTTCTCCAATAACTTGATTGTTGATTAAATAGCTTCACGTCTGCTTAGTTCCATTATATTTCTTTAACCCTTTACGGGCACACAGCTAAAATACAATTTTCTGTGATAAGGTACTTAATAGATGTAATGGTCTCATACTCTATAAACGTTATTTAGTCACAAAAAATATCTGATCAAGGGTTTTTTCCTGGTTGGGTGCTAGACGTTATAGCCACCGGGCACTTAAGACATTTAACTTACTTTTCAGGACATAAACAATGAATCATATCACAATAAACTTTTTATGAAAAATTAACATTAATGCTGATAACTATTTCAATAACAATTAAATACAAAGTATAAGTATAGTTAAATAATAACAGAATAATTGTACAACATAGAATACTTACTTAAAATATATATAGAATACTTAGAATATGTATAGAATACTTAGAATATATATAGAATACTTAGAATATATATAGAATATTTAGAATATACATTAAAATTGGTATATAACCACAATTTATATTTTATTTAATTTTAGTATAAAAAGTTAGAAATAAAGTAATATTTTTGATAATTTAAATTAGTTATTTCATAAATTTGATGAGCTATTTACTGTGAAACTTTATAATATGCAAACGGTTTCTCCAATCAGAAAAGTTGTAATGAAAGTTTTTCGAACCGGAGAATCTTGTACTACATATTGTATACTAAGTTTGTGTAATTTCCGACTTTCAACATTCTCACACGATTCTAAAGTGCTCTCTCTCGAGTACAGGAAAAGCGAAAATTTCTGGGTCATTTTTCTGTTCTATGTGGGCAGTGGATAGAGCCTCTATCCACATATAAAAGCTTTCCAAAAACCTTAATAAAACCTTTTTTTAATTTCAAATTTGCTTGATTCATTCAGATGAAAGAAAAATATACTTAAGACACGTCGAAATTTTTTTTAAAGATCGTAAATTTTATTTATATTAATCAAAATACAATTTGTAGATTTACACCGAGAAAAACTGTTTTTAACTACCCCTCAGAGGACATGGAATGCAGAAAAAGCTATCGTGCTGCCATCCGTATTAATTTTTATGCGTTTTAGCTTCAATTAACGCATATGGGTAGACTAAATATCCAACACCCGTTTGGAGAATTTTTTTTTAATATGTGGCTAGACTTATTAGCCACTGCCCGGTAAAAGGTTATCAAACAATGGATTGTTTCAGAAATAACTTTTTGTCATCCAAAATGCATGCCATAACTAATACAAAATGCATAGAAAGCATGAAATCTAGACTCAATGATAAAACCTTGTTGCCACCCGGAGGTCGCAGGCGTGTTTTGGGTCAATGAAGAAGCAGACATGGCTATAAAAATTACTTTTATTTCAGACTAATAAATTTATGATTATTTAAAGTTTAATAACTTGGGAGCAATCCTAATTAATTTCTTAATCTTAACTATAAGATTATCCAAAGTACACTTATCTCTTGATCCACTTGTAGATCATATGTCAGCTCTTTTCAAATCAGCTTCTCTATTATATCCATTTCTAGGAGCGGCAGTTATAGCTCGAACGATAACCTGAGAACGAATGACTCACTACCAACGATTAACGACTAGCCACTCCCGATTCACGATTAACTTTAATACACCCCCCTTGCTAGGATTTAAATAGCATTTACATTAGCATAAAATTAAGTCGGTGGTCAAGGAAGACAGTTTTAAACTCAAACAACCACAGTTAAAAGAATAATTTCCCTAAGGGGATTAGTTGAAGGATCACGGATAGAACCCATAACCTGACCATAACATGGTTCAAATGTATTTTCCTCAAGTTATCATTATTTTTATCTTACTTATTTTAGTTAAACAACAAATCCCGAACTCGTACCACCGATTCTGTTTTTTTGGCACAAGAGATATAATTGACTTTATTAATTCAAGGAAGGTGGGCTTGCGGCTTAGGCTAAATTCAAGAAAGGATGAAACACTCGAGTTTTATTTAATGTGAAGCAAGTTCATTCTGAATCTTCAGTTCCGTTTTAAGTTCACAGATTTAGACAGGTGCGAGAACAATTTTCACGTCTTAGAAAGGAATCTTATAAGGTACTCATTTACCAAGTTTCAGCATATAATTCTAATGTGTAAATCATTGATAGTTACGCTCATCTAATTATAAATATTATTTAAAATAGAAAGTATATAAAAATATCCAGAAAATAAAAAGTAAATAATAAATTTCTTGTTACAAAAACTTAAAAATTTACAGCCCCAAAATTTCAACTAACATAAAGTGCAAGCACGCAGTAAATTTTTTTCCCTACTCATTAATCCCAAATTGATTAAAATATCCTTAAAAAATAATGTGCCTTTAGAATATATTACTTTAGTTTTGGCCCAAATAAGAGAATATTGTGCCACTAAAAAGCACACACTACAGCAAAATATTTATAAATGATCTAAATTTTAATTAAAAATAGATAGTGTAATTACTTACAGAAATAAAGAAATCATTTTGAATACAAGAAAGAGAAGATAGGAACGTAAAGCTGAAACATAAGACCTCATTAGTGATTAGTACTGTACGAGTAGTTGGCCCGTCTCCTTGGATAATTCACATATTTTATTACTTCTCCTGATTGTACGATACAACTTTATATTCAAAGTCTAATTAATTTCGCCCGTTAGGGAGACATAAAAACATAAACGAATTCAATTCTGTTGGGTTGGCGATCCCTGGACATATATAGTGGAGATAATTTTAAAAAATTCTAGTAAATACCGAAAAACCGGTATTTATGCTTGTGAATACCGGTATTAAAAAATTGCACAAATGTCTCAAAATACCGGTATTCGGTATCCCGATATGCAGGTATTGCAATCCCTACACGAGAGGCAATAGTAATTATTAAACTTGTTTTTAATTTACAGTATTGTTAAATTAGTTATAAAAACATGTATAGTACTGATACATTTATAAGTATATTATATCAGTGTAAATGTGTATTTAATTTTTATTATATGTCATAATGTGTATTTTGTTTTGCTTCTCTCTCCTTTTACTAAACTTTAATGCTTATTTTAAGTCTTTTATTTTCGACTTTTCAATATGGTTACGTCCTCCATGTATAAATATCACGCCCACCCTATAGGGAGCATTCAACAGTTTGAGAAGAGAAACTCTGCTTTTAACTATTTAAGAAATGTTGAATACCTTAAAACGAAAAATTTGTATGTAAATATAACGCTTTACAATTTGGTTGATAATATGTTAGGGGAAAAAACATTTTTTTTGTAATTCCAGTTTGTTATAATCTTTTAAATATTATTCAATCACAAACAGATGTGAAAAGTGTTGAAATAATTTTGAAATGTAAACAAAAAAAGTTTATATATATATATATATATATATATATATATATATATATATATATATATATATATATATATATATATATAGTATTTATGTCATAATAATAACAATGTTTAGCTTACTACCTTTACATTTTAAATATATATATATATATATATATATATATATATATAAAAATTAATATTTTAAATATTAAATTTCAGCAAAATTTATGTCTCCAAAGAAAATGGCAAAGAGAATAAAGAGGTTTCTATTGGTGTACAAAACTTGGTAATAAATTAGTGAAAAATTAAAAATTAAGTATTTGTGTGGGAGATATTTTGAATTACGTCCAATATTATCCACAATTTCAAGAAAAATGATAGTAAAAATAAGTCAAAATGAGAGAGAGAGAGAACAAGGAAATTTTGTGAACTCGAAAGAATTGAAATTTAATGCTTGATTTTTATCACTAAGCTAGCTCCCCCATAAAATATTAACTCTTGAAACTGATACAAGATACAAGAGACCTTCAAATTATGTAACTATCAGAAATATTTTAAGAAAACAAAAGTTCAAAGAGAAGTTCCTAAAAAACATAGCAAAACAAATCGAAACGTTGGGCTGATATATGTCAAAATGTACAGTTCAAAATAGTTAGGGGCTTTTAGGATTTAGTTATAAATTGTGGATTAGAAAATGTTTCGGTGACTGATATATGTGTATGTGTGTTATAAGATATCAAAAAGAGATAGAAGCAACAAACAAGGAGTAATTAAATTTTATTGAAGATTGTTATATATATTTCCTGATTCTTTTAATTCCATTGGTCACTTAGATGATTATATCCATTATATTTTTACGTTATTCCATTAATTTAGTCCATCTTTTATACATTTTGATTTATTTTTCTAAGACGACATAGAAGACAAGTATACAGTACAAAGAACATTACGTAACTGATTCTACAAGCAAGAAAAAGTATAGCTCTCAGATGATTTTCAGCACCATCAATTCATTTTACATTTAATTTACAGCAACGATACTTATTGGTGTTTGTTATTGGTATTATTTATTGGTGTGGCCATTGGTAGGAATACCGGCTCAAACCATCACTCCGCCTCCACCAAATTGAGCATTTTCATGCATAAATACAGAACTTTTCCGAGTATCAAGTTCTCTGAAGGTGAGAATCTGTATATTATTCGGTTGTACCATGAAGTGGGACTCATCCGTGAAGAGCACATTGTTCCATTCATCTCACTCCCATCTGAGATGCACATATTTCCACTTTCTGCGGGCAATGCTGATGTTCCCCCGCAATGAAACACAAACCATAGCTTCATGAGCATGTAGACAAAAACGGTTGAGTCAGTGTTTCGAATAGTTTGATTCGAAATTCTGGTATCAGTAGTCCTCTGAAGGTGCTGTTGCGATGAAGTGGCACTCATAGTGCACTTTCTTTTAACCATTAGTGTTTAATACCAATTCTCATTTTGCAATGTCGAAGAGCACAATCTTCAACCAATTTTTGGCAAATGTTTGCTTTTTCCAAAAACCGATTCCATAGTCTGTAAATGACACTTTTAGAAACTCAATGCTTTCGCTACAACGGATTGTGTTTGACCTGCTTCTGAATAACTGTTGGCTCTTCAGACTACTGATTCAGTTAAATCATGTTGCTGAGACATCGTGTTCCCCCTTACAAAGCATTCAACTCGAGTCAATTATTTTGATTTACTTCTACAGAAAGAATGTTACTGCCCACCCCTATAATTCCTTATCTAAAACGCGTAGTTCTTCACATCGCAGAAAAAAATTTGCTTATTTCCAATCATGTAAATGTTATAATTTTCCTCTTTAACTTCTTCTATTTTATTATTGTTAAAAATTAATCAATCACAGGGTTGTTTCATACGGAACTTACAATATTCCTTAATTGTTTAGAGCAGTATAAGTAAGACAGCTAAAACATTTTTTAAAAATATTATTTTTGTGGATGGAAGTAAATAGATCATTTTCGGAATTTAAGGCATCCGGCACATGAATTTTTGCAAAATTATCGATTTTGACTTTTTTTACATTTTTTAAAAGTTCAAACATTTCTGCTTAAAATGATATATGATGTATAGAAATACGAGATATATAGAAGTATTTTTATTTATTTTTAAAAGGAAGCCACTCTCATACACAGTACAGCTTCAAATGAGCTCCAGGTGCACCTGTCTTTCATCATGCTTAATTTTTCAATGACAGCGTGATTTGTTTTGTCTATAATTAGGAATCTCATTTTTACATATAACCAAAATGTTTTTCCTTTGAAGAAAGGAAAAGACAACACAGTTAAATTTTTTTTTTTTCGCTTGGTTTATTGTTAAATGCGAGTATATGTGCATTCTTGTGTGTTTGAACTTGTTGCTTATGAATTGTAATTTATTTATCCAGAATTTTTTTTCTTTTTATAATCGAAGTTTTACATTAAATTATTTAATAGTATTTTATTAACGACAAAAATTAGGGGGAGATCTAAAAAGTATTTAAAAAACGTAAAAAAAATATTGGCGTTCAAAAAATATGAAGGCTCAAAATGTTCCAGCTGTCACATCAGGCCCCACAGAAACTGTTGTTCAAAGTGCTTCAAAACGAAAACTTATTTCAAACAACAGTTTATATGAAAATATGGAAGGAAGTAATGAAAAAAATGTGTATTAATAGAACTAAATTTATTGAATAATGCTTTATTGAACTTAGCTGTTAGTAAAAACGGTGGCCATTCCATCTCACTGGAGGATTCTAAAAGAGTTGGAATTGTGTATTAAATGGAACCTTTTTGTAATTTTTGCCAAACAAAAAAACATGGTTTCTATACCTCAACTGAACTGAAGAATGAAAATAAACTTTTCCACTCAAATATCAGATTGGTATTTGCTTCTGTGGACTTATGAACTTGCCATCATCCCCTGAAAAATTCCGTACCTATACAGAAATGTTGTTCAACTCTACTTAATTTACCTGTGAAAAATCAACAAAAGAATTCCGTTGAAGAAGCAACAAGAATAGAAAGTAGCCATGACATTGATGTTGCCTTATATGGTTCATGGCAGAAAAGAGGATATCAATCCCTCAGTGGCATTCTTACAGCTACGAGTGTCGATACTGAAAAAGTTGTTGACTTTGAAGCGTTTTCGAAACACTGTCGGTGCAAAACTACATTTGATTCTTCTGATCATGAGCCTTCATGTACTGCCAGCGATAGTGCAACAAGTGGAGGCATGGAAGTGAAAAGTATAATGACCATATTTGAGAGATCCGAAGCTCATTTTGGCGTTCGTTACACAAAATATTTGGGTGATGGAGATTAAAGAGGTTTTTCATGGATACTTGCTCTGAACCCTTATGACACTCAAGTGGAAAAATTAGAGAGCGTTGGGCATATCCAAAAGTGTGTGGGATCTCAAAAGCAAAAACAGAGGGAAAAAATAAGTGATGGAAAACGCCTAAGTGGTCGCAACCGACTCACCGACACTTTAATTTCAAAAATTCAGAAGTGTTATGGTAGGCCATAAGAAACAATACCAATGATTTACAAAGCATGAAAACTTCTGTTTGAGCTGTTTATTTTCATCTTTTGTCTACAAATGAGAGACCTCAACATGGATTGTGCCCTGCGGGTACAAATTCATGGTGCAAGTTTCAAAAGGTAGAAGCTGAATTTAACGAAAAGCACTATGATCATAAAAATATACACATGTGCCATTTTCCATCATGAATGAAATCAAGCCAGTTTTTAGAGATCTAGCCGACCCTATGTTATTAAACAAATGTCTACATGGAAAGATTCAAAACCCCAATGAGTCAGTTAATAATACCATATGGTCAGTGATTCCGAAATTCTACGTTTGGGGAGATGAAGAGTCTAAAATTAGGGTTAAATATGGCAATTTCACAATTCAATATGGGTCATGTAGCAAACTAATCATCTTAAAATATTGTGGTATTGAACCAGGTTTAAATTTTATGTCATGCTTTAGAAAATTAGATGCACGTAGGATTCGCGTAGCCCAACAAAAGCATCTTGAGGTACAGCAAAGGGTTAGATTGCTAAAAATAATGAAAAAAAGAAAATTATAAGAGAATCTTTCGTAGAAGAAGAGGGCAATGAAAATGTTTCATGCGCTTCTGGAAAGTGTTAGAAAAGATAAATCCTCAAAAGAATTACAAATTTTTACTTTAAAGCCTGTTTTCTCAAAATGCAATATTTTCCCCTTTATGTACCTTTTTCTAAAAAACTAATTAATGTAGAATTATCAAATTTTCAATGAGCATATTTTTAACATGTTTACATATTTTAATGTAGGGAATAAGATATACTTAGCGAAATGTTTTAGGTAATGTCTTTTTAAACTAAATTTTAGAGAAGCAAATTGGACATTTTAAAAAAAATTCATAATTATTTAAATTTTTTTAAAAAAACCCCTCCATTAAAGTCTTTTTGACAGTACATATAACTTGCTGTAAAAATTTCATCAATGAGTAGCTAGTAGTTTCTGATAAAAAGGTACATAAACTTAAGTAATTTAACATGGGCTCCTATGGAAGTGCCAAACCCCTTAACCGGATCAGCATTTTAACAAAGACTTATGCACCCGTCTCAACCATTTTCCCTCCAAAATTAAGTATCTGCTATAAAATATAGAGCTGGTATAAGTATAGAGCTGGTTGTTGTTGAACGGATGTAGAAATCAATTTATATTATACTGGACATATTTATATACATTGAAATTTTAAAGTGAAATTTGAAGCTAACTGTAAAAACATTTAATTACTGCAGTACACTGTTAATATATGCAGTTGAGGGCCCCCTATCACTGTTCCGATGTGTGTTTGAAATACTTCTGAATGAAAGTATAAACTACTAATAAACGTATTTATGAACTAATGCTGATGAACGCATTTAGGGTTATTGGTAACAATCTGCGAATCAACGATCATCAGAATTCCAGCAAGTGAGGCATAGGAAAGCATTTAAGCGAAAAAAGTGGACTTTTCATTTTGTATAAAATTGAAAACTTCTACGACAAATTGACTGCAAGAAGATGTGAAGTAAAACTGTGGTCTTAAAAGAAATTAATCATATTTGACAACCAACTTTTTTTTGTTTGATAAATACTACTAAAGACTTTTTTGAGGAACTTATATTTAATTGATTTCCTTTATTTAAACTTGTAAGGGTGCCTTTCTCCTAAATTATCAGCGTGAGCTAGAGGTGTAGGAATAAATGAAGAACTAGAAGCTGCCATGATCTTAATATGACTTTATTAAGATCTTAACCTAAACCTTTAACAGATTAGATAATAATACGATATGTGAGGGAATCTACGGTGGCTAAACACACACAATATATAATACCGAAATAACGTAACTCGGACCAATATCAATAACTAACTCGCCTAAGCTCAATTCCTATGCGATTACAGATCCGAATAATTAAATAGGCCCTCCTACCTTTATTGTCCAACGAAGTATCAATCTATCTGATGCTAGTTGAAGTTGCGGTTCACTGGCGTGCAATGGTATGCACTTTGACCTGAGGGCTCTCTGCCACGGGTAACTTCTATTGGTTGTCCCTTAACTTCTCAAAACCTCTTCACACTTGAAATACGGTCATCATATCATTCCCCAAATTGCCACCCAGCTTACTCCAAACTTCTGTTATTTAAAAGCTTCCTAATTTGCATCTTTCCTTCATGCTTTTACTTCTTGGGTTGGTTGGAAAAGAATTGCCATTCATTCTGGCCCCAAAGAGCCCAAAAGGACATGTTAATGAAAAAACGCGTGATCCCGTCACAAACTAGAAGGGGGAGGGAGGTAGATGTACCTTCTGTCCGCCTAACGGTGAACCAATCCCCATTGCACAAATTATACAACTGTTCATACTTACTAGCTGCATGGCCCGGCGTTGCATGGGCTATCTCTACTTTTATAAATTTCCCTTTCTTTCACAAAATCAGAACTTCTAATACTCATTTTCAAAATGACTTCCCACCCCCTCCACCGCTTAACCCAGCGTTGTTCGGGCTTTCTCTTTTCCACTTGACACCAGCATTTCTGTGTGTGTGTGTTTGTACGCGCACAATGTGAGTGATTTCTAAAATTGTGTCAAAAAATTTCCCTTTTTGGAAATAACTGCATGGTCCGGCGTTGCACGGGCTATCACTACTGTTATAAATCATCCCTTTCTTTCACAAAATCAGAACTTCTAATACTCATTTTCAAAATGACTTCCACCCCCCCTCCACCGCTTAGTCCAGCGTTTCTCGGGCCTTCTATTTTCCTCGTGACACCAGCATTTCTGTGTGTGTGTTTGTACGCGCACAATGTGAGTGATTTCTAAAATTATGTCAAAAAATTTCCCTTTTTCGAAATTTGCTCCATTCCACTTATTTTTGATTTAAGACAGGTTTCTTTTCCTTCTCTATAGCCCGAACACGGTTCTTTTTGGTGTAAAATTATTGTTCTATCTTCCCCTCCTTCTCACAGATAAGATATAGCTTCAAATTTCGATGTATGACTTATAAAAAAAATATTGCGTTAGAATTAAAAAAATTATTAATGTGAAGGAATAAAAAAAACCTATTCTGATCCTAAGAGTAAAGCTTTAAAAAGTAGCGTAATGCGAAATTGAAAGTTTCTGCCTCTTTAGTTTGGAACCTGGGAACTGCCGTTTCATAAAGCACAGCCGATTTAACAATCGCGCCGTCGGTTCCTTCGAGGAGAAGTATTGAATTGAGCTTTAAAATAAAGGTAAATTTTTTTGAATAGATCATTTCGTTATTCGTTAAAGTAAAAGATTTTTTTTTCGGGCTTCATTTTTATGTTAATGCTTTCAAACTTCATATAAATAATAGACGATGTACTTTTTAATTAACAAAGAATTCCTTTAGTAATGAAATATAATAGAAATAATCCCTTTGAAAAAACATATATATATTTATTAAAATCAAATTTCTATAAGTAATTAATAAAAGGAAAATTTACAGATAGCTATTGAAACGATTGCTTTTGTAATCAAAAAGTATGAAACAAAAATAAAGAATGTAAATATAATTTATTAATTATTACTGATATTTTAGGCAATTTTTTTCGTTTAATTTTGCAGCCACCGGAAACTCAAAAGTACATTTTTTTTTAAAAAAAAGAATAGTTTATGTATGGAACAGAAAATTTCAAAATTACAAAATTATTAGATTGTGTTTTAAAAACCTCTGAAAAAAAGAAGTTTCGAAAATATTTAAAAAAAAATTGTAAAATAATTAAATTGAAAGAAAGATATTGTTTTTTTAACCGTAATTTTTAAGATATTTTATCAATCTTTGTACAGATTACGTATAATATTGTTCTACACGCGGAAAAAAAAAGAAAGGCATGAACTTTTATTTAGTGTAAAATATTTTTTTCAAGCGGAACAACTTATAATTCGTATTCAAAAAAAGGAACCGATTTCGACTCATTTTTTATTTAAAATTGCAAATAATTAAATTTTTTATTTAAAAAATTGCAAAATAATTAAATTGAATATAATATATATATATATATATATAATTTTATTATATTAATTTTTAAATAAATTTATTTATATGCAAAGTTTCTTTTTTTTTGTAAAAACAGAATTTTTTTCCGATATTCTCTGCAGATGGCGCCACGATGCATTTTAATGCATTTTAAGATTTTTAATTAATATCTTTTTAACTAATTGGAATATCGGAATATAAATGATCAAAACGGATTCCTCGGATCATTCCTGAAATTTTGATACCTACTGCTAGTTTCTGCGTCTTGTGGTTCTTGAGAAAATTGGGATATATATACCTACATAGATACATTTGTTTACCTACAAATTTTAATATATAAGATTGTTCAAATTGTAATTTATATGTATTTTGTAGTTCTATTAATTTGTTTTTTCCCCGCAAAATTCTTTCTTGGTGCTCCTCTTCAGTTAAATTTATCTCTGAAGCGACTTCGTCCACTTCATTGATAGTCTTCAGAAATTTATAAACCTACGATCAGCTTCCTGAAAGGCTAAGTATTTAAATACGCTAATTGTTGATAAGTCTTCGTAGAGACAACGTCTTTCTTCTCACGCAACGATTCCAGTCCAAGAAAATTTGCGATATTTTTCTACGAGAGCTTGCAATCATGTACAATCACAACCACATAGGCGAAATTATGTGAAACGAAACACATGGTTGTCATTTCAGTGCGTACGACACATGCGAAATCGAGGTTGGAAACTTCGCAATTTATCTTGAACGTTGGCATTGTTGCAATAGTACATAATAAATTCATTACAGCAACACAAAAAACTTTTTTTCCCTAGAGATTATAACTAGAATTGCTTTTTAAATACATAATTTGTCTCAATTATTCTAATTTGTATTTATCCAATAGCAAACCCTTGGCCTTATGAACCAAGAATGCAGGTTTAGGCTTGTTTTTGGCCAGCCAACCTGCACTTGTAATTTTCCGATACTACTATGCCATAAGGAAAAGAGAATATATTACAAATATATAATTATTACAAAATAAAATACTCTAAAGATTCTAATTTAATAATAAATAATCAGAAAATTTAAAAAACAACTTATTAATTAAAAATATTTGTATAAAATACTGCTAAGATAATAAAACTTACCAAGTCAATACATTTAGTTAATATTTCTCGCCAATTAAAAAAAAATCAAGAGTCATAACGTATAAAAGTAAAATTAGTAAAATAATATCAAATAAAATTAAGTTTATATACATTTATATATATATATATATATATATATATATATATATATATATATATATAAACCTAAACTATTTATAGGAAATTTATTGAAATTAAGGAGAATCTCTAATATAAAATAAATTATACTTAATTTTATTAAACGTGTAGTGCCATGTAGCGAGAAAGCTCTAAGAACATTTTAAAAGATGTGTTACAGTTCTATTTTGAGTGCATTTACCTAACTGTAAAAAAAACTCAAAATCAGATATTTTGTGGGAAAATTTTTTAAAAAATAATAATAAAAAATGGTTTGTTAGAGATTTTTAGTTTAAAACTATGAGAGGGAGCAACTAAACACATAAATTCTGTAAAATTTTACGTATTTTCCTTTTTTCCATCTACGTAGAATTTTCATATATGCATATATTTTTATATATGTATATGAACTATCATGAGATTTTTTTTCACGTTCTATTTCCATACAAATTTATTATTGTAAAAATCCCGACATTACGAATATTTTATTTGGTTTATTTAACATATTATATATTTAATCTTTCCCAAGAGTATAAAAACAATTAAAACATTGGTATATTTATTACTTCTTCAATTATAGTAGATGGTAGCAGAAAGAAAATCCTCTTTTTGCTCTATATAAACAAAGTCGCCATTGGGACCGTTAGATTTTTCTTAAAGCTAAAAATATCCACTTCACTGAGCAATTATCCTGTTGAAATTGTTTTAGACCCATTCCTATGCGTGAAGTGACAAAATGATGTGCATATGAAACTTCACACATTTCACTAATTTTAGCCAGCAACACGATTTTCGTGACTCCAGAACGCTCGAAAATCTGCAGTGAAGTCATTCTTCTTCATTATACTCCAAGCTATGATGGCTTAAGTGAATCCAAATTACGATTCATTTCCATTTATTCAGGTAGTAAATATTCGTGTCTCTGTCGCTGTTTGGACAGAAAGTCATCAATAAACGCAGCAAGTATGCTGCTTTTGTATTCAGTTGTTCACCTCGGACAGAATATAGCGACACAGTGGCCACTCAAAAAGTGTTTAAGATTATTTTGAAGTCCTCAAGCAGCCCTGTAAATCTATTAATAGAGACGGAGTTTTGAGGGCAATCTACCTGTATTATTAAACATACCTTTAATTACAAAGCACTCGGATACAGGGGCGGGCGTGACCGTCATTTTGTACGTTTATCCTCTCTTAATCTTGGAGGGGGGAAGATTCGGGAAAGGCGGGTGCATGTCAGAATTCTGAATCAAATATTTAATAACGCAAATGAAACTTCATTTGCGTTATTAAATATTTCCTTGTCTTAAAATAGACCAGGAAGGCTAGCTGTGTGAAACACATTCAAACACAGTGATTTTAATGTTATTTTATTTGTATGATTTTGGTAATGTAGTTTAGAAATTAGTTTTAGATACACATTAATGTGATTAGTAAATATCAATTATTTTTCTTAAGAAATTACTTACTTAAATTACGATTAACTAAAATTGATAACTGCAATAGGCTCAATTCATGTAACGTCATAGTCACATGATAATGATAACCACGCGTTTTTTGCCAATAAGTTTAAAAACTCATGTGACGTCATAGTCAAACGATAAAAGCAATCATGTGTTCCCAGCTAATCAGTTCATGCGCTTCGTTGTTGTCAACTTTTGATCTTTTCAGAAACCTCTCAAAAGTACAAATTTATCAACAACAATAACACCCAAAGGTAGACAAAATGCATTTTGTTTAAAAGTATATGCATAAAATAAAATTTTTTTTTTTCTAATTTTAAAATCTTTTAAAAATTTTTTTTCATAACATTTGAACATAATTACCCAATCATGGCGCTTGAAATTTCATCTAAGTTTTAAAACAGAACAAGTACATTTGGTTTGATGTCTGTTTTGAATTCAATGGAGAACACGTTTTTGTCTTAATCATGTGACCGTCATGAATATTGAGCCTATTGCGCTTTCTTAAAAATTACTTTTTCTCGCAGATGTAAGTTTTTTTAAGCGTAATTGCTCAAACTTAAATTTTCAAAGTTGAAACTAATTTTTTTTACATGCACTTACTTCTCTTCTATCTGTTAAATTTGCACGTTAGGGAATTTAGGAGAATCAAGAGAATGGGTGCTACCTCATGTATAATCCTCGTCGCTTGACCATGTTTCAAAATTACGAGATCCATCACCGATAGTTCTCGTGTTAATACTTAAGTGTGATATTAATAAACTATTAATCAATCAATCGCATTTGTTAAATTATTTTGTTATGAGCTACATATTTTTTCTAAATTACTTTTGCATTCGTTTAATTAAATAACTATTTTTTAAATGTTCTATTCTTCAAATTACGATGGATACCTTTTGTTTGATGGTGAAATCCAGATTGTAGAATCAATTTTGAAACTTATTGAAAAGATTTTAAAAAACAAGCAATTCTTGTGGGTAATATTAGCAGAACTCGAGGGTAACACGTACATATTTTGCAGAAAATTTGCGTAAAAATTAAGAATGCACAAATGTTTAAAAGTAAAAGAATTAGAGTTATATATATACGTAGTTATATAAAAAAGTTTGGGGATTGAGGCCATTGCTGACGACAAAAGCAAGTACCTAAAGTTAAACCACTTAAAATGGATTCTCTCAACCCTCCTCTACCTGCCCAGGTTGATTTAATCTATGTCAAGTGACTGAACCGTACGTGCAGCTGTTATCTTCTATAGCGTAGTTAGCTTTGTTCCGTGATCTAAGAATGATGGGGTTTTTTAACAGTGTTGAGCATTAAATTCTGTCAACGCTTGGGTAAAACACCAATGGAGACTTTGGAAATGATGAGTAAGGTGTATAGTGTACCTACCCTGGCGAGATTCAAGGTTTACGCATGACATCATCGTTTTAAAGATGGTACAGAATTCATCGAAGACAATGAACGCGTTGGACTACCTTCAACTTCACGGAACGCAAAAATATTGCTTTGGTGTCTGAATGTGTTCCAAAAAATTCGTCGCCAAACACTTGCATAAATCACTGAAGCTACACATTTCTCGAAGATGTCGCTTGAAGGAATCCATTTGTCAGTTCTGGCAGAGTGACGACTGGAATCTTTTGCATGACAACGCACCAGTACATGGATCCCAAATGGTAAAATTGTTCTTTGCCAAAACTCGCACTAACCTGCTTTCACCCCCTATCCCTATTCACCAGACTTAGCCCTGTGTGACATTTGCTTGTTCCCATCAATGAAAAAACTCATTACAGAGATGTCTTGTGAAGAAATGAAGTGAAAGCAGCATCGAATGAAGTGAAAGTGGCATCGAATGAAGTGAAAGCAGCCTCGCAGGAGGCTTTATAAGAAGTTGCGAAAAATGGCTTCCAACTGAGCTTCCAGAAGTTATACGGATGATGGCTAAAGTGTATCATCACCCTAGAGGACTACTTTGAAGAGGAATGTGCTTCTCGGTGCTATGAACTATTCAGTGTAAGATTTTCTACACCTTGTACCAGAACTTTTGGATTATACTACGTATATTAAAGAACTCAATGCATGAGAAAATTTATTTTTTAAACACTAAAACAACTGACATTGCATGTATACCTATTCCCAACTTGTCAGTGCTCTAATGACTTTTTCAAATAAATAAAGAAATAAAAAGTAAAAATGAAAACTCATGTCTTAATACAGAGGGAAATTTTAAACAATTGGATAGTGGACACAAAATTTTCCTTTATCTAGAAAGGTGTTATTTATATTTATGCGTCTTCGGAAAACACAGCAAATTACAGTATTTTGTATTGTACATAGTCCACATGCGTATTTTTTACATTTTATGTATTTTTTGTTAGTCGTTTTGACTTTACAGTACCTTACTTAATAAGCTTTCCGTGTGTGACAAATCTATACGGAACTTTATCACTAACCTTCTGAGTCGTCCTTTTTAGGAAAATTTATAATTCCCTACCTATTTCGAATCAACTCCAAAAAGCAGACAGGATTCCTTGTCATATGCAGATTAGATAAAGTATTTAAGTCAAACGGAATAGTAAAGTTAGAGCAGTAGGAGATAGAGATTGAAGCAGAAAGTTATAGTAAAGTTAAATTGAAGATTTCTTGTTGGAGATAATTTACTCTCAAGAAGAGTTGAGATTCCGTTGGTAATTATTGATTTATAATTTAAGTCTCATTAAAGTTTTAGGAGTGAGATTAAAGTTAAATGTTCAGTAGGAACATTAATAAATATAAATCTGGGATCTCTTATCGTGGTAACCTCTGCGTGATCGTTATTTAATTGTTAATTAATTGGATCAATAATTAAGTTAATTTAAAGGATATTACCTTTAAAACCTCATAATACTAGTTAGATATATTTGTTAATAAGTCTTTGATTCTATTTGGATAAGATAACCAAATAAAGAAAGTTGTTTATAAAAATGGCTACTGGTTCTTTCATGACTCCTATTTATTCTCGTTCTCAAGGTGAGGTCCAAGGAGACCTTCACACGTGTTCCGATGAATCTATAGTTGTATTTATTCTTGTTTCTGATGAAAATTCTTTGTGCTTATCTCAGTGTGGATTTCTGATATTCCGCGTTCCAAACTTCTGCCACTAGAAATAAAAATTCTTCTCTCGAAATTTCTTCACCTGTTCTTTCTTTATATAAAATCCAAGAATTTATTCCAGATAAATCTAAG
Source organism: Trichonephila clavipes (assembly GCA_019973935.1). Taxonomy (NCBI): domain Eukaryota; kingdom Metazoa; phylum Arthropoda; class Arachnida; order Araneae; family Nephilidae; genus Trichonephila; species Trichonephila clavipes. The sequence goes on along the minus strand of BMAU01020257.1, from coordinate 367,138 downwards.
GTATGAGACATATCCGTACAGGCTGTCTAAGATTTTATTCTACATTTTCTAACCATTTGATCAGTTACATCTACACTGAATTTTTGTGCTATAGCAAAATTTAGCTGTCTCTGTGGTATACGAGAGAAATTACTTTTTTAATTCATCGGATGAATATGTTGAACTAGATATCAATACCTTAGTAAGAATAAAAAAAGTTAGTTGATTCATATAATATGTTGTCATATTATCCTTCGAATCTTTTACAAATTTGGGTAGCTTTTTTATTTATTATTATTTTATTTATTTATAATATTATCAATGAATTCTTAAAATACGTTTAGAAATGCATTTTCGGAGAATATAGTTGTAAATAACATGAATTATTCAAATGGTCAAATGACCGCTCGTGTTAGACTAGACAGGCTATAAAATTTTTACAAGAAGTAACATTTTAAATATGATGTCAGTATTGAAAATTGAGTTGTATATAAAATTGTTTTAAGAATATTATTATAATAAAAAAATTATTTAAGTATAATATTTTGCCAAAAAATGAACATAGAATCAAAGCATTCTCCTCTTATGAAAAATGCTTCCATTACAATAATATTTTCCCTCTATGAAGCTCAGACCTCTGTACAGAGGATGAATTAGAATTTTTGAAATATATAACTTAGAAGAGGATTTGTTCATATTTTACTGCAACAGAGGGGAGAAATTTTAAGAAATAAACGTCGATTACGATTTCAACTGGTAGTAACTCTGAAAATAATGTGAATTTTTCAAAAATTCTAGTTCAGACTCTCTGGAGAAGTCTTTACTTTATATAAGCAAAATATTATTATTATAGATGCATTTTTTATAAAAGGAGAACATTTTGAAAAAAGGTTATTCTAAGTTAATTTTCTGCCAAAATATTGTATTTAAAAAATTTTTTTCGTCGTAATATCCTTAAAACAATTTTATACATGTATTTTAATCTAAGTGACACTAAATATCATGAAAATTATCCGCTTATGCGCTTTTTTAAAATCACGGTTCCGAACGTAGTCCGATATCTTAACAGTTATAACAAATTGTTTTTATTCCACATGCACGAGTCTTTTTTTTATTTCCATTTTGAGAAAAACTAGGCAATTGTTTATATTATGGTTTGAAATTGCTGACGCCTCCTCCCCCTTTACCCATAAAGAGCACTTTTAAGGTTGTAACTTAATCGTTTAGTCGTCAAATCTGGAAATGGTATAAGGAATTAGTCCTTCAAATCTGGAAATAGTTAATTCTGATGATCCTGGTCATTACTATGGAGAACAAAATTATTAAATTATTGTATTGTCACAGTCCTTGATAAGTGTGCAAAATTTCGAATTAATCCGAGCTTTTAAAGTGGGTAAAAATCGAGTTCAAAGATTCCGTTACATACAAGTGAAGCTTATGAAACAGTGCTTCTCAAAGTTTAAATATTCGCGACCCAATATTCAATCATAATTTTCATCACGCCCCCCTCCACATAATAGCAATGTATTGAATTAAATAATACTATTCTTTGATGCTAAAACTACGATACGATTTTAACCTCTACAGTGCCACCGGCCTTTATAAACTTCTCGCTCAGCCAAAGCGTTAATTTCCCCTGACGTAAATATACGTCTTTCCGAAGTATGATCTTTTCTGTGCACTGTTATTCATAAAATTTTTCTGAAGGTTTTGGAATGCAATAAAAGGACCTTGTTAGCGAAGGATTTACTTATTTCAGATTATTTCCTTCGTTATTCCCCCCCCAATATATCCTATACGCGCGCCTACGTGGAAAACGATTAGCATTGGGAAGCTAATAACGTAACTTTTATTTGGGCAGTTAAGGGATTTATTATAAACCGTACAAATGATCAAGATAAGTGCAAATTTTTGTGTATAATTTTATGTATGACAATCCCAAGGGATCACTGGAAATACATTTATAAGTGTAATATATCAGTGCAAATGTGTGTTTTATTTTTTATTATGTCAGAATGTATTTTGTTTGTTTACTTTCAGTAAATTAATTTTTTTCAAATAATCTTCTGTTGTCGACTTTTCAATATGCTCGTGCCCCCCTCGTAGAGTTGTCCAGCCTCCCAAGGGGGCGTGCCCCACAGTTTGAGAAATGCTGTTATAAAAGCGTGTTAAAAAATTTAATTTGATCAGAAATCAAAGCTATGTTCCTTTTAAACTACTTAAGATACATTGAATTAAAAATTAATTATTAAACCTAATCGAAGCAATGAAATTGTGGTAATATATTTCTTCTGTTAGTACACTACATTTTTTTCCTTCTGAAACTGCCTATTATTAGGAAGCTAAAGACATATAAAACAAACAAGATTCAGAAAAATAATATACTTATTAATTTTTATTAGATTAAATTTTATTAAAATAAGCTTATGTCGTAATTCCAATAGGAAATTATTGCGTTTTTAATAACAGTTAAAATTGCTTCTCTTAAAAATGTATTGCAATAAATGTTTTTAAGAAGCTCTTATTACATTATATCTATTATGTTACTAACTAATAGCATATTTATCGGTAGAATACTTAACGTAAAAGAAAGAAAGAGAAAAACGCAACGACTTCATGCTTATAACGTTTATGTGATAAATGAGCATTAGTTTGAGACATTGATGTCAATAATTAAAATGTGTAATAAGTTACCAGTAGTATATTTCAATTAATTAATTGCTTTAGGATGAAGATTCATGCAGTTTGAAATGGCTATTATAGTAACCAATTTTACAAATAATAATTTAGTTTCATCACAAATTTAATTGCATTATGAAGAAATATTAATAATACATATTGTTATTATTATTAATTAAAAATATTCCATGAAATATTGAGCAATATGTGTAGGATTTAGAAAGATCAGTATTCGAATATATGCATAATAACATCGATTTATTTGTAGCATATCAATGAATATCTATTTTTAATATTGTTGATCTTGATCTATAGGGATTCATTTTTCAGAAAGAAGTTACTTTGATTTGAAAGAATTTCTCTAACAATTTACACTATCCATTCAGAAAATAGATTATGTAATAAGATAAACTCAACAAGTAATGCATGTATATGTATTATATTATAGAGTAATAAAAATAACAGGTAAATATAGGTAACGTAAAGTAAAGGAAAAAAGCTTATATTTAAACTACTTTTGTGTGATGCAGAAGTACTTTTAGGATAATAATCGCGTAGGAATATGACACTACAACGAAAATAATTTTCTTTAAGTTACTTAACAGTAATGTTACTTCGAGAAAATGTATTGAAAATTGAGGAACAACGCATTTATTTACTTGAATATGTTTTTAATAAACAACACTTGAGAACTTCATTTCGTATTGAGGAAATAAAACACGGTTTTGTTAAATGCAATACGCGATATTGTTTTACTCGTAAATATAGACACAAAAAATAAGATATTACTTTATTTATATTACGAACAATGCAGTTATAGTATTTTAGCGTTTAAAAACAGTTCATTTACTTGTATGCTCAATTCATATTTTGTGTGTGTGTGTGTCGAAATTAATAGTCAAAAGGCTCTGCACACTGTTTTCGGACGGTATATCCACAATCTTTTAATTATTTAAGAACTTAACTTAACTGTGGATCTGTTTAATACTATCACCTGTCTTAGTCTGTAAATGTAGTAGAGATTTCCTTGAGTTAGAGTTTCACACACACACACACACACACACACACACACACACACACACACACACACACACACACACACACACACACACACACACACACACACACACACACACACACACACACACACACACACACACACACACACACACACACACACACACACACACACACACACACACACACACACACACACACACACACACACACACACACACACACACACACACACACACACACACACACACACACACACACACACACACACACACACACACACACACACACACACACACACACACACACACACACACACACACACACACACACACACACACACACACACACACACACACACACACACACACACACACACACACACACACACACACACACACACACACACACACACACACACACACACACACACACACACACACACACACACACACACACACACACACACACACACACACACACACACACACACACACACACACACACACACACACACACACACACACACACACACACACACACACACACACACACACACACACACACACACACACACACACACACACACACACACACACACACACACACACACACACACACACACACACACACACACACACACACACACACACACACACACACACACACACACACACACACACACACACACGCACGCACGCACACGCACACACGCGCACACGCACGCACGCACGCACACGCACACACGCGCACACGCACGCACACACGCGCACACGCACACACGCGCACACGCGCGCACGCGTAGCCATTCAACCAGAAGTGCGCTTCATTGCTAAACAAAATTCGCTTATGAAAATCAACCATTATTTTCGAAATAAAATTGCACAATTTGAAAGCTATGTTCAGGCGTGAGGCTATGTTCAGGTAATTACCAAACCAAACTGAGAATAAATCACTTGACAGCTGTTAAATCGGTCGCCATCTTGGAAAGTAATGCCAACTTAAACTTCTATACCTGGAAAAAAACACTCTGTACAAGAAAAAAAAATAGTTGTCATGACTTATGCCCCAACCCTCGCATATATATATATATATATATACAGTGGGGGCCAAAATTGTGGACACTTTTTAAAATTGCTATGTTTTTTAAGTTTGTATGCTTATAGAAAATTTTACGTTGCACAAAATGCAAAGTATTTTATATCACTTTAAAGGAAATTTTATACTAAATTTAATACAAAAACAAAATTCAAATATTTGTAAAGCAAAAAAAGTTATGCTGCAATAACTGTCGATGTACATTTGATACTGATGATAGCGGTGAGTTATCAAAGCTTAGTGAGGTTGCCTATATTCTTTATTGCAGCTTCACATCGATGTTTCATTGAGCTGAAAATAGTTTTAGGCTCTTCCTTCGTTATTACATGATGCCAGGAAACAATAATAGTCTCAATTAGTTCCTTTTTATTTCACGGGTACCTCATTCAGATAAGAATTTTCAAACAGTGCCATAAGTTTTCGATAAGATTGAGGTCAGGATTATTTCCTGGCCAGAATAACAATAATATTTAGTCAAAAAGCAATGCCATCAAAGAACAGCCATCAGAAGTAATCTGAGTGATGCTGGTGTTTCTGTCAGTTCAAAAACAATTCGGAGTAGATTAGCAAATGTAAGACTAAAAGGTCGAATTCTGCGAAAAAAGCGCCATATTTCAAATTACACCAGCACTAAAAGGGACTACAGTGGGCAATGGAACACATTAATGGGACAAATGATTATTGATCACAAGTTATATAGAGGGACGAAACTAAAATATTGCTATTAGGTTGTGATAGCCTAAAATATGTAATACATAGAATAGCAGAAATGCTGCATCCAGGCAACTGCGAAGTTAATCATTAGTTTTATCATTTAGTCATGTATATCAGCAGATGGTATTGGTCCCCTTCATATCATCGACGGGACATTGAGTGTCATAAAATATTTTGACACCATGCTAGAACCCAAACTTCTGCCTTCCATCAGGCATCTATTTACCAACAATTCTTTACTTATTTTTCAGCAAGATTCTGCTCCTTACCACACAGTATAGTAATTGAAAGACTGGTACCGTTCTAAGATCATTGAGTTCTCGTTCTGGCTAGAAAACAGTCCTGACCTCGTTCCTATCGGAAACTTGTGGCAGCGTTTGAAAACTCTTGTCTGAATGAGGTACCCATGAAATAAAAAGGAACTAATTGAGGCTATAATTGTTTCCTGGAATCCCGTAGTAACGAAGGAAGAGCCTAAAACTATTTTCAACTCAATGAAACATCGATGTGAAGCTGCAATAAAGAATAAAGGCAACCTCACTAAAAGCTCTGATATAACTCTCCGCTATTATCTGTATCTAATGTATATTGACAGTTATTGCAGCATAACCTTTTTTGCGTTCCAAACATTTGAATTTTGCTTTTATTCAATTCAGTATTAAATTCCCTTTAAAATGATATAAAATACTTTGCGTGTTGTGCAACGTAAAGTTTTCTGTGAGCATACAAACTTAAAAACCATAACAATTTAAAGTTAAAAAATGTCCACAATTTTGGCCACCACTGTATGTAGAAAATTAAAACGAGAGAAAATGTTAAATGTTGACTTTACAATTCTTGAATTGATTAAAATGTAAAATTAAAACCCTGCTACTATATAATCTGCCTAGATAATATTTTTGACTTTCTCACTCAGTCTATCAAAAACAGTAGAATCCATCTCGAGTGTAAAATCTTCTTTTTTGCTTGTTGCTTGAAAGATTAATATGATGAATCATATAATTTTATTTTCATTCATTCAACGTGGTATTTTGATTTATTTTTAAAGGATTTTAAAACATAAAATGGCCTTTTCAAAATCTTCACATAATTATACACATAAAATTTGTTTCTAGTATTTTATTATTGTTAAAAGAAACGTAAGCAACTTTTCCTTCTTCTGAAAAATATGAGTGCCTTTATTTATTCCAAACACGAATGGCTTATAAAAATAGAGTCGTCGTTCATTAAATGATATTACAATCCCCATGAGACTCCCAATCAAGGTGAGATTCTTAGGTAATCTTTTAAAAAAAGACGAAATAATTGGGTGTAGTCTCGTTTTTCTCTTTCATGTATATTATATTTATAAATCTGAAATAAAGTGGTACAGGTACAGGAGAAAATCTGATCGAAACATTGTTATAGATTTCTTACGATTGACTTAAAACGCTGTTTCAAAGTATATATATATATAAATTAACTATATTTACTTAAAACAGCATTTGTCAGTTGGGGTGCATAGAAATTTTAATGAAACCCAGAAGAGAAAATATTGTGTTTCGAAAGTCTATAAATGAACTAAGAGTTTCTTGTGAAATATTAATAATATAATAGTTTAATAAATATAAAATCGTGCAATATCCCAGAAAAATTAATAAGTTTCCTTTTAGAAAATGCTAATGTTTTATGAAACTTTCTTTAAATAGTGAGCTAAATTAATGCTTATAACCATAGAAAATCCAAGAAGATGGAAAGATTAAATACACGTGTATGACTATGTATTTCTATTATTTACTTTGAGGAGAATAGGGCTTTTCTCATGCAACTCAGTTGTTGATAAAATATTATAATTGATATAATTAGGTAAAAAGAGGCGATGTCTATCTGACATTTGCAAAATTTGAGTCAAATAATATGTCAAAATAATGTCAAATATATAAATAATGATAAAATAATGTCAGACATATAAATAATGATAAAACAATGTCAAAACATAAACCCTCAAGAATTTTTATGTGTGTGTGTAAGTAGGGTATACTTATGTATATAAGGTATCCGACTACGTTCGGAACCGTGATTTTCACCAGCGCATAAATGGATAATTTTCATGATGTTTAGTTTCACTTAGATTAGAATATATGCATAAAATTGTTTTAAGGGCTTTTTGACAAATTTTTTTTATTTAAATACAATTATTTACAATTATACAATTTATTTAAATATTAGATTTTAGCAAAAAATTAACTTAGAATAATCTTTTTTCCAAATGTTCTCCTTTTGTGAAAAATGCTTCTATTAGAATAATATTTTGCCTGTATATAGCTTAGACCTCTATTCAGAGGCTCAACTAGAATTGAATTTTTGAAATATATAACTTAGAGGTGGGTTTATTCATATTTTACGACAACAGAGGGGAGCAATTTAAAAAAAACGCGAATAATTATTTCAATTGGTGGTAACTCTGAAAATAATGTGAATTTTTCAAAAATTCTCGTTAAATCTCTGTAGAGAGGTCTGAGCTATATACAGACAAAATATTATTATAATAGAACCATTTTTCACAAAAGGAGAACATTTGGAAAAAAGATTATTCTAAGTTAATTTTTTGCCAAAATATTATATTTAAATAAATGTTTTTGTCAAAATGTCCTTAAAACACTTTTATGCATGTATTCTAATCTGAGTGACACTAAATATCATGAAAAGTATCCATTTTTGCGCTTTTGTAAAATCATGGTTCCGAACGTAGTCGTATACCTTAAGATATACTTATTTAATATTCTTGGGATAAATCAGTATACATTATTTGAAATACAAGGTGTGGCTATTAAATAACAAGACTAATGCTATAAAAAATTTTAGTTTGATTTCAAACATATTTACTAATTATCACCTTCAATATCAACCTCTCTTCTATCCCTATAACGCTCCATGCTAATCTTATACACTGCTGGACAATTGCTAAGGACGGATCACAAATTGCTATGTAGCATAACATTAAGCGAGACATGAGGCCTAGTAGGATAAAATATAGTTGCCACACTGTTCAGACATTAGAATAAAGAGTATTTATTGTTCTGGAAAGTACAAAAGCTGTGAAATATCTGAAAGAAAAAAAAATGTTCATTTGATCTGCGTACGGAGAAATGGAACAATGCATCTAAAAGTCAGCAGGCACCTTAAAGAAAGGTATCAGTACGAGATATGTCCACCGTGGAGTGTGATGCAACATTCCACACGTCGTACCATCCTTTGCACAACATTATCCAGCAGCTGTTGAGGCAATTTATCCCATTCCTCTGTGAGTGCACGGATGAGGGTGTTCTTGTTTGTCGGAGGATAGTTTCGACCAGCAACTTGCCTCCCCAAAGCATCCCACACATTTTCAATGGGGTTTAGATCTGGAGAACGCGCTGGCCATACGAGACGTTGAATACCCTCGCGGTCTAGACAATCCTGAACAGCGAGTGTTCGATGACATGTTGCGTTGTCGTTCATAAAAACAAATTTATCACCGACAGCCCCACGGAAAAGACGAACACATGAGGAAGTAGAACTTTATCAATGTATCGTTGGCCCGTCATAGTCCCATTCGCAACCACATGTAGGTGCGTGCGGCCATTGATCATGATGCTGGCCCACACCATGATACTGCATGTCGGATATCGGTCCTTTTCCTGTATATTTTCTGGACGATAAGCAGTACCACTCTTTGCGCCAGATCAGTTGGCGTCTACAATCCGATGACAGACTGAACCTACTCTCATCTGAGAATAGTACGCATGCCCAGTCCTGTTCAGTCCAATTTTGATGCTCACGACACCATTGCAAACGGGCAGTACGGTGCTGTCTGGTCAATGGGGCACACACAACAGGTCTGCGTGCGTATAGTCCTCCTCCCCTCAAACGTCTGGCAACAGTTTTTCGGGAGATCTGCTTTCCTGAGGCAGCAAGAAACTGATTTGCCACCTGATGAGCTGTGGTGTGCCTGTTCCTTTTTGCTAATAGGACGATATATCTGTCTTCTGCAGGCGTCGTACTTCTAACACGACCTCCCCCGTGCCGTCTACTACACATTCCAGTAGTTTTAAATGACTTCCACAGCCGTGAAACAACGCTGTGAGCGATGTCGAACCCCCTGGCAACATCTGTTATTTTTCGCCCTTCTTCAATCTTTCCAATAATTCGGCCACGCATAAAATCATCTATGTGATGTCGGGAAGACACGCCAAAAATTTTAAGTTCGTCTATTAAATCTTTCCTGTAAACTTTGACTTGAAACAACAACTGTTCACACGCGTCAAAACCTTTAAAGCTCTTATGAACGCTATCACGTGATGAACAGACGCGGAAAAAAAATTTGCATACTCATACTTCTTCTTACTAATATCCCGCACTTATTCTCATTTTCCACATTTTGCTTCCTTTCATTTTGTGGTTGCTATGGATGATAGTGTTATCCGTCCTTAGCAATTGTCCAGCAGTGTATTATTCGAAATAGGGCTTTTTGTGTTAGCTCCTTCAGGACGCGTGCCACTCCCCCCCAGTTTTAACGGACTCAAATCATGCTCCTTTTAATGCAGGTTTCACCATAGGAAGCAGATAAAAATCATATGACCCATGATCCAGCAAATAGAACGATATTCTAATACCGGGATGCTGTACTTGACAAGACACCTCTTGACAAACAGTGCGGAATGAGTCGGAGCATTGCCTTGGTGAAGAACCTATGACTTGTCCGTCAGCGATTCTAGTCGCTTCTTTATTCTTTCACGAACATGATAGTAGTGATATTGCTTAATAGTTGGACGTTTATGAACTCAATGAAAGTACATAGTCCCATGAATATCGTAAAAACAATCATCATTGTGCTTGTAATTTCGGAACTCAATGAAAGTACACATTCCCATGAATATCATGAAAACAATCCTCACTGTGGTTGGAATTTTGGATTTGTTCATTCCAGAATTTTTGGCTGTCGGTGGATGAACTCAGCCAGTGCATGGGTTGAAGTTTCGTTACTGGTTCATAAATAAAAAACTTACAATTCCTCAACCGTTATTATCTTTTTCAATAATTTTGGGTCATTCAAAGTATCTTTGCGAACTTCTTATGTGAAATTCAAATGTGAGAATATTTTAGGCACCATTTCGGCACAGACGTTTTGCAAGCTAAAATTTTTTAATAAAATTTTCCGTTTGTAATCTTTGCTAATTCCTACAGTCTCAAAAATCGCACGAGTACTTAAGTGATGGTCAGATCGAACGAGATTACCAATTTTTCCGATATTGTCATTCGTTTTTGACGTGGAAGGTTGATCCGGGTGAGGGTCATCTTTTACGTTTTCCCGGCCATTTTGAAAACGCTTAAACCACTTAAAAACACGTACACTCGATAAACGTTCATGGCCATATACTTGTTTTAATAAATTATCAGTTGTGGTTCTTCCAAGTTTTATGTGAAATTTCACAACAGTTTGTTAATCTATTTATATTCTTATCATTTTTCTGGCAAAAGAAAAAGAGATTCGCTACAAAATAGGTTTTGCGAAAATCGATCCCCAAGAGGTGTTGCTAGGGTTTAAGGGAGGTTAACGAAAAATGTTTCCGTTTTTGAACTATTAGTCCTACAGATTTGATATTCGATAGGCCAACTCCTTCTATGGAGTAGAGCTCCTCTAAGAACGGGTTTTATGAAAATTGACCCCCAAGGGGTTGTGCGAGGGCTTAAAGGGCGTTGAGGATAAATATTCGCGTTTTTGAACTATTAAACCCATAGACTTGGAATTTGGTAGGCATGTTTCTTTCATGGAGCAGAATTCCGCTGTAAAAGAGGTTTGGCAAAAACGGACCGCCAAGGGAATTGCGAGGGGTTAAAGGGCATTGTAGATAAATATTCCTGGTTTTGAATTATTATACCTACAGACTTGAAACGGTGACAAGTTCCTTCCATGGAACAGGCATCTTCTAAGAAAGGGTTTTACCCAAATCAGCCCCCAAGGGCGTTTGCTACGGTTAAGCACCATTATGGATAAATATTCACGTTTTTTTAACTAAAAGGTGTTTTTTTAGAGGTATAGAAATTTAAATTGCAATAAAACAACGATGTATTTTTCGATTGACATGAATTTTTTTTATTCGAAAGACAATCTTGTGGCATTACATTTTAAATATGATTTATGGCATAGGACTGCCACGGCTGGCTCGGATGTAGTCCAATCTGGACGTCCAATTTTCGATGACTTTTTCCAACATTTGCGGCCGTATATCGGCAATAACACGGCGGATGTTGTCTTCCAAATGGTCAAGCGTTTGTGGCTTATCCGCATAGACCAATGACTTTACATAGCCCCACAGAAAATAGTCTAGCGGTGTTAATCACAAGATCTTGGAGGCCAATTCACAGGTCCAAAACGTGAAATTAGGCAGTCACCAAACGTGTCTTTCAATAAATCGATTGTGGCACGAGCTCAATCGATTGTGTCAATCGATTGTGACATGTTGCGCCGTCTTGTTGGAACCACAGCTCCTGGACATCATGATTGTTCAATTCAGGAATGAAAAAGTTAGTAATCATGGCTCTATACCGATCACCATTGACTGTAACGTTGTGGCCTTCATCGTTTTTGAAGAAGGATTCCACCAGCCCATAAAGCGCACCAAATAGTCAGTTTTTCTGGATGTAACGGTGTTTCGACATACACTTGTGGATTAGCTTCACTCCAAATGCGGCAGTTTTGTTTGTTGACGTAGCCATTCAACCAGAAGTGCGCTTCATTGCTTAACAAAATTCGCTTATGAAAATCGGGAACAACGGCAATCTCGTTTTGGGCCCATTCGACGAATCTACGCCTTGCTTGATGATCGTTTTGACGAATTACCAAACTAAACTGAGAATAAATCACTTGACAGCTGTTAAATCGGTCGCCATCTTGGAAAGTAATGCCAACTTAAACTTCTATACCTGGAAAAAAAACACTCTTTATTAGACCTACGGATTTGGCTGTTAAATTCTTTTCAAGGAGAAGAGAACCACTACAAAAGGCCTTTACGAAAATTGATCCCCAATGGGTTACATGGGGTTAAAGGTATGTTATAGATAAAAGAAAATATCGTTTTCAAACTATTAAACCTAGAAATTTAGCCGGTATTTTTTTTCATGGAGTAGAGATCCTTTAAGAAAGTTTTTTGCGAAAATTGACATCCAAGAAGAGATGCAATTGCATTTTATACAAAAAAAAATTCCCTTTAATGAATAACTAAGCCCACATAAACTTGAAATTTAGAAAACATAGTTTTTGCTGAACTGAGATCAGATAAGAAAGAGGTTTTCAAAAATCGACTCACAAAGGTGTTACAGGGGCGTTATACGCACAAAAAAATCCTTTTTATCAATTGTTCAACCCACAGATTGCAAATCTGGCAAATATGATTTTTTGTTGAGCAGCGATATGCTAAAAAAACATTTTTTTTGCTTAATTTGTAATTCGCCTAAATTTAACGCATAAAGTACTTCTTTTTTTCCTACAATCTCTATTGTATTATTTTTCAATTCACCCGTGTGAAAAACGGTTATTTCAGATAGTGTACTTATAAGGAAATTAATTAGTTGTAACGAAATTTAATTTAACTGAATGATAAGTGAACATATTTTTAAGTCTGGTTTTACTTGTTTTACAAAATTAATGTTTTTTGTTGCATTGAAATATAAAATAATTTTTAAGATTTATGTTTATATATAAATTTGGTTTTTTTCTATCTGACACATAATTTTAAATATTTTGATTTCATTAAAAAAAAGTGCAAATAATTAAATTAATTCATCTATACTTCTTTGTCAGAAAAATTGTATAATAATAAAATTCGTTTATTAAATTATGAAGGGACTTTTAGAATATTTATATGTACTATCAGGAAGTGTTATATGTAATGATAATTTGTCATGGCGAGTGGTTGATTTAAACAATGGCGAACCAAAGGTAGGGCGTGGCTGGTGATGTGATTTTCTGTGTTACGTAGAACGTGGTCGAGTACGGTATTATAGAAGAGGCACTCATGTAAATCGTTATTCCTTTTTATTCACATCCGGAAACACATAGAGATCCAGTAGGGACGGCATTACGCATACAAGAAGCAAACATCACAGCACAAACGCAGACAAAGAAGCTACATAGAACGCGTTGAAGCCTGCTGATTACATGATGAAGGCAGGTTGACAAAAGAGAGAGCAATTATACACAAGATTTTTTCTTTTATACCAGTGGTGCAAGTGCGTGATGATTACGTAATAGTAGTTCTGATTGGATAGAATGGGCGGGACAATGATTTCGGACTAGCCGATTACGATTACGATTACAATGTTAATTTTAAACCAAAGAGTTAAAGTTATTTCAAATATTAGTACAAATGGTTAATAAAAAGGATAATAAAGGGAATTATTACATATATATAATTGTTACAAAAGAGACTTATTTCCAATTAATATATGTTATTTGGACATTAACACAACATTACTTATACAGTAAAAATTTATTTTTTAAATTTAATTGCTATTATAATAATTTAACTCTCTCTCTATGTATATACACTGAGTGGTCAATTTATTATGATCCTCCCTTTAATACAATATTGGATTATTTCTTTCCTTAATGCTGCATGGATTCTTCTCGGTATTAATAAATTTAATTTAGATTTTTAATTGTACTCTCACACACATTCAAATTTTTTAAAAATATTATTAGAATGTTTATAAATTTTAAGTATACTGTAAAATATAAATCTATTGATTTTACTCCATTTAAAAGTAAAATTTTCTGATATTCACTTAACGTCTCCATTTTATTTAGTAATTAATATTAAATATTAATAATCACGGGAATTTCGCAGTCATATTTCAAAGCTATTTAGATACTTGTGAAAAAATATACATAATGTCATGAACAATGGAAAATTTTTGTTATTGAAAAAAAATGGATATGACTTTTGTTTTTGAATTATACATAAGTTATTAAAATTCATCCAAAATTTTGCCAACCCCAGATTCATATACCTAATCCTGTACTTTTTTAATAAAAGGCAAGTGAAATCATTGATGTTTATAAATATCTGTTGATGTATCTTTTGATGAACTAGTTAAAATGCAAGTAAACAAAAAGATAACAAGTAATATAAAATTTTTTTAAGTCTACTTCTATCAACAAAATTTTTTTTTATTTTAGCTACTTTTTATTAAATAGTTATAATTAATATAAATATGTAGAAACATATGACAGAGTCACAATATTAATTTTGTGGTAATTAATTTTTATTAATTATCATTAAAGTATCGTTTGTCATCCAAAACAATCGTGTATATAAAATTTCAGTTCAACTGAATGATTTAAAACGTGAGATAAAAACCTTTTCAAGTTTTGACACAAGTCGCCAAAAATGATGCCAACGTGGTGTATTTGTAATTCTTTGAATAATTAGTTTTAATCAATTAATTTTTATTAATTACAATTAAATTATTGTATTGTCATCCAAAATAATAATATGTATAAAATTTCAGCTCAATTGATCGCTTTAAAATGTATTTTATTAACGATTTAAAATTCCACCAAGATAAATAAATAATTAAACAAACAAATAAATATATAGAGATTGAGAGCTAACAGTAGGAATTGAAAAAAAGGTACTAAAAGCTACAAAAAACTAGGCATCCATAATTAAACTTGAAATTTTCGAGTAGTCTGTAGTAAAAATTTGAATGCATGAAATTGGGTAATGGCGGAATGAAACGATGGGAATCTTATCGAGGGAAAAAACAACAACAATGAGTTTCAAAAACCACCCCTAGGTGGCGTATCATATCTTTAATGAGAACATATAAATAATCTACAAAAATTTATAAAACAG
This sequence comes from Trichonephila clavipes, assembly GCA_019973935.1. Taxonomy (NCBI): domain Eukaryota; kingdom Metazoa; phylum Arthropoda; class Arachnida; order Araneae; family Nephilidae; genus Trichonephila; species Trichonephila clavipes. Next base: position 351,773 of record BMAU01020257.1, on the reverse strand, counting down.
GATCGAACTGCTGTCCACCATTGTCTGCTACCATCTGGAAGCGTAAAATTGCATGTTCAACTGTTGAAAGCAGCATGAGCTGGGGAATGTTATGCATATAGTGCGTTCTATGCTTTCCTTAAGGGGCTCACCCTTGTGAGGCCTGTTTTTTAAGCATTTTTAGGAAATTTTTTTGACGACCAGTAAAATGATAGAACTTCACGTTTTTTTATCATCATTTATTATCTTATATGATATCTTAGTATGATATATATATATATATATATATATATATATATATATATATATATATAAATATATAATAGAATATATATACGAACACGTTATAGCGCTTTGAACACATCCACCTCGAAAAAAAGGACGCTTACTTCCTCCACGAATCTGGCTAATTGGCTTATCTGCAATAAAAAAATAACGGAGTTTTAATCTATAAGTTTAAATGCACCGAATGAACTATACTCAATTGAAAATATCAAAAATTGGATTTTTGGTACAACTCTGAAGAAAAAGTTTTGAATTTCATAGGACTTTTGTTATGTTTTTGTTATAAAAAATAGAAATCTTTTAAATTTTGAAATGATCGTAGTCCATTTGGTGCGTATATATGTGCTGAGTTTACCCTATAAATTTGAAGACATTCGGTCAAACCGTTCTTGAGATATGATGGAGGAAAGTTTGAAAAACACAGTTGTGAGAAAAACGCGTTTAAAGTTTCAAGTCCGATTAGAACAATGAAAATCTTAACTTAGCACGCTGAACAGCTGCTCTTCTAACAGCTGCTTCTTCATAACGACTGCGAATTTTAAAAAATCACTTTATCACCGTATTTTAGACATGTTAAGGAAGCATTTATGAAAAAAATAATTTTTTTGATTTTTTGAGCCCATTACATGGGTGAACCCTGTTAAAGTCTGATAGAGATTTTAAGGTCGGGTTCACGGTAGACCATGGTCTTGAGGTATTTCTACAGCCAAAAGTCGTAAGAATTCAAGTCGGGAGGTCAAGGTGGACTTTTTCGTAACTACTTCAAAAACCGGAGTTTTCGCAAAGCTTCGGTAGTTGAGTCTCCGTTTTGTTAAAACAATTTCACCAGTTAACCACGTTCCTGGAGAGTCAACGTCATCTTCCTTGACTTGGAAACGAGCACGACTGCGGTTCGCCTCTCGCATTTTTATATCCCCGGGTTGTTACGCTTGCACAGGATTAATATGATTTCGACATTTGCATATGACAATAGTTTACGTTGCACAACGTCATCTAGTGGTGATTTTTGAAACTCGTTTTTTTCCCTCGATAAAATCCCCATAATTTCATTCTGCCATTTCCCAATTTTCATGCAATTCTGCTGCACAGGTTTTGCTACCGACTGCTCGCAAATTTCAAGTTTAATTATGAACAACCGGTACGTGTATCTTACATAAAAGTAGAGTAACATAAAATTTTAGATTCTATCAAGAATATACTGGAACTTACCATGATTTCGTAATTTCTTTTTAGAGCTGTAGTCATCCCTCATCCTCTTTTACCATGAAAGTAATGTTCACAATCCTATACCTCACCATCGGGATGAATAGCCTTGCTCTCTCTATGCGGCCATGCCTCCAAGATCCAAAGTTCTACACCATAGATGAAATGGAGAAGCTAGTGTATGCTGTGGCCAACGAAAAAGGTGTGCCAGCCACAGTAATACTCAACAGGATTATGAGAAAAGTGAAGCATAGACAAAGAATGGAAAATGTAAGGACCCCCCTTTAAATCGGAGTACTTTATATGTTTGCCAGTTTATGCAAGAAAGACACCAAATAAATTTCGTTAAGCCTAAGTTTGTATTGATTTATCTATTTTGTTTTTTTAATACAAACAGATAACTTAAGTAATAAAAAAGGGATACTCTTAATAACTTTCGCAATATTCATCGTAAATAGACGAAGTAGGCGCCATTCTTAATGGTTAAAAACTAACTAAATCTTGGAGTTAATTTATCTTTTGATTAAATTAATTAGAGATAGTCCAATAATCTCATTTTAAAAAGAATTTCCTGGTTATGGATGCTGCTCTTTTTTTACACATTCAATTTCTCATAAAATCTGCTCAAATTCCAAAACTTTGTAAGCTTTTGCTTATAGGTTTTTAAGTCATGGGTTTTAAAAATAGTTTTTTGAATGTTTCAGGCCTTTGAAGACATGAATTTTATATTCAAAACGTTTCAAAAAGATTTCGATTAATCGACAGATAACTAATAGTTTTTTAGTTTTTACAGGTATTTAAAAAATTTGAAAAGAATAGTCTTACTTTGAAAAAATATGAACTTTTTTGGTTACAGTTACAAAAGAAAAGTTAATTTTAACATAAAAAAACTGTTTAGATACTTGAAATTATTCATGTTATAAAACCACTAAAATCAAAATATTATGCAATGACGTTAAATAACCCATGAAATATTCAACATCAAAAATCGAGAAGATTTAAAGGATACGATTCTTGTTTATTTTATATAATTTTAGATACACTTAACACACAGCATTTGAAAATGAGATATATGTAATGAATCGTTTGCTGGAAGCTGTCTTGTATATGACCCATCCCCCAAAGGCTTTCTTCGAATATCTCTGAAATTAATAAATGGATGGACCTTGGAACATAGAGCGTTAATGTGCTACTTAATTCCATAAAAAAAGATGGATTCTGTAGTAAAAAAATATGTTTTAAAGGTTAATTTACCATGCAATTTAATGTAATTACGTAATCCATTAACGCTATAATTTATTTCCCTTTGAACAATTAACTGCGATGTCAATTTTATGCTATAACAATTAGAACTGCGAAAATTAGTATAAAAATGTTACCTTTTTTTTCACGACTGTATGTTAATCTAAATTGTTGTAATTTAATGAAAAACTCTAAACTGCACTCAGAAAAATATGTCTCTTCTCATATATGAGTTAATTTAATACTAAACCTGGAGTACATAAAATCTCATTTTTAAAAATGTTTTACTGATGTATGATTTTATTTCTTTGCCGGGAGTTTTGAGTAACGTTCGAATGACATACATTCAAAGGAAACTTAAGAATTTAAATGATATTAAAATGCAAAGCTAATATATTTAAAAATTTTCATAATAAAATAAATTTTAATCTTAAATTACGTTATTTGCTATGTAAAATACTAATAAAGAAGTTTATTTCTCTCTAAGCTTCAAGAAGCTCGTATAAAAAGGAACATTTCTTAAATACACGAATATGAATTACTTGATTAATTTACACTTTTAGATGAAACATTACTTAAATAAATAGCCAGGATGTAAAATAATAATAATTATGATTGATGTACATTTCTCAAATAGCAGTTTTAACAAACTTTGCTAAAGTAAAAAAAAAACAACAACAACTGCTGAGTATATTTTCTTTTTTAATATTTGAAAATAGTTTAATCTTTCCAGGTTAATTTTAGTTTTGGATTCTGGATCAAAAAAGGTCAATTTTTTATGCTTATTTTCAAACCTACGTATCATTTTAAGCAGAATAACACCCTTTTCATACTTAATTCCCTAAAAATTAATACAAAAAATCTACTTAAATAAAAGAGTAACTTACCTGTAAACTTGGCTTTCTGCATGGCATAAATCATTAGACTTTGGAGTCCATTCACACTAACTATAAATATAAAGCTTCCTAACTTTTATCTTGAACTACACATTGTATTTACATCTTTTGCATTTACATAAATGATTATGAAATTATTAATCAAAATTTGGTAGTGTATAATAAATTCGAAAACATGGTTGTTGCGCAAAGCCCAACATCGCATCCTGGACTGCAGGACCTTGTTTCTCTTCTTCCCTTTACTGTCTCTCTTTGAACAGCAAATAATACACTGTTAGTTTTCTTCACTGTTGGGGGAATGTAATCATCAAAGTATTTTTCAAACAAGCGTGAAGGAGGGTGCTTCGTAGAAGGACGTCCTCTTTTTGTAAAAATTTCACCAAATGGTACTTTTCAGTTATTCGAAAGCATAAAGAGAACATGTGAAATAATTTGGGAAAGAATGATTGCTCACTGTAAATTTTCAAAGTGCCGAGCTACACTCGAGTTGAGCCAGGATGGTACGTTTTGTCTGTTCGAGCTCAGCTCGGGAAAAGGTGGGAAGTGGTTAAAATACTCTATCATAAAGTTTTAAAAACATACTAGAATCCGCTGCATCCATTTTTAGAATTTATTTATACTATTGAATTCACTTTGCAATATTTTCTCATTTCCTCAGACGAAACCGAAAAATCCACTTCAAGAGTTAGCTTTTCAAGAACTAATCGGTACAAAGTATCGTCCACGTCCTCCTGGTGAAGAAGATTCTAGTTTACCTACATTTCCTGGGCAGCCGCCAGCCCGAATGTTACCTCCCCAGCCACCAAGACGTCCTGCCTTTCAACCACCCATTCGTAATTTGCCTCCTCCATCCGGCCATAGCAATCTCAGGACGGGAGTTTTCACTACTGGTTTCGAAAGTCCCCACAATCCACTTCAGCCCTATCCACAGTCATTTTTCCTTCCAATCCAAAATTTGCAACCACCGGTAAGTTGTACTTGTTAGCTATTATTATAAGATACACATGGATCATGAAAAGGTAAAGAACGGGCTTCATGGTCACCTGGTTGAAAGTTAATTTTCCTAAAAATTGTCAAGATAAATACGTTGAATTTGACTATCTCTAACTGGAACTATAATAATGTTTGAGTAAGGTGCCATTTCTTTTCTTGCTCACAACATCTGGTCAGTTCGAAATTGCGAGGACTATTACCAAAAGCCTGTGAAATATTAGGTATCCGACTACGTTCGGAACCGTGATTTTGCAAAAGCGTATACATGGATAATATTTATGATATTTAGTGTCACTTAGATTACAAAACGTATATAAAATTGTTTTAAGGACATTTTGACAAAAAAAATTTATTTAAATACAATATTTTGGAAAAAAATGAACTTAGAATAACCTTTTTTCAAAACGTTCTCCTTTTATAAAAAATGCTTCTATGATAATAATAAAAAAAATATCTTGCTTATAAAAAGTAAAAACTTTTCCAGTGAGTCTGAATTAGAATTTTTGAAATACATAACTTACAAGTGGATTTATCCATATTTTACTACAACAGAGAGGATAAATTTTAAGAAAAAGAACGCCGATAATTATTTCAGTTGGTGACAACTCTGAAAATAATGTGAATTTTTCAAAAATCATAGTTCAGACTTTCTAGAGAAGTTTTTACTTCATATAAGTAAAATATTATTTTTTTAGAAGCATTTTTTATAAAAGGAGAACGTTTTGAAAAAAGGTTATTTTAAGTTAATTTTTTGCCAAAATATTGTATTTAAATTTTTTTGTTATAATGTCCTTAAAACAATTTTATTCATGTATTCTAATCTACCTGACACTAAATATAATGAAAATTATCCATTTATGCGCTTTTTTAAAATTCCGGTTCCGAACGTAGTCGGATACCTTAAATAAAAAAATCTTTGGTAAAAGATAATGCTAACTAGTTTTTCTATGATTTTTCTTTTTACTTTCTTATTTAACCTATGTTTTGATGAAATATATTCTGCATTATGTTTAGATTATGTCCTGCATTAAGAAATTGGAATGTAAAAAAATTAATGTTAAAATTTTTATATCATGCTCACACTTTTAGAGGGTAATATTACCCTCTATTAAAACTCGTAAGTCAGAATCATACACAGCGTTACGATAATTTTATGCTTCAAGAGCCAGCTTACTATCTATGAGAAAACTTTTCAATTATAACCATATAAGAGACTAACGAAGAGTAAATAAACATTATTTTTGTATGTTTTTTATAAACCTTTAATCTTCTCAATTACCAGTATTTCACTGTATTTTTGACAACTGCTAAGACAAACATTATTCAAATAGGAAAATTCTTCAAAAAATTGAGCATGAATAGTTTTTTTTATAGTTTATTAATTAAAATTTGTCTGAATAAATAATAAAAATACAAATTCCTTTTTTCCAATTTCTATAGTATGAAGTATGTAAAGTAGTTGTATAGTATTATCTATTTTTAAAAAAATTGTTTGTAATTCCTCTCTCTTTGAGGGAAAAGTTTTACTTACTCAAACCTCATCTTTACATACATGACATCGTTTGAGAGGACAAATTGATAAAAATCTATCGTTTATATATTTTGCTTTGTAGAATAATGTTAAAAGTTTTCCTTGATTTAATACTATGATAATAAAAAATATCAACTAATAAGAAAGCAATTGTTTAAGTTTTTCATCATAACATTAAAGTGATTGGAAAAAAAGAGATGTTTTTATTTTTCAATTTCTACTGTTAGTTCTCTCTCTCCCTATATTCCACCCTATATTACTCCCTGTAGTTCGGATCCCACCTGAGAATGTGATATCTTTTTTACTGTAATATTTTATTATAATATTTAAATTTAATTAATGAATAAGTAGTAATAAACAAAGAAATAGTCGAACGACTTATGTAGAAAGGAAAATGAAAAATTGCAAGGAAAATCGCTTTTTATTTTGTCACTTAATATTGTGTTCTGTCATATGTATATACGTATTTATATTAATTTTAACTGTTCAACTAGTTTTAATGGAATGACATAATTGATTTTTTAAAAATAGTATAACTATTTTTTTTAAAAAATTAATTATCAAAAAGCTACTAAAAATTACGCCACAAAAGTCTCTTCGTACACTTAACAAAAATATCACCTTAGCTTTAGATATTGCATTTCTTTCTTAATTTAGTGCTTAATAGGATATATTTTAGTGTTCACATCAACTTTTAAACGTTTTGGTGTAAATTTAATTAGTTTTTGTAATTTCTGCATTGATTTTGCTCCATTCTTCTGTGATTATTGTTTTTACTTCACATTTTGTGTTTATTTGTGCCACGTTTTTTTTCTTTTACATCAGAATCTCACCAAATATGTTCTACTGGGCTAAATAAAGTGATTGAGGAGGTGATTTCATAATTTGGGGACAGTTATAGAGATACCAGTGGCGTACATTGAGAGCAGTGCGCTTGGCGTCATTACCCTGTTAAAAAATTAAGTCGTCTTCAATATCCAAATTTCGTGTGGATAATTTAAAATTTCTCTTTAAAATATTTGAATAGAGCTCATGAGATTCACAATACCATAAAAAATACCAAATTACTAAATTTTGTGGCCTATTTACACCCAGTCGCAAGAACACTTCTACCTTCATGCTTTATTGATCCAACTAGATTCTTGGAATTAAGTCTCAGAAAATTTAAAATTAGCAGCAAATTGATTGGGACGGCAGATAATTCAACATTTTTGGTTCCGATGGGCCGATAATAGCTTGTAAATGAAAAAAAATAAGGAGTTTAGTCCCATGAATTTATGAGGAACAAGATCTCCTCCACCTCCATGCTTCAGCATCGAAGTGAAGGTGTTCTGGCGTGGGGGTGTAAATTGGCCTCAGAATCAGGTAATTTGGTATTTTTTCATGGTATTATGAATCATGAGCTCTATTTAATTATTTTAAAGAGAAATTTTAAATTATCCGCCCGAAATTTGGATATTGGAGACTACTTAATTTTTTAACAAGGTAATGACGCCAAGTGCACTGCTCTCAATGTACGCCACTGGTGTCTCTATAACTGTCCCCAAATTATGAAAACACCTCCTCAATCACTTTATTTATCCCAGTAGAACATATTTGGTGAGATTCTGATGTAAAAAAAAGAAAACGTGACAAATAAACACAAAATGTTAAGCAAAAATAATAATCACAGAAGAATGGAGGAAAATCGATGCAGAAATTACAAAAAACTGATTAAATCTATACCAAGATGTTTAGAAGTTGTTGTGAACACTAAAAGATATCCTACTAAATTAAGAAAGAAATACAATATTTAAAGCTAAGTTGAGATTTTCGTTAAGTGTACGAAGAGACTTTTGTGGCGTAATTTTTTAGTAGCTTTTTGATAATTAATTTTTTAAAAAATAGTTATACTATTTTTAAAAAATTAATAATGTCATTCCATTAGGAATAAGTTGCAGATATCATAAAAAAATTACAATTACAATATATTTATGTTTATTAGTCGAAAACATTAAATTTTATAAGAAATTGCAAGTGTATGAACACTTTTGTGGCCCACTGTATATTTTACTTGCTAACAAGGCTATCAGGATAAAAAAACGATTTAAAGTTTATCATTTTAGGCAAATATCTCTCAGAGAAAAAAAATTCTATTATTTAAGATATATTTTTATTATATAATATTCTATATTTTATTTCAAAGCATTTATTGCTAAAAATAAATTTTTTAAGGATCTGTCTCATTAATAATAATCACCACAACAAAAGAAGCACATATTTTGGATTTAATGTATGCAGAAAAAGTATTTAGTACATATTCACTATGATAATTTCTGTAATAAATTCCTGAGAAAGTTGTATTAACTGCAAATACAAATATAGACATTTATGCATATGGGCTAAATTCTCGTGTTTCCAGCCAATCAATGAGTAACTCCATGAGATAACAATCATAAGGACAGAACAGTCATAGACAGTCAAATGTTTCCAGCCATTCAATCCATGAGCTTTTCTGTTGCCAATTTTTGCTTTTTGCAGAAGCTTTGTTTTAAAAAGTACATATTTCTAAATAATAACAACGCACATAGGTAAGAAAAATGCAGTTGATTTAGAAAATATACATATAATATAAGATCGTTTTTTTAATCCAGGAAAAACTTACTGAAGAATCTTAATACTTGGAACTTTTTTATCCGATAACCAAGTATAAAATTTTATCTTTATTTTACAAGTAAAATGAATATAGGTCTAATCTTAGTTTTAAATTATATAGAAAACGCGTGATTTATAATAGGACAGACGAGTTATATTATGAGGAAAAATTTTCATTTTCTTTTAAAATAATGCATGATTTTAGTATTCAGATTTTAAATTACTATTTATTTGATTTATAGTTTTTATTTGCTTTTGTTTTGAAGCATATTTTTTGTTTTTGTTGTTAAATTGTTTTATTTATTTATTAATTCTTGTTTATTTAATTTATTTTGTTCATTTTTTTTCAGTTAACAGAATTTGGTTTTGAATGTTTTTACATGACAGACTTTCCAGTTCATCTTGAAAATAGATGAGAAATGTGAAAAAAGATTTCAACTAAACCAAAATTTAATAAATGGTTTGGTACAATTATTTCAATGATTTAGTGTGAATTAAAAATGGTATTGAAAATTTATGGTGAACGCCGATACAGCGCTATCGATAAAAGCCTTACGATTTAATTTTTATTTATCATCTGCTCATATTAGTCTGTGATACAATTTATCATTCAATTTGTTTTGAAGTATATCGTTTGGCTTGTTTTATTTTTGAATTCGTGAATGGAATAAAAGCTTATAGATTGTGTATAGATTTAATGAAGTTTGTTTTCCATTTTCCGGCTTCTACAATTTACTTATTCTAGCTTTGATAAAACTATTCAAACATTGAGGAACTGAGGACATTTTCTAAAAGTATTGTAGATGAGTTAGTTACAGATAATATCTATGGAATAAATAAAACAATTATATAGAATTAATTCATCCTTTTTAAGCGATTTAAAATAACAGAAGAAAACTATTTTAGATCGTTAAGCGTTTTATTCTCGTTCTTAAATCGCGCTACAATGTCAACAACTTTTTGTTGCCAGATCATGAAAACTAAATTTATAAAAATAAAGATAGTATATAAACAGAGATGCAGCATTACTCCTTCCCCATTAACATAGTTACGATACAATAGGCAATAAAAGTAGTAAATTTTAAACTGACATGCAATATATACAAATAAGATTAAAATTACAACATATGTGAATCATAAAATAATATATGCAACTAATTTCTGTAACGCGCTGGAAACGTTACGTGTCTACCAGAGCGTGTAGTTGTTTTTTGGACATCTTTTTCCAGCTAACTGGTGGCCGCGGTAGCCGAGTGGTATGGGTATCGGACCGTGGCTTGCTTTGTCACGGGTTCGAACCCAGTACCATTAAAGACCCGCCGTGTAGGGCAGCGATGCACGTTAAATCTGTCGAGAGCTGAAACGTCCTCCCGTTGGTGTGGTAGTTAGGAGAGGGGGTGCCAGCTCAGGTGTCGTCCACGTCACTTGACCATGGTTCAAAATTACGTGGTCCGTCGCCAAAAGCCCTCGTGTTGCTGAACAGTGCGACGTTAATATTAAATCAATCAATCCAGCTAACTGGTGGCTGTTTTTCAATTTTTGTTTGCACAATCAGTTTTTTTTTCGGGCTGAGTTGGTGCCCGTTCTGATTGTTTGAGGTGATCAAGATTATCACTATCAGTAAGTGACAAATATGCAAGTTTTAATCTGTCTACAGATATATTAATGTGCTTTCCTTTAATTTTCACAGTAAAATATTTGTCGTATATTTTTGCCACTGGGAACGGTCCATCGTACGGAGGTTCGAGTGCTTTTTTCACTCTGTCAACACGTATGAACACATGTGTACTGTTATGCAAGTCTTTATGGACAAAGTGTTTCGGGGACGGTTGTCGGCGAGTTTTCAGTGATTGTAATTAATCCATTTGTTTCTGTAATTCTTCCGTAAACGTATCCGTATCCAAGATATTTATCGATTTCTCGAAAAATTCACCTGGTAATCGGATAGTTTGTCCGTAAACCATTTGTGTAATTTGTGTCACTACGTAGCGCCGATCGTAATCCTAACAATACCGTTGGTAAGGTCTGTGTCCATTTAACTGAGTTATGCGCTCTGATGGCTTCTTGGGCTGCGGTAGCCCAGTGGTTAAGGTATCCAACCATGGCAGGCATGTCATGAGTTTGATCCCAGTACCACTAAAGACCCGCCGTGTAGGGCAGCGATGCACGTTAAATCTGTCGAGAGCTGAAACGTCCTCCCGTTGGTGTGGTGTGGTAGTTAGGAGAGGGGGGTGCCAGCTCAGGTGTCGTCCACGTCACTTGACCATGGTTCAAAATTACGTGGTCCGTCGCCAAAAGCCCTCGTGTAGCTGAACAGTGCGACGTTAATATTAACTCAACTCAACTGATGGCTTCTTTTAAGGTGCGATGGATTCTTGTAAGCAATTTTTTAATGCATTTTTCTTCACTTTCTTTCAAAGTACTTAAATAGTCTATTTTTAGCAAAAGAATATTTATTTTTCTCATCACTGAATGATATCCCATATATTTTCAATGAAATTTGTATCTAACTGAGCAACAAGGTAACTAAAATTGGTTTCTTATTGTTTAATATTAGCAATGGAAAAAACTGTGCTTCAACTTGGAAAAACCATATTTCAGACTTTTTCCGAAAAAGGAGGAATTTTCACGCTTACCTTGTTTGCTTCTAATTTTTCCTCATTCGAATCCGAGAGAGCCATTTCATTATTCTCATCCATCATTTGAATATGGACGGATTACCAGTTTGTAGATGAGTTAGTCACAGATAATAAATGGGATAAATGAAAAAATTATTTAGAATTACGCTTAAAAATAACAGAAGAAAACTATTTTAGATCTTGAAGCTTTTTATTCTCGTTCTTACATCGCACTACAATGTCAACAACATTTTGTTGCTAGATCAGAAAAACTAAATTTACCCCAAGATAAAGATAATAAATAAATAGAGCTGCAAAACAACTTTTTTGAATTCCTACCTCCAATTACTAACACTGGTGTTAGGAAAGAAACACACGCACTTTCTATAAAAACTAACCATGTTAATAAATCGAAGTTACTGGATTGTTTCGAGTCGCTGAAATTACGATAAAGGATTTCATTCTCTCTGCTGAAAGTTTAATACCTTCTGAAGATATTTTATGTTTCAAAATATGTTATTCACCAGTCTTTTAAATAGACATTTTGCAATTTTAAAAAGGCTCTTTTGAATCTTTTATAAACTATTGATAGATGTTTGTAGCAGGGCCATTTTTAAATTACCTGGGCCCCTAGGACTTCAAATATTTTCGCCCCCTCACTATTTCCAGAGTGCCTCCTCCTTTTGTTTTTACCTTGCCAGTTTTAGTTCAAGAGAATCTTAACTCTCTTACTCTTTTTTCTTTTGTTTTTGCTCTTTGGATAATCTTTCCATTATCCACCAACTAAGAACCCTCAGTGTCCCATACACGGCAACCGGCAGCATAAGGAAATGATAGTGTCATGATTTGGCCACTTTTGTTCATTTCTTACCTTACGGCATCACGAACCCTCTTCCCTTTTGTGAATTAGTCTAGTAAATTTTTGAAATCGTTTGTAATTATAGTATAGAGCAGGGGTTGGCAACCTTTTAGTTATAGCGTGTCAAACCCATCTATCAATATGACTCAGCAGGCCACACATCAGGACATTTTTGAACAATTCGATTATTTTGATAATGCACGCAGAATTAGAGAATAGAAGTCAATAATTTAGATTTACACAGTTTTATCATATATTAATTTTTCATCTCATTTAAAGATATTCCTTCACATAAAAATAAACAGCATAAAATACATAACTATTTCTTCAACAAAACGAAAAAAAATTAAAATTTTACTTATATTATGTATTTTTAAACATATTAATTAAAACGAGAAATAGAGAACTTAAAATATAAGTATTTCCCTTCATTACAATTAAATAAAAAGATAAATAAAAATTGTATTGCGAACCTAGTGCTAACACTACTCTACTTCCATATCGCAAAGTCATGTATATAAAGTGTGACTTTCAATTTGACACGATTTAGAGCATTTAGTTATTAAACAATTCTTTCCGGTCTCAAAATATTTTTCATATGAGGAAAGATTTTTTACTTTATATGTAGAATCAAAAGCGGAAAGCACAGTACACTCAATTTTCTCTCTTCAAACAATTAAATCTCTCCAGCAATGACATCCAATAAGTTACAAAATAGCTGTCAATTTCTTTTTAGAGTTAGCTTTCAAATTTTTTCGTGATTTCATAAATGTCTATAATTCTAAAGATATTCGTTAAATAAGTTCCATGACAAATTTCTCAACTTTCATCTATTCTAAAAATGACAAATTTGTAGAGTTGTGCAGAGTGCCACTGAGTATTGTACCACGTGCCACATGTGGCACGCATACCATTGGTTGCTGACCCCTGGTATAGAGTATACATTATTGAATGAACTGTTATCTACCTGTTAATTATCATCGCTTATCGCTTTGCTATCTATTACTTTTAGACATCCTTATTCTTTGTTGATTGACTGTCTTTGTATTTACACAATAAAGGTTTTTTTCAAGCTTTGATCATTGCAAAATCATTAGTGATATCACTGTAACCAATTTACACTGTAATATCATTTTCAGCGCATAGCATCATCAAACTGTTGAGCTTTTCTCTCTCTCTCTCATTTTTTTTATAATAGATATTTTACACAGTTCCACGCACATATACACACAAACACAACGCATGCATGATTTCCTATGTAGGAGTTCGTTCGCTGTAATTTAATTTTTCCTCTTTTTTTCGCCCTCCATTTTTTCGCACCCTAGACACGTGTCTAGTGTGCCTAAGCGGAAAAGTGGCCCTGGTTTTTAATCTTCTTTATAGCAGGACGCTATTAAAATATCATCTATGCTGAAAAAAGAAAATGAATTTCTATTGAAAATTTGCGCATGAAACTTTGAAACGTCTGTGTTGCCTTTTGTAAACTAAAAGACATGTATCTAAGTTCAAATACTCCCAAAAGAGTGGAAAAATATAAATCTTATACATATCAGCAAAATCCACCGGAATTTGATAAGCTCGTTCGAGATCTTAAATTTAAAATACTGTGCATTCTTCTAACTGATGAGTGAAGTCGAATAGAAGTGGAATAAGATACCTGCAATGTTAGGTAATAGTATTTGACATTATAACCATCGCGCAAGCCTCCAACTCTTTTTTGATAAGATGCAAAGGATGGTCTACAATTTACTTGCGGAACCATAAATTCGAATTCTGCCGTAGCAACGATACACTTTTATCAGTTGATAATCTTACTTATGCTGCGACTAGATAACTTGTTACAATTATTCGATGCTTTACATTGTGTTGGTTGGGAAGTGGCTTCATTTTCAGTTATAACATCTAGTTTTAAGCTATTGTTGTCGATTGTTGCTATAGATAACGAAGATCCTCTGCTGCATCTAATGTTAATATTGAAGAAAGTTAGGGCATCTGTAACATTTTATATTTGATGTCAAAACTGCAGCTTGTTTTCATTCAGGAAGTCGGAACAATACCTGGACGAGCGACATTAGTAATAATGAAAGACCAAGCAAAGGCCAGATCAATAGTCTTCCCTTCTTTGACTCTTGATACTTGGAACAACTGATACGTCCGCTCCGTTACTTAAATTATGGAGCAAGATAAGGCCAGAATATTGTCGAGTAACCGGTCAATTAGCTTTCCGACTTTTCTGTTTTTCTAAAAAAGAACGGTCATGTGAACTTATTCGCTCTATTGTCAAAAGTGCTATGTACCAAAACATCGACTTAGAATTTTTTTGACCAAGAATGGCATCTGGTTCCACTTTAGCTTCTTGATTTTGAAAAAAAAATAAGGCATAGAAATTGTAGAGAGAGATGTGAAATGAGGGGGAGTACTTCCCTTGACTGGATTTTTGAATCCAAGCTTGTTTCATCTACATTTGATGAACATAGGGAATATTCATGGATTAGAATCACTCAGAAACAATTTTATCATCTGTATTAGGAGTATAAGCTAAGGCATATCGATTAATTGCCAAAATGCATGCACTTGGATAGATATGCGTTGACATCAAAGAGTCTTCAATATATCTTGTGAAGAGGAGCTCCTAGCCAAACTTAACACGAGACGCAAAAGTTCTGAGAACCATTGATCGCCAAGTTTCTCTTCGAATAAAAATTTCATCAAATGGATTTCTTCTGATTTTGCCAAAAGGACAGCAAAGTTTTTTGATTTATGAGAGCCCGGAATAGTGATTAGAACATCTTCGATGCCTTCAAGACATTTTTATCAATGCTGAAATCAATGTGTGATGCCTAATAGAATACTGAGTGATTTCACAATAAGCGAATTTCTTTCAAGTTGAATAAACCAAAATTTTAGTATTATTTTTCAAAATGATGCAGATTTCTAAGCCACTTTGCTTATTTCAGTTTGCTAGACATCACTTACTTTTCTTCAAAATTATTGTGCATCTATCCTTAATATATACATACATACATACATATATATATATGAATGTATTTAAAAAATAATAATTGTAGGTGAAATTCATTAAAGCATTCAGATAACACCTACAAGTCTCCAATGTTTAAAATGCTCTGCCGAAGTTGATGTAAGAAAACGTTAAGGCATCTGACTACGTTCGGAACCGCGATTTTGCAAAAGCGCATTAGAATACATGTATATAACTGTTTTAAGGACATTTTAACAAAAAAAAATATTTAAATACAATATTTTGGCAAAAATTTAACTTAGAATAATCTTTTTTCAAAATGTTTTCCTTTTGTGATAAATGCTTCTATTATAATACTATTTTGCGTGTATATAGCTCAGACCTCTCTACAGAGGCTTAACTAGAATTTTTGAAATATATAACTTGGAAGTGGGTTTATTCATATTTTACGACAACAGAGGGGAGCAATTTTAAGAAAAAAAACGCCAATAATTATTTTAATTGGTAGTAACTCTGAAAATAATGAGAATTTTTCAAAAATTCTAGTTTAGCCTCTGTAGAGAAGTCTGAGCTATATACAGGCAAAATATTATTATAATAGTATAATAGAAGCATTTTTCACAAAAGAAGAACATTTTGAAAAAAGATTAATTTTTTGCCAATATATTATATTTAAATAACTGTTTTTTGTCAAAAAATGTCCTTAAAACAATTTTGTGCATGTATTCTAATCTGAGTGACACTAAATATCATGAAAATTATCCGTTTATGCGCATTTTTAAATTCACGGTTCCAAACGTAGTCGGATACCTTAAAGAATTGAGTAAAGATGGAATCCTAAAATAGAATACAAAATTTATTAAATGCGACAGAATCAAAATTTTACCAGTGAAGTTAGTTATAAGACAAACCAAACATTGTACTTGAAAACTAATTAAACATTATATTACTTCACGAAAAAATAAATTTATAAATAATACTATAAATAAAAATTCAATTACAAGGTTTAACCAGTAGCTTTGTGTTGGTGTTTACCACAAATTAATCCTAGTAAGTTTGAATATTCGTATTTCATTGTGTGCCACATTTGTGTGTGAGAGAGGGAGATCCTGTTTACTTTTATCTTCTTTTATTTTATTTCAAATTACAATTTCTATAGACTCATACGATGTATAAAATTAATTATATATTGCGAGTTTGAGAATAAATAATCATCAAAGCCAATTTAATTTTTCGATGAAAAAAATTCCCAAGTAATGATTTAATATTTGCTGCTATTGTAATGTGTTGCTAGCTATGTAAATGGCTAGTATTGCATCAGGAATGATAGAAAATTAATGAACTTTAAATTCAAACATAAAATTCAGCAAGTAATAGAATGCATTATAAAGTCTATAATGATTTTCTTTAAAATCTACACAAATCCTTAACTGCATTGTGATACAAAAGATTAATTTTGAATTAAATAACTATTTAAAAATATTCCCCTTTTAAATTTGTAGCATTCATTTAAACCTGTGAAATGCATTAACAAAAAAACAACAACAAATTGAATTTAATGAATTATTAAAAAGGAATATATTTTAAATTGAAATTACGATAAAATGTTTGTCAGAGAGTGGGGCTGCGGTAGCCCAGTGGTTAAGGTATCCAACCATGGCAGGCATGTCATGAGTTCGATCCCAGTACCACCAAAGACCCGCCGTGTAGGGCAGCGATGCACGTTAAATCTGTCGAGAGCTGAAACGTCCTCCCGTTGGTGTGGTGTGGTAGTTAGGAGAGGGGGGTGCCAGCTCAGGTGTCGTCCACGTCACTTGACCATGGTTCAAAATTACGTGGTCCGTCGCCAAAAGCCCTCGTGTAGCTGAACAGTGCGACGTTAATATTAACTCACTCACTTGTCAGAGAGTTTTCTAGCATGAGATTAAATGTGAATAATCTAATATATGGCGCTTTAAATAACTGTATAATACTGTTGCCAATAATAGAGGCGGTTATCAAAATAATGGAAACATCTTAGATTTACAAGGAATCCCTTATTAATATGGTGTAGGACCCTTTTTGGCATTAATACCGCTTGGATTCACCTAAAAATCAATTCTTACAAGTGCTGGATAGTGTTTAGAGCAGCGATACTCACTCAACCTGTGGCCCACCGAGGCTTTTTAAGTGGTCCAGTCATAGCCCATTACTCTGAGAAATTCATTTATTTATGAAAATTTGGTGGGAAATTCTTCATTACAAAATTAAATATATCAATTTTGCTTTTTACTGTCGATGTCGTATGGGTGCGAATCGATATTTTTTTCTGATTAGTCATAATAGACAACAGTGGAGTAGCGACCATTTTATGAGTGGAACTAATTTTTAACTACCTTTCATATCTTGTAAGCAAAAAATATTCAAAGAAAATACATTGTTTCAAGACTATTGGGATGTTAACTATTTTGTAGTGTAAAATAAACATAGTTCAACAGTTGTTTGATTTGTCACGAAAGTGTTGTATTTAAAAATACCAATAAACATGAATCACATTCAATGACACTTTTCCTCGAAGATTTCTTTTAAGAAGTGCTAAATAGGCTTTCTTGAATAATCTTTACCAACAGAAAACAAGTGTTTTGTCAGTGGTAATGTCACAGCGGTAACAAAGGCTCCCTATGAAATTTGTTATAATATTGGTAATCGTATGAAACCGCTTACCGATGCAGGAATTGTGAAAGAGTGATTCTTTAATGCTCCCAATTTAGAAAAATTTAGTGACAAAAATAAATAATGTAAGAAATAATAATTAAAAAAAGCAAAATATGAGTTTTAATATTTTGAGTAATTTCCGCATTTTAAATTTTCTGTGCTATCTTGGTCTTAAAGCATTTCTCCCCCGTCCATTAATTCTCATGTTGTGGCCCGCGTGAAATAGCTAACATATTTTTGCGGCCTGGCAGAAAAAAAGGTTGAGTATCCCTGGTTTAGAGGAATATTGTAACATTCTCCATGGGGATATATTGTGAAAGTTCTGGTAGAGATGTTAGGGAAGGGTATCGATTCCGCATTGAACACTCTAAAATGGACCATAACGGTTCAATTATATTGAGTTCAGGTGACTGCGTGGGTCAAGGATATGTTCAACTTCATCCTCGTGTTTATCAAATCATGATTGGGCAAGTTCCGCTGCATGAATAGGTACATTATCGTTTTGAAAAATTCCATTTACTGTCATGAACAGTTGCATCGTAGGATGGACCTGGTCAGCTAAAAGTTTTCTGTACTTCTTCCCAGTGATCCTTTCTTTCAGGGTTACGATTGGTCCAACCGAAAACCACGATACAGCTGCCCATATCATGACAGATCCAATTCCATGCTCGACAGATGGAGAGAGACAATCCTCATCATACGCTTGTGCAGGTGTCCTTCAAATGTGCTCTTGTCCTTTTGTAGGGAAAAGTGTAAAGAATGACTCGTCAGACATTAATTTCTTCCACTTATAAATTGTCCACTTTCGACGACGATTGTTGGGAATTGCTGCTATGCCACAAATATTCTGCTTATAAAGCTGCCTTCTAACTGACAGTGGAGAATACAGATGTTGATTGAGCTCTGCGGTTACATTTGCTGCAGTTGTTCACTCTTTAAACATTACAATCCGCTTCGATACTCGTCGGTCTCTTTCACTGAGCTTCTCTTTCCGTCTACTATTTTGTTTTGCCGAGCTTGTCTTGCCGAGGTGTTTGTATGCTGTCATGACTTAAGACACCGTACCTCTTCAAACGCCTAAAAGTTGAGATGTTTCGGTCACACTTGCTCCACCTAGCCGGGATCCTACAGTTTGTACTCTTTGAAAGTCTGTAAGGTCAAACTTTTACGTTTTTGAAAAAATTCCAACTTACAGAACTGCAATAAAACTACCACATACTACCAGAATGTATAAATTTCTATTTATAAAAAAACTGGTAACTATTGCTTACGAAGGCTTATGAAATGCATTCATAAATGTCACTTTTATTTACAAGTTTTTCCATTATTTTGTTGACCACCTGTATCTCCAATTTGCTCTTTTATATATGGTTTAATACATTTTTTTCAAGTGTTTTTCAAATTACGTCAATTGTATCCACTGCTTTATATAATCTTGTCAGAAAATCTAATCACATTTATAACTTCAAGTGTGGGATCTTATATTATGATTAAATTGTATTTTATAGTAAAATTTGCATGAGAGTGACAATAATCGATTGAAAGTTTTTAAGAAATCCGTTCTTAAGCTGATTTTTAAATCATATCAAATTTTGAGAAATTCTATGGCATCGCTGTTTTGATATGTCTTTATAAATTTTCAAAATATTAAATAATTAATTTTGAATGAATGCTATTAACAGTTGCTGACTTTTACGAAGGAAAAAATTTCAACAATAAAACGCGTAGTGATTAATCACTAATTGGTTAATTGCTTTAAAACATTGTTTCTCATCCGCCAGGGTACACATTAATTTCGTGTTCCGAAAATCAGGAACTTTTAAAAAGGTAGAAAAAATTTTGATGAATACACTTAATAAAATTATTTATTCGTTGTAAAAACGCATTTTATAGGTTAAATATATTTTGTAATGACCATGAACAAATAACCAAAGGAAAAGCTAAAATAGGATTATCAATAACGGACTAAGAATAAAATATATCAGTAGATTTTTTACATTCTGGGCATATTTCAGTAAATCTATATAATAAAAATATATAACTATATAATATAACTATATAATAAAACTATATAACTATATAATATAACTATATAATAAAACTATATAACTATATAATAAAAATATATTATAACAAAGTTATTTTAGGATTAACTTGGATGTCATCAGAAGAAATTGGATCGAAACAAACATTGAGAACATTTTCAAAAAAGTATTTGGGAAATATAGAAGTCTACAATTTCTGTATAGATCAATATTAATTGTCAAACATTTTTTTAAACTTTAAATTCAGTTTGCGAAATACTTTTATTTCATTATCACACAAGCAGAAATTAAGCTTTTATATAATTTTAGGGGCTGCGGTAGCCCAGTGGTTAAGGTATCCAACCATGGCAGGCATGTCATGAGTTCGATCCCAGTACCACTAAAGACCCGCCGTGTAGGGCAGCGATGCACGTTAAATGTGTCGAGAGCTGAAACGTCCTCCCGTTGGTGTGGTGTGGTAGTTAGGAGAGGGGGGTGCCATCTCAGGTGTCGTCCAAGTCACTTGACCATGGTTCAAAATTACGTGGTCCGTCGCCAAAAGCCCTCGTGTAGCTAAACAGTGCGACGTTAATATTAACTCACTTTATATAATTTTAGGGTCAAGAAACTTCTATTTCATTAATTTTTGTGAACCTAAAATTTTCAATGAAATAGTTCCATATTTAGGTCGCGGTGTGATTCTGAAATTAATTTCTCTCTCTCATTCACATTACATGCTCTATTATCTAATGAGTTCATGGTTTCCTAGTTACATACGCAAACTTTTATTATAGTTTGTGTATTTGGAAATAACAAGAAAAAAAATGCTCTTTAATAATATGGTCAGAGAGACAAGAATTTTGAATAACGGTTACATATTATTTGAATATATATTCGACTAAGAAACTGTATTTATGCTATAAATTTTTTAATGGAAAAACATCAATAACTGTTTGAATTATTACTATTAACTTTCTTTTAATCGTTTCCTATCATACTATGTATACTAGTAAATTAACATTATTTTTCACTTACGCTAAACTTCTACTTTAAAGAGATAATAACTATATCTCAAAATTCAAAGTAATATATTAATATTTTTTTAAAATATTTCATTGCCGTAAGAAAAAATTGTTTGATTAATTTTCTTCAAATCACTCTAAAGTAAAATCATTAATTTTGAGAAATTTTAAACTAAAACGAAAGCGTTTAACTTTTTAAAAAATATATCGGAATTTTTTTTTCAAAAAATTTTAATTTCATAATTATTAAATATTTTTCTCACGTTAAATTTACCTTTTTTTTGCTGCACTTAAGCGAATCATTTTCTAAAAGTAGTGAGCTGTTTTGACCAAATTCTTTATCAGACAAACGCTCAGAGGGAAGAGATAGTGTGTAAGAATGCTTATTTGTTTCCTGTCTTCTTCCAGTCAAATAAAGAAAGAAAAGCGCTCCTATATTTGTAGTGTTATTTTCGAATTATGCTATTTGTTATTTCTTGATGCTATTATTTCCACTTGGGAATTATCTTGCACTTAAAAACAAAGTCTTGCAAGATTATTTGCGAGATAACAATTTCAATGCTTCTTTAAAAAATAATTTTATTGTTTTGCTTATTAAAATTTGTAGCATCAATATGCTAATTCGATTTTCAGTACGTCCTTGAAATGTTAAAAAATTAGAATGTAATTTTCTGTCTCAACATGATTATGATTTATTTATTAATAACCCAATATAAAATGTATTTTGAGTAGATTTTATATTTGTCTTTTAATACATTTTCAGCAAATACTTTGACACAATCGCGTGTGTGATTAAGTTAAAGATCAAAACTTTATTGCGCAGTTTTTCCTTGATATATTCTCATGTTATATTTGTCAAGACTTAAATCTTTTTTTATTAAAAATGTTGTTTCAATCTTTATTCATTTGAACCTTTTAAGTGAAAATACATTTTCCTATATAAATATCATCGCAGCTTTGAAATTTGAATGTTTCAATACAATACATTTTTTTGTCAATAAAATTAAACCACAGTTTCAACAATTCCCAAGCAATTTTTATTATGAGAAATTGAAGCTGAAAAATAATCATTACCGTAGAATACAAAAAATTCATTCGTTAATAATTCGTTAACTTTCATGAAATTCTAACGCTAACAATTTGAAAAATTTGGTTATTATTTATAAACAGTTCCTCTATGTGTTCTGCACTAGAATAGTATCTCCATTAACTTAACTCAGTGCCGCAACAACCCATGAGGGCCAAGGCCTACTGTGCCCAACTCAGTTTACGTGACCTTGGGCTCTGAGGTGCATGAGCAGATGTTCCGGTCAGGTGGTCAGCCTGACGTGAAACCCCCACTGTTAAGTTCCCAAGAAAGCTTGATACGCATTTTATCGACCCACTGAAGGGATGAAAGGCTGCGTCAACCTTACCCAGCCCGGGGTATGAACATCGGGCCTGTGGTGTGGAAGCTCGATGCACTAACCACACAGCCGCTGGGCTTCAGTATCTCCATTACTAGTAATTATTCTGATGTGTAAGCTGTTCAAAACATTAAAATTACATTGAATTTCACATAATTACTGAAAAAAGTTTAAGGGTTTATGCTAGAGAATTTTAATTTTTTAAACTTTTTTAATGACACGTTTGTATAGTTATAAAACTAAATATGAACTATATATTATTGTTCGAAAAAAATCAGCTTTAAAAAAAGAAAGAAGAAAAAGAGAAATATTTAAAGAAAAACGAATAACTAAATGAAAAAGTGATAACATTTAAAATATTTTTTTATTCTCGAAAATTAATTTTATTTTTTATAAAAATTACAAAGTATATTATTTTAATCTTATTTGTTCTTAGTTAAATTTGATTCCTATAAACATAAAAATTTTGGCAAATTAACAATTGAACAATAAATAGCATTTTTAGTATAACTTTGAGAAGGAATCTAAAGGAAATTTTGTTTACAAATTCTTTTCTATAGCCAGGTGTAACAATCCGAGTGGAAACTGGCGTTAGAGACGGCGTATTACCCGAAGTAATCGTGACTCTGTCTCCTATGATGACCATTGTGGAAGCTTTGAAACAAGCAGAAAGCAAGTTCCGCTCAATCCTGGGTCAACCCAGTGCTTCTGACGATTCGGTTATCTCCTTCAGCCGGTCCCCAGTTGCAGAATGTTACGTCATAGGCAGTTTCAACAGTGTCCCTTCCGACAACAGAGGATATTGGAAGATTATTGTGAGCGACAGAGGCGGACAAGTAATTAGTTTCTTTTAACTAAATCTAATAATTTTTTGTGTCCAAATGTTATGCATATATGTGTGTGGAAACTTTTGCAAATTAGGCATTTTTGCAACTCCTTTTTTACTTATATATATATATTTTTTTTATTTCACTTCATGGGAGACTAAGAAATTTGTAGATTCTGAAGTGTACCTGCCACAGCATGTTTTTATTTTAGTGGCAAAGAGCCTCTTCTAGAAGAAGATTTCGAAGCGAATTATACAATATTGGAAATGAATTCTTTTTGTAGCCAATGAAAGAATGTTACATGCGTGTCTTTGAAAACTGATTCTTGATTATTATGCAAGAACTCTGCGAGCCTTTCAAAAAGTATAAACCCAAGCGAGCAAGCTAAATGTGATGTGGAAGTCTGGCAATACGACTTGGGTAAACACGTGACATTTTTACTGATCGGGTCAATAAAGTGTTCGCTTTGAAATGGGTGTATACAAGTTATTACTTAAGATGAATCTGCCGTTTTGATTGTAACAGGAAACACTCCTCTCCCTTCTACAGTCCTTCAAGATGACCTCCTTGAAGAATTCACATTAATCAGTCACTGTTCCGCACTAGGTGGCACTTTTATCATAGGGAATGCAATGGCTGGTCATCTATTTCATGGATTGGCAGAAGGAAATGCCCCAACAGGGAAAGATGTGTGTACTCACGTGGATTAGAGGTCGCCCAAATGCGACAGTTATTGTTGTTAAAGTCACCATGAAGCGAGAAATGAGCTTCATCTGTCCACAAGATGTTAAAAACCCAGGTGGGATCCTGTTCCATTTTAGAGAAGACCCACTTCGCAAATGCTTCCAATCTCTGTGCGGTATCTGCTGGAGAAAGTTCATGGCACGAATGCAATTTGTATGGGTACATCTGGAGGATTCGACGAAGAATATTGCGGACAGATGATGGTGGTAAGCCCAATCGTCTAGCAGCTTCACGAGCACTGCTGGTCCCTGAAGCTGCTTCGGATGCAATCGCTTTCATTTCGACAGCAATGCAGGGTGCACGTGCTTCTTTCAAGCATGGTCGTCCGGCTCGTGCTCGATCCTCCAACTTTCCAGTTTCCTCAAAACGTTTAACAAGCTTTAAGAGACCTGCAGGTGTTAAAGGGCCTTTTCCACTCTTCACATTTTTCTGAACTCGAAATTTACGCAAGGCAATGGTCGCTGATTCCTCGTTCATGTAAAATAACTTCACCAACAAAGCTTTATCCGGTGCATTGAGCATTCTTGTTCACATTCACTGTTTACAATCGTGGAATGAATGTGGATTCATTGACAGCAAAGGTTTTTTATAGCCGTCTAATTTGCATATTTCCACCACAGACGCTTGTAACAGCGCCACCTACCGGATGATTTTCGAATCATTTTTTTTCTAGCTTAAAAAAAATCCCGTGACATACTAATGCTGATCCCGCAAACAGTTTTTTTTTCGTTCATTTCTCCGGATTTTATGAATTTTTAAAGTTTTTACGGACTTTTTGCCCACCCGGTATATATATATGTATATACACTGCTGGACAATTGCTAAGGACGGATAACACTATCATCCATAGCAACCACAAAATGAAAGGAAGCAAAATGTGGAAAATTAGAATAAGTGCGGGATAGTAGTAAGAGA
Source organism: Trichonephila clavipes (assembly GCA_019973935.1). Classification (NCBI taxonomy): domain Eukaryota; kingdom Metazoa; phylum Arthropoda; class Arachnida; order Araneae; family Nephilidae; genus Trichonephila; species Trichonephila clavipes. The sequence goes on along the minus strand of BMAU01020257.1, from coordinate 326,921 downwards.
GAAGTATGAGTATGCAATTTTTTTTCCACGTCTGTTCATCACGTGATAGCGTTCATAAGAGCTTTAAAGGTTTTGACGCGTGTGGACAGTTGTTGTTTCAAGTCAAAGTTTTACAGGAAAGATTTAATAGACGAACTTAAAATTTTTGGCATGTCTTCCCGACATCACATAGATGATTTTATGCGTGGCCGAATTATTGGAAAGATCGAAGAAGGGCGAAAAATAACAGATGTTGCCAGGGAGTTCGACATCGCTCACAGCGTTGTTTCACGGCTGTGGAAGTCATTTAAAACTACTGGAATGTGTAGTAGACGGCACGGGGAGGTCATGTTAAAAGTAAGACGCCTGCAGAAGACAGATATATCGTCCTATCAGTAAAAAGGAACAGGCGCACCACAGCTCAGCAGGTGGCAAATCAGTTTCTTGCTGCCTCAGGAAAGCAGATCTCCCGAAAAACTGTTGCCAGACGTTTGAGGGGGGAGGACTATACGCATGCAGACCTGTTGTGTGTCCCATTGACCAGACAGCACCGTACTGCCCGTTTGCAATGGTGTCGTGAGCATCACAATTGGACTGAACAGGACTGGGCATGCGTACTATTCTCAGATGAGAGTAGGTTCAGTCTGTCATCGTATAGTAGACGCCAATTGATCTGGCGCGAGAGTGGTACTGCTTATCGTCCAGAAAATATCCAGGAAAAGGACCGATTTCCGACATGCAGTATCATGGTGTGGGCCGGCATCACGATCAATGGCCGCACGCGCCTGCATGTGGTTGCGAATGGGACTATGACGGGCCAACGATACATTGATGAAGTTCTACTTCCTCATGTTCGTCTTTTCCGTGGTGCTGTCGGTGATAAATTTGTTTTTATGGACGACAACGCAACATGTCATCGAACACTCGCTGTTCAGGATTGTCTAGACAGCGAGGGTATTCAACGTCTCGTATGGCCAGCGCGTTCTCCAGATCTAAACCCCATTGAAAATGTGTGGGATGCTTTGGGGAGGCAAGTTGCTGGTCGAAACTATCCTCCGACAAACAAGAACACCCTCATCCTTGCACTCACAGAGGAATGGGATAAATTGCCTCAACAGCTGCTGGATAATGTTGTGCAAAGTATGGTACGACGTGTGGAATGTTGCATCATACTCCACGGTGGACATATCCCGTACTGATACCTTTCTTTAAGGTGCCTGCTGACTTTTAGATGCATTGTTCCATTTCTCCGTACGCAGATCAAATGAACATTTTTTTCTTTCAGATGTTTCACAGCTTTTGTACTTTCCAGAACAATAAATATTCTTTATTCTAATGTCTGAACAGTGTGGCAACTGTATTTTATCCTACTAGTCCTCCTGTCTCGCTTAATGTTATGCTACATAGCAATTTGTGATCCGTCCTTAGCAATTGTCCAGCAGTGTATATGTATATATATATACATATACACTGCTGGACAATTGCTAAGGACGGATCACAATTTAGTATGAAAGAAATTAACAACAGATTATTGGCATTTGGTAAACAATTAAATATTTCTAGCAATAAAGTTATATATCCCCATATATTTCTGACTCCTAAATTTCATAAGAATCCAATCAAATTCCGCAGTGTAACAAATGGGTTCAATATTTATATATCAAAATCGGGAAGAATTTTACAGACCATATTACAAGATACAATAGACAAATTTAAGGATACTTCTATTATAAAAAACAGCCATGATGTAATAAAGAAAGTTGATCAACAAGAGGTATTTTCTGTGAATGGGTTCGATTTCGAAGATTTATTTAACTCCATTAAAATAGAAGATATAATTCAGGTACTTTCAGATGCATATGAGAAATATGATTTGAATAATTACATTAGTTCTGAAAAGTTCAATACACTTATTCGTTTTGTTATACAGGAGAACTTCATTATTTTTGAGAACAAACTTTATAAACAAATCAAAGGATTGCCTCAGGGTGGCCCGGCTAGTAATAGTCTCGCTAACCTGTATTTACACCATTATGAAATAGTTCGAAGAAAGGAACCCTCTTGCCTCTTGTTAAGATACATAGATGATTTAATTATTATAGGTCATGATAGAGAATTTAAACCTAACATTAATTTTTATCCGGAATACCTAAAATTAATACAGACGAATTTTAACTCAAACAAAGTTGAATTTTTGTGGATTTGGATTTAACTATTATTGACAACAAATTATATAGCAATATATATGATAAAAAAGGGAAGCATTTAAATTCAATGTCATAAAGATACCAAACTTCAATAGTTGTCTTCATATATCTGTATTTAGAAATATAATTTTAAATTTTTTGTTGAGAAATAATAATTTAACTACGCACAATATTGATAGATTCAAAAATATCCAGAAATTTATATTATTGTGCATACAAAATGATTATCCCATCAATTTCCTGAGAAAATATATAGATCAGAAATATTTCTTAAAAATATTTTTAAACTCGTAAATGCACAAATCCACCACACAACATTAGGTCCACAAAGTCAGCTTGTTAGTGGTCCAGCTGTGAAGAATTTGTGCATTCCACACACAGGTTACATTTTAATATACATCTTAATACGCACACACTTAAAACAATATTTACACGACTATATATACACTTTAAAATTATTTATTACCAGTTAAACATTTATGTCCAATCAGACATTTATGACCAATCAATCAAGCAAGTCTTTTACATGTGATATGGTTTGCATCTAATGCCAAGTAGTCATACTGTGGTGTTGGATCAAGAATCGATTCGATTGACATGGTTAGATGTTATGAGCAAAATATGATGTGTAATTGATATATTAAAAATGAAATGTCGTGCTATAAGAAATGGATCATATTCTTGATGGGATACTGTTTGGTGAGTCTTTAATGATTTACTCTATTCATTTGTGAATATACTGTATTTTTAATGATTTACTCTATTCATTTGTGAATATACTGTGTTTTTAATGTGAACATTCGGTTTTTAGAAATTTTTAGTTTGAACTTTCCGGTTTTTTTAGCTTGAACTTTCGAATTTTTTAGATTGAACTTTCAGATTTTTTTCAACTTGAACTTTCAGATTTTTAACTTGAACTTTCAGATTTTTACTTGAACTTTCAGATTTTTAACTTGAACTTTCGGATTTTTAACTTGAACTTTCAGATTTTTTTTAACTTGAACTTTCGGATTTTTAACTTGAACTTTCGGATTTTTAACTTGAACTTTCAGTTTTTAACTTGAACTTTCGGATTTTTTTGAACTTTCGATTTTTAACTTGAATTTTCGGATTTTTAACTTGAACTTTCGGATTTTTAACTTGAATTTTCGGATTTTTAACTTGAACTTTCGGATTTTTTAACTTGAACTTTCGGATTTTTAACTTGAACTTTTTTGATTTTAGATAATTTTTGATTTGAACTTTCGGATCTCAAATATTTTTTGATTTGAACTTTCGGATCAGGAATTTTTTCTACCTTCACAGCTATTTTAAAGATGGGTGCATCACTTGGAAGTTTGAGGGTTCACTTATATTATGAACTAAATTGTTTTTAAATTTTAATATTGAAATATCTTTCGGAATGTGGTGGCGAATAGTTTTATTTTTCAAGTATGATTTAATTTTAACTTTTTAATTTAAAGTATAATGGTTTAATTTTTAACTTTTTAATTTTTAATTTTTTTTCTGAAATTTGAAAATTTTCCAATTAAATTACCAAGTTGCAATAGGGGAAGGTTGGCGCCATCAAACTAGTTTAACCCCACTTATCGGTCCTAAGTCCGAGATTGCACTTGGATATTTTATAAATTTTTATTTTATTTTATAATTTTTTAATTTTGTTTGAAAATGATGGAACATTATCTTTTATATTCGCCATTGATATTCTAAAGTGTTTTGGTATTTTGGGATTCATATATTTCAATTTTTAAATTGATAATTGTGATTGTTTTTATATATTTAAATATATATATATATATATACATACATAGGCAACAATTCACTTTAATTTTTCATTGAGGGAGATTTTGGTCCTTCTAGACTTTGTGTGATAATTAATATCTAGTTCACCTGCCTAACTTGAAATAACCATACCTTAGCATAACTTATTCAAAAATACCATAACCTTATCTCCCCAAAACTAAGAATTCATCTTTTACGCACTCATATCAATAAATTAAGGATAATTCAGATCATCGCGGAGATCAAATTCTAAAATATACCAAAAATATCCTTAAAATGACTACAAACATCTTCAAGAATCATATGCAAATTGCAGGAAGCCACCAGATGACACCGATAGTACGTCACAATGATGAGAATGTAAGAGGGAAATACATGAGGAATACAGACAAAAAAGTAAAATTGTTCGCCAGCACTTTATAAGTCTTTCAGTGCAATTACTGCACAACTATGACACAAAGGATGCATTTGGAGGACTTTTAAGTGGTATATTTATCGGTTGTCTGGAATGTGGGTGTACCCAACTGGAAGTATCCGAGGAACTTGGAATCACCCAGAGTATCATCTCCAGGCTTTGGCAACGATTCCAAGATGATAGTAATGTGAGTAGACGTTACAGCACAGGTCGCTCCTGAGTTACAACGCCGAAGACCAGTATATTTGGCATTTACTGCCAAAAGAAACAGACGGAGCACAGCATCAGACCTGTCCCGTCAGCTCCCTTCATCTACATGTATCATATGCTCGTAGACCTTTCAGATGTGTTCCACTTACTGCAACGCTCTGTTGCCTGCGGTTAGCCTGGAGTAGAGAGCATGCGCATTGTGGACTCAGCAACAGTGGGCTTATATGATGTTTTCCTACGAGTCCAGATTCAGTTTGCAGTATGGTTCTTGCCCGACTTTTATATGGAGAGCGCTAGATACCCGTTACCAACAAGAAAACATCATTGAACGACACCGTTCCGAGAGGAATTATTTTGGATTCCAGAACTGATCTGCATGTTCAAATTGGAACCATGTCAGGTCAAATCTATCGGGACGTCATTCTGGACCAACATGTATGTTTGTTTCTGGTGCCATGGTCGCAGAGTTTGTGTTTATGGATGACTACACCCATCCTCTCCGTGCAAATATCGTAAACGAATGCCATCAATCGTATGATAACACGCGTATGGACTAGCCAGCATTCTTACAGAATTTGAATCCAGTAGAGCATGTGCGGGACATACTCGGACGACGAGTTACAACCCGTCAACCACCTCCTACATGTCTGCCGGAACTTCGGAGAGCATTGCTTGATGAGTGGTGTACTATTCTCCAAGATCAATTCCATAATTTGATACTCAGCAGGCCTAAGCATTGTATTGGATTGTATTGTATCGTCTGGGAGACATACTACGTATTAATCTCATCAAACCAAGCATGTATTTTTATTATTTTTTCAAAATTTTTTTTCGTAATTTGCTGCAGTGAGCAAAAATCGTAATTTTTATTAATGTCAAACATATAGCATCTTTTTTGCTCTTTACCTTATGTTTAATAAAAAGCTTTACGAATAAATCCCATTTGTTTTGTTTCTGGTTCTTTCTTTGCCTGAACTTGGATTATTTAGCTTCCATTTAACCATCAGTGTTAATAGACGAGATTCCTGGATAGAAGAAAGACTGCTTTTGTGAACATCATGTAAACCGCGTATGTTAATGGCCTGCTTTGTGTATTGCTACTTGTTTTATGCTTTTTTGTGAGTGTTTTTCCTCAGTTATTAAATAATTAGGGGTTTAAAATATAACAAGATTGTGCTCATCATTTCCACCACTTAATTGAATACCAAATTTGTCAATTTAAACCGGCGTATCATGTTATTCCAAAATTCCTGGAATTTAATCCACAACGCAAAAACTTGATACATCAGAGATTATTATTAATAGTCGTTTGTAGAAATGTGCTTAGTGATATGAGTTTGAGAAGTTATTTTATATTTAAATTGGGACAGAAAACCTAATTTTAAAATTGTTTGTGATAACATCTATTTTATAGTTTAGAATTGATTATTTTTGCGAGTTTCGAGATAAAAAGTATCTTTTAGCGTCTTAAAATAAAACGAAAAATGGGAACTTAACAAATTTTTTCATTGCGTTTTCGAACTAATTAAAGAAAAACCGACGACTTAATGATTTATTTAAGCATAATTTCGCTTCATTAGTATTACGAATTTTGAATTCGGTGATAAAAATGGAACATCAAACATTTTTTACGCCACGTACACACAAGTACAGGTAATTTTCTGGCAATAGTCATTACTCATGTGCATAAAATATAAAACAAAAGATTTATGTTGATTTTTTGTACAGGATTACGAATATATATATAGGAGAAAGCAAATCACTCATTCACACACTCATAACGACATCTCAGGAATAATTAGACCTAGAGACTTGAAAATTGGCAAGCATGTCCCTTTCATGGAGTAAAGACAAGTTAAGAACGAGTATTGTAAAAATTGATCCCAATGAGGGCTGCTAGGGTTTAAGGGGCGTTATAGATAAATATTTCCATTGTTGAACTAACAGATCTACAGACTTGTGTGTAATTTGGCAGACAGCTCTTTTCATGAAGTACAGATCCATTACAAAAGGGATTTTGCGAAAATCGAACTATAAGGGGTTTGAGAGGGGTTAAGTAGCTTTGGATATAAATATATTTCCTTTTTGTGTGTGAATTATTAAGCCTACAAGCTTCAAATTTGGTAAGCATGTTACTTCATGAATTAGAGTTCCTCTAAGAGCGGGTTTTGTGAAAATCGTCCCCTAAAAGGGGTGTGTTTGAGAGGCTTTAAAGGGCGTTATAGATAAAAATTCCTGTTTTTGAACTGTTAGACTCACATACTTAAAATTTGGTAAGCATGTTTCATTTGTAGAATTGAAATCTGCTTTGCACGGGTCTTACTGGAATCGACTCTCAAAGGGATTTACGAGGTTTATTGATTACGGTTTTGAATTCTGTTTTGAAAAATTCCATTTTTGAACTAATAGATTTAGACTTTAAATTTGGTAAGCATATTTATTTTGTCGAGTAGAGATCGACTAAAAATGGGTTTTGCGAAAATCCACTTTGGGGGAGATAATTCTACTTCATTTTTAGATAATGTTATTTTGAAGTTCTGTCCATTTTTCAAATCAAGTGGTGAGAGTTATAATAATTCTTTTTAATGTAATCGAATGCTTAATTATGGGACCTAGATATATACCGTAAAATCCGGCGTATAACGCGCACCTATACTTTTGAGCTGCATTTTTTAATTTTTAGGTAGATTCGCCGTATAACGCGCGACCCCTGTTTCACGAAGAAACCTGAAATGTACATATGCAATGAAGTCATTCATTCGAGGTATTATTTCAAGGTACAGAAAAAAATAGTATACTTTTATGAAGAACGATATATTTTCTGTCGTTCTCGCCTAGAGATGTAGGGAGAAGAAAAGGAAAATAGCCATATCCAAAAACAATCTATTTATTGATAACACAATTAGCAACATAATTCAAGCAATTTCAAAGAGAGGAGATGTTCTCAATTAAGCAATATGTAGATTAATAACTAGATACTCCCAGCGCGCTTTAAATATCGAAGTAAAAAATTTTAGGTCACAAATCTACTTTCCAGATTATTCGATCACTAATTAAACTGTAGTGACCGATGGTCACTTTAATTCTTACACTTCTAAAAAATTTGAAATACACTATAAAATTGGAGAATACCTGATCTCAGTAGCAATCTATCCTCACTTTCTCTCCTTCTAGCTTGAAAAACTAGATTATATACAGCCGACCTTATTTACATAATCAAGGTTTCTGCTTAAGAGGGTTAATTGTGAATAAACTCGAATGGTTAGACCAAAAATATCCCAAGAGGATTATATTAATGAAAGGACGTGGATAGATCCGTCACAACTTCTAGAACTACAACCATTTCAGTTGTTAAGGGATGTCATTTCTTTTAAATAAACAGTATTTCACACAATATATGTAGAAGTTCGATACATGTAGAATTTTTTCCTTTGCTCATGTTTTTTTATTTTCAAAGTTCTCGCTTTTTTACCCGGCGTAAAACGTGCACTCATGCATTTCCATCTTGTTTTTTGCGTTAAAACAAGCTTGTGTTTTTCGTCGGATTTTACGGTATATATAAACTGTATATATTCATACAACATTATGAAACACCCAGTGAAGCTGGAGGGTAACGACTAGTATTCGATAAAATTTTATCAGTGGTCACAAATTACATATTTAAATGTAAATGATTAACTCCAAGATGGTATCACATTCAAAGGTATGTTTTATAGAGCAGTAATCAAAATCAATGTTTATTTACGGTCCAAAGAGTCACCGCAAATATTGAATTACAATAAAATATTTAAGTAAACCCTTCTATGGAGAAAATACGAACAATAATACATTTATATTCTAAAAATTTGAAAAAGATCCTTATAAATATTCCTTATTATTATTCATATATTAATATAAATGTATGATTTGATATTTTTTGACATTTAAATATTGTTATTCAATTGTTTTATTTCAGGTTATTTATGACAGTGTTTGTTTACCAAGCAGAACTGAAGTCGCTGTAAAACCAGGAATGACAATAACACTCCTCTACACGCCTACTTAATCATCTTGTCTTATTATATCGACACACATAATTTTTTGTCTGCTCGTTTTTGCACTTTACGTGAGATGTGTCTTAAGTAGAAATGTAAATATCACACAATCATATTTTCCTTATTGTGTCTGTATTATTTTGTTTTAATGTATCAATAAAATCTTCTGTATATTTATTTTAAGTGCTTTAAAAGTTGTAGAAAAATTGATATAAAATACTAAATATCGTTACATCTTACTATGGATTTTAAAGATAAGAAGTGTGTTTCAGTTTTAATTTTTAAAATTTATGAAAGTCTTTATTGCTGCCTCTATGAAGTTGCACACGTACAAGAGTTTGATTATTAAAAATAGTTTTAATGTCAGTCTCTGTATAATATGATAAATTTTGTATAGATAAACTAAAACGTAAAGTTTATACAGTTAATTTTTGAAATATTTCAATATGGAGTAATGAAAATCGTAAAATAGAAGTTTTAAGTACAATTTTTAGCTTATTACAGCTCATCGTTACAATTTGTGTAAAAAAATCAATTCTAAAGACTTTTAATGAGGTTTCTATAAAAAAATGAAGAGTAATGGAAAGGTCAAAATGTGACTCTTATGGTTATTTGAAGTATTATTAATTCCTATTTCCTCTTAGTTTTAAATCCCTAAACCAAATAAATATACACTGCTGGCCACACAAATTGCAACACCAAGAAGGACCAGAGATATATTAAATATATTTGTCAGATAACATGTTGTACAAATATCCAACAATTAAAATTAAAGACTCTTGTGACGTGTGGATGATGACAAAATCAATAGTTAGTGTAGCCGCTATCGTTGACTATAATAGCCTCGTCATAGAAACAAAGAGACTTTGGATGTATCCTTAGGGTACAGCAGTTCATGCAGCTTTCACACATTACCAAAGTTGATCTGATGTAGCTGCGAGTGCTGCATCCTGGGTCAGTCATTGTGCAAGCATGGACCACACGTTTTCGATTGGCGATAGATCGAGAGAACAAGCAGGCTAAGGAAGCAATTCAATCTGATGGGTAAAGGAAAACTCTTGAAAATAGCGTGTCACGTATGGTCGCGCATTATCCTGTTGGAATATTGCTGATGGCACGGGTTGAATATATGGGAGGACCACAGGCTTCAACACTTCAGAGATATAGCACTGGCTGTTCTGTGTACTGGCGATGCGCACTGGAGGGGTGCAGCAGTAAAATCCAATACCACCCCAAACCTCGATACCTGGTGCATAACCAGTGTAAAGATACACAACGCAACAATTCAGCAGCCTCTCACCATGGTGTCTCCAAACTCAAATCCGACCATCGTGATGTTGAAGGCTGAAGCGGTATTCGACAGTAAACACAATATCGTTCAATTCCGTTGTCCATGTCTGCCATTCATCGCACCGTTGGCGGCGTAAACGACTGTGGTTTCTAGTCAAGAGTAAACGAGGTAATGGACGCCTTGTGGACCTTCCACTCTACTGCAAACGGCGTCGAGTAGTATGAGTGGACTCCGAATGATGCGTAACAGACTAAATCTGCTGTGCTATGGTTCGTGAAGTGTGGTTGCGCGATTCATCACTGCCATGTGCACAATCCGCTTGTCATCATGGGCAGTGATGCTGCGAGGTAGGTGCGATGGGTTCTGTCGGTTCGTCGTTTCCTCCGGCATCCATCGATGACAGATCCTCATCACAATTGCTTGGTTCCGTCCTACACGTTGACAGATTTTTCTCAAGGGTGATCCGCAATCCCTATAGTCAACTATTCTTCTTGGGTCAAATTCACAAACTTAGTCAAAAGACTCTCCATGTTTTCCATGAGGCATAAGCAAGCAGCTTACGTAAAAAAAATGCACTAAAAACAATTGCCGTACTTCAAATTGCCAATCTGTTCTTCCCTTATATAGTGTTTGTGGGTGGCACTACGATCATCGTAATGAGCGTCTGTTATATAATGCTAATGATTTACATTTTTCATCCCCGCCAAAGCATGATGTAAACTTCACATGGTTTGCATGCTTTCTTTAGGGTGTTGCATTTTGTGTGGCCAGCAGTGTACTAAGCTATAATTAATTGTAATAAAAAGGGTTTTTTACAGAAATCACACACATTATTGTAGAAATTGATTCGTAACTGCTAGCTAATTATTTTTAAGCAAATTTAGCAATTAATAATCAAACATATTTTCTCTTACAGCTTGCTTGTAAAATATAAACCAACCAAACAATAATTATTGCTTTAATTTTTACTTAAAGTCAAGAAAATAAACAAGAAGCATATGAAGAGCACGGTTTTCAAATCATACTCTATTCACCCTTTAATCCAAAAACATTTTGTCTGGCATTTAAATTAAAAAAAAAAATTTTTTTAGTTGATTTCGTGGGAAATATTTTATTTAAAGTTTGTATCACCTAAACTTCACCCTAATAAATTTGACAAGTCTCATTATTGTGCTTCTTTTATCTTTTAATTCTTGGATTAATAATTGTTTCAAATGAATTACTGTATTAATTTTAAGAAATGAAGCTTAGAAAACCGTATTTCACTCTTTGTGAGAAGAAAGTAATTAATAATTTGTTCAATTTATTTGTATTTTTAATTAAGCAACTCATTCGAATTATACTTTTTTTTTCGTGATTGAATTTTAACTCTAAATTAGGTCATCCTTTTGAATCTCAAAAGTATAAAGTTCTACTTTTTTAACGCTTATTAGAATACCTTAAACACTTACACACATATATATTACTTTATACACTTACTAAGAGTCCTCATGTGATCACACACACACTTTTATTTAAGCAAGTTTTTACTTTTATTTAAATTGCAATGGCTCTGTTTGCAATTGTACCAAATCAGAAAACGTAGGAAGTTATCTGGGCATTAGTGTTCCGTGATGTTAAACCATGAGTTGAGCCTTGTTATAAGGTCAGGTGACGTCATGTTTGGGTTTGGAGGACTTCAGCTCAGCGGAGTCAATTCTGACAATTCTGTGGAGTGTCACAGCTCCCGAACAGAAAGGTGACCGCGGTAGTCTGAAGGTCAAAGTAGCGGACTGGTGGCCGGTGTGTCATGAGTTCGAGCTTAGTACCTCTGAAGACCCGCTGTGTAGGGGAACGAAGCACGTTAAATCTGTCGAGAGCTCAAATGTCCTCCCGTTGGAGTGGTAGGAGAGGGAGTGCCAGATCAGGTGTCATCCTCGTCACTTGACCATGGATCAAAATTACGAGATCCGTTCACTTATTCGGTCACTCCGAATAGAAAGGATTTAGGTCTTTTCATATATCTTGGTATCTTTTCGACAGTAGATCTTTTGCAGTGCTTCAAGGAGAAATGTAATCCTAGTTGCTCAAGGATAATATTGTACTGCAGCGAACTACCACTCCAGTTTGCGCGAGGTTTCACAGAAGGAAGAGCCATTTTTATACGAACAACATTTTTTATTCTATATTTTCAATCAAATTTTAACAACCTCTATTTTACATAAGCCCACGAGTAGCAAATCAGTTTTAATCTATTTTAAATACCACTAATAATAAATTACAGTTTTAAAAAAAAAACTAAAAAATACACTTTTATAGTGAATTGAACTAAAAAGTAAAAAATAATTCTTAATATAAGAATAAAATGATTAACGAGAAAATTAATGTCATTGGGGTAAAAGCGTGGAATGCTCTATATTGTTATAATTTCTTACTAGTTCTATTCCGAAATACTGAGTTAGTGTAAAAATGTAGTAAAAAGCCCACCCCACGCTTTTTCCACAATGACATTAATTTTCTCGTTAATCATTTTATTCTTGTATTAAGAATTATTTTTTTTTTTACTTTTTAGTTCGATTTACTATAAAAGTCTGTTTTTTTGGTTTTTAAAACTATAATTTATCTTTTGTTTAATTTATCCTTGAGTTTGATATTTGGAGCCGGAATTACGTGGCTGCTAGAATTAGTCTTGGCCTTCAATGAATATTAATTAACGAGTTTGAAGGGTATTTATTCTCTCCGCTTACGAGGCCTCGGATGAGTCCCATATCGTTTTATTTCAAAGATTCCGTCTCTATTGATACAGATCTAACTAATAAAAGTGTGTTAAGAAGAAATATTAAATGTCAATCGTATTATCACCTTTTAAACGTATTGCTATAATGTTAATTCGTATCATCACTTCCAAACGTATTGCCTTACAAAAATAAAAAAAATATTAAGAAGTTAGAACATAAATTTTTTTTTCACATGCACTAGTCTTTTTTTATTTCCATTTTCAGAAAAACTAGACTTATACTATGGTAAGAAGTTGCTAACACATCCACCCTACCCTTTCTCACATAAATAATACTTTTTTGTTTTATTTGTATTAACCACATGCCTATTCGCGGTTTTAGGATTGTACCTTAAACTTTTATTCGCCAAATCTGGAAATGGCATATGAAATTAGTCGCCAAATCTGAAAATGGCTTATGCCGCCAAATCTAGATGTGGTTTACGGAATTAGTCGCCAAATCTGTAAATCGTATTCCCAATTATCCTAACCAGGACAATGGAGCAAAATTATGAAATTATTGTATTGACATCGGTCCTTGACAAGTGTGCAAAATTTTGCATTAATCTTACCTTTTAAAGTGGGTAAAAATCGATTTCAAGTTCCATTACATACAAGTGAAACTTATAAAAGCGCGTTAAAAAGCTCAGGAACACCAGGGATTCAAATATAAATTCTTATTTTTTCTAACTACATCAGGTTCTTAGCTCGCCTCTCTTTGCCTCTAATTCAATTCACTTGGCTTTAAATTGTAATATTGTTTTACATAAATCAGAAATCCTCCGTAGAAAAACGCTTTTCCAATCAAGCCAAATCTGAAAAGTTTCGGAAGAGAACCCGTTACAGTAGGGCCCAATTTGTTCACATTCCTTTTCCAAGAGTCTTGATGCCTTGCTTCAGCAATACGATAACCAGCTGCTTATAGTAAGGAATATCCAGCATTACTTCTGTGGCCTTCTCGCCTCCCGGTTCTGTCTCCTATGAATCATGTCTGGGATCAGATGAAACGCTATGTTTCACCGTATCCATATAGTCGTGATTTAGGAAGCTCAGTACAGGCGTGGAACAGTGTACCGCAACATAATACCTGAGGTATGTTTAACTCAATATATTGCATTGTTGCGGGCATCGATGCAACGTCTTATTGAAGAGGTTTAGTACAAGGCTCGTTATTGGTTCAGTAATAATTTTGCAGCTCTCATTTTGAGATCACGATCACTTGTATCTCTTTCACATATATCTTAACGTGTATTAAATTTCACTTGTATCTAATGCTTCCTTCTTGATATGCTACGTTCATATGACCTTGAGTGAAAAACGTCAAATTAATCATTTTTAATCCCTTAACTATGACATACGTTTCGGAAAAATGGTCCAAAAATGAAAAATATTTTTTGACTGTTTAATTTTGTTATTTATATTATTCTAAAGATTATAGAAAATGGTTTTTTATTGCAAAAATAAAAATTTAAATGCGATAACTACTATATTTGTAATATATATATATATATTACACATACATAAAAAAGTAATAGATTACACACACATCTTATTCAATGAGAGCAAACTAAACAAAATTTTGAAGCTAAATGTTACGCAACTAGTCTAATAAAATATAAAAACACAACAATGATTTTCTGTACAAAAATGTAACGTATCTTCTACAGTATGACAGAGGCGTAACGGAGTTGATTAGCCTCCCCCTGCAAAGTCAGGTTTAGGGCCTCAAACCGGATCTTAAAAAGGGTATATACTTGGCATCAGTCAGGCTTTGAGCCTCCTAGAACCCTGTCTCCCTTAATACGGGGGTGTACGTTACGCCACTGCAGTATAGAATATCCCAAAACACGGTACCGCACATAAGCTCATATCGCACCCTGCAATTAGCTCTTGTCTCACGTCTTGCCACTAATGCCATCTATTAAGAAAATAGTGAATTAAGTATCTTAAAGTAGAAACGAGCTCAGGCCGGGGTTCACTGAATAGAAACGTTAAATTTTGTCCTGCCCAAAGTGAGTTTAGACATCACAAATACTGCACGTAACAGTTGCCCGAACAGTGTTCGGGCGGCACTGGCAATGGGTTAATGCTTAAAAATTTTAACTCCTTCGTTGTGGAAATTTTTTCCATTTATCTACATTGTTATTCGTATAATAACCCTCATGTAATAATCTTTGTTAAACAAATGCCATAAGTTTGTATTTATGTTTTCGGTTTTTTACTGACGTACTGAATTCTGAAGGATATTTCATTGTCTTATGAATGGTTCTAATATAATAAATTTACTCTACTCACAGTACAAATAAATTTCAAAACGATATAATTTACATAAAATGACAAAAACATATGGATTTGTACAATTTTGAGTAATTCAATTCCTACACTATTAACTCACACTCACTATGTATATACCCTCTGTCGCAAAAAAATATATGCACCCAGAAGAAATTGAGCTACATTCACGAAATTTGGTATGCATGTAGTGTATATGAAAATAAACAAATGATTAAAAATTCAGAACAAAATATCATTTTATTAAGCGGTTACATCTTGCAAAAGGTTAAAAATCAGTAAGTAGTAAAGCCACCTCTGGCAGCTATACAAGCCGAAATTCGGCGTGGCATCGATTCAATTAGATCACTTATGACCCCCTGTGGAAGATCCTGCCATAGTCTTTGCATCTGCGCAGTTAATTCTCCTGTATCTCGGAACGGCTGCAGTTGCCTTCCCAGCGCGCCCCAGACATGCTCTATAGGCGAAAGATCTGGTGACCTGGCAGGCCATGGTAGGACGTCATATCCTTGAAGACATTGTTGGGAGAGTCGCGCAGTATGTGGACGAGCATTATATGTGTTTTCTTTATAGATTGTGATTTTATTTATAGATTCTTTATTGATTTCCTTTAATTTTTTTTAATTATCCGTTTAGCTGTTGTAATACCAAGTACATAGTTCTGCGTTAATTTTATGGTTATATTTTTGATATATTTTTTACTACTGTTTTGTTTGTTTTTGAAGCACCAGAGAATGAGTTTATGTGATTTATTTGAGATAATAACTAAGAGAAGTTTAATGTCTGCAGGGGATAAGTTTCTTTTAAATATTAATTTAAAAGTGCATGAAATTTTCTATATACCTACGGAGTTGCTTCTAATTTTATTTTTTCTGATCCCTTCGCTTTCTTCTTGCTTAAAGCTGTTTAAAAGGAAATTACAATTTAACGATTATTTTATTCTTTGAAATTATTAGTACACCCAAGTTTTAAAAGAAAATAATTATTGGTGAATTTTTAGTTCTTTAATGTGTTCAAAGATCACAATCACAAATCTTTTAGTTTCTTTACTCGCAAGATGTTTCAAAATCCATCAAAGATAGGTTTTGTACATTATTAATTTTAGAAGATTATAAAATTTAACAAATTTGTACATTTAAATACAAAATGAAGGATTACAGAGAGCGATTTCGTTTGCCAGAAAAATATTCTACAAAAATTTTTTAAACCGACCAAGTTCTTAAATGAATCTGTCCATGATACACGAGCTCTTAACGGGGAATTTGAATTTAGATATTAAAATTTCTTAGTTCTTCATAAATCTTTATAATTTAAGCAAATTTAAAAATAAAACGAAAGGCTTGCACCTTTTGTAAAATTTTATTTTTACGTACTGGAAATATTTGTAATTTACTTTGCCGGTGATATAAACGTATTTCAGCTCAATAAATTATCTTAACTAAAAGAAAATTCGCCTTTTAATCATATAGCATATATATAAATGACTTCTTTTAAAAATGTAGCATGTAAAATGTAAAATAGGACATACAGCTGTAAAAGTATTTAAAAAATCTTAAGGACAAACAGAAAACTAAAGCTGCATCTACGATTACTTTACGTTTTCCTGATAACAAAAACATTTCATTTTAATTTCTTTCAAATGGTTTCTGCATTTACCTAGATCAATTGTTATCTTTTTTTGTGTGTGTGAGAACCTCTCAAGGCTTTAATTTAAAGATCATTTAAAAGAAATTTTTAAAACACGTTATAACTTGCTTCAGTTGTAAAGTACAATAAGTTACTGTAACTTTTAAAAACGAGAAAAAATATTTCCTCAAGAACATTAACTGAACATCAACGATTGTATAAATAAAAAGAACTAATCATCATATCAATATTGTAATACATGTATAAAACACACACACACACAACCGATAATATTTTTTTAAAAAAATACTTAAAATATCAATGCAGATTTTACTCATATTAGTAGCATAAATCTCATATTATTTTACAGAATAAATACAAAATACATATTCAGCATTATTACATCTCATCATTATTTGTATTTGTAAACTGAACATTTATCGATTACGGTTGTAAAAATTGTACAAATAATGTATTTCTTTAAAAACATTATTATAGTAATGCCAATCTTATTTTTTTGCTATATTATATACATATTTATATTCTGTGATTTTCGTTACCACTTTTAATACATTTCGTGCCATTGCAATTTGTACTTCTTCCCCAGCTGAAGTCAGAAAAGTACACGCCACCCCCTTGGGCTGTAATTAATGGGTGGTTCTGCTTCACTAATGGCAACCCCCCTGCAAACTAATTGGCATCACCCCCAGTCTAAATTGTATTTAATTACAATGAGAGCTTTTTTCGCCGAAGTCGTGTAAAAAATAAAAAGATCAAAACGTAATTGAGATAGACCTGTAATTAAATTGTAGGTGATGCTACGAAAGGTAGGATGGGGAAAAAAAACGTTTCATTTTATTTACGTTTTACCTTCAGCTTTCAACGAGTGACATGCTACAGAACGAGAGAAAAGGAGAAGGTTGCTCATAACAACTATGAAAATTACACGAAGCCATTAAATTTTTATTGATTCGCATGTTTAAAATTGCGTGTTCATTTACTCGATGCTTTGATGATCATAAAAAGATTGCAACTGAGGAAATGGAAACCGTAATAAACTCTACAAATGTTTAATATATGAGTTTATACATAATCCGTAACTTATAATTCTTAAAAATTAAAAGAACATGGGGGTGCTCGTAAATTTTCACCTGTCACTGTGGGACCGTGTTATAGCATTAGAAACATAAAACTATTACTTCAATGAGCTATCGCAAGGAGAATAATATGTTTGAATGAATCTGATTAACATTAGAAATGCACTTTATGCGTTTTATCACCAGGTATTTAAAAATGAGATATTTTTTCTCTCTCTCCAAAAACCCATCTTTGAAAGAAATCATAATAAATTATGTAAAAAAATTAAGTACTACTTAGGTCAACAAAGACAAATTTTATTTTAGTTACTTCTTATTAAATAATTAAATTAATATAAATATGTTTATTCATATGACAGAATTACAATATTAAGTGGCAAAATAGAAAGCAATTTCATCACGCTACTGGGACACAACGAGCGATTTTCGTTTTTATGTATGGTTTTGGACTATTATTTGTGTTTGTTACTATTTATTCATTAATTAAATAGAATTAATGAACTAATATCTGAAAAAACTGTATTAACATCAAAGTGCCCACCTCCAAAAATTTTAAAAAAATGATTTGAACTTGGGTGGATGAATATAAAGTATTTTATTAACGATTGAAAATTTGAACAAGATATATATATACACTCTGTCGCAAAAAAATATATGCACCCAGAAGAAATTGAGCTACATTCACGAAATTTGGTATGCATGTAGTGTATATGAAAATAAACAAATGATTAAAAATTCAGAACAAAATATCATTTTATTAAGCGGTTACATCTTGCAAAAGGTTAAAAATCAGTAAGTAGTAAAGCCACCTCTGGCAGCTATACAAGCCGAAATTCGGCGTGGCATCGATTCAATTAGATCACTTATGACCCCCTGTGGAAGATCCTGCCATAGTCTTTGCATCTGCGCAGTTAATTCTCCTGTATCTCGGAACGGCTGCAGTTGCCTTCCCAGCGCGCCCCAGACATGCTCTATAGGCGAAAGATCTGGTGACCTGGCAGGCCATGGTAGGACGTCATATCCTTAAAGACATTCTTGGGAGAGTCGCGCAGTATGTGGACGAGCATTATCCTGTTGATAAATGGCACCTGGGCGACTTGATAGCGTGGGTAGCACAATCGGCGTTAAAATATCGTCCACGTATCTGCGAGCTGACAAAGTGCCTTGAAGGACCACTAAAGATGATCGTGTGTCCCAAGAAATTGCTCCCCACACTGTCACACCTTGTGAAATTGCTGTATGCCGCTCGACAATAAATGCCGGATCGGACCGCTGGCCGGTGCGCCTCCAGACACGTGTGCGGTGGTCATCAGCACTGAGACTGAATCGGGATTCATCACTGAAGATGACACGTCTCCAGTCTGTCACACTCCAAGTTGCCCGAGATCGGCAAAAATCCAGTCGACACTGCCTATGATGTGGGGTCAGTGGTAAGCGTCTTAGCGGACGTCGGCTCCTCAAGCCAACTTCGGTCAGTTGTCTCCTTATGGTTTCTCTTGATGGCACTGGATGTCTGGAAGGAGGTAAGTGGCGTTGAATCGATGCTAGCGACGTTGTTGGTGCCGAAGTGGCCACTCTTCTGATTGCACGATCCTCGCGATCATTTGTGTTCCTGGGACGTCCTGACCCTCCGCGACGGTACACTCTACCTTCTGTGATCCACTGTTGCCAACACCGAGCAACTACCATATCGCTCCGACCGAGGTGGCGGCCGATACGTCTATTCGACCAACCTGCTTCTCTGAGGCCTATTATACGGCCCCTATCAAAGTCCGTCAGCTGCTCGTACTGCCGCCGGTTACGTCTTAGAGGCATCCTAAGTCTCAATATCGTCTATCAAAGTCATCAGATTCGTTTGGATAGCCGTACGGCGCTCGTACTCATGCTTTTAAACTCTCCCAGTTGCGCAACTAATATGCGCATAGCACACTTAGACTTGTCTCATTCGCTTCGAAATTTTAATCATTTGCATATCTCTTACCAGACTACATTCTTGCCGAGTTTCGTGATTGTAGCTTGATTTCTTCTGGGTGCATATATTTTTTTGCGACAGAGTGTATATTTAATTGTTTATCTTGGTGGAATTTTCAATCGTTAATAAAAGACATTTCAAGGTGCTCAATTGAGCTGAAACTTTATATACATGATTATTTTTGATGACAATACACTAATTTAAATATAATTAATAAAAATAAATTGATTAAAACTAATTATTTAAAGAATTACAAATACATCCACGTTGGCATCCTTTTCGGCGACTTAACAACCCTTTTGGCGACTTGTGTTAAAACTTGAAAAGGTTTTTTTTCTCACGTTTTAAAGCATTCAGTTGAACTGAAATTTTATAGACATGATTGTTTTGGATGAGAAAACGATACTTTAACGATAGTTAATAAAAATTAATTACCACTTAATGTTGTGATTCTGTCCTATGTATATATATATATATATATATATATATATATATATATAGCAGTAAATAAATTAAAAAGAAGACTAACAAATCCTAAAACATCTTAAGAACAAACCGAAAGAACTATATATATATAATCCAAAATATATAAATACACAGATAGCTATAGAACCTAAGATAACTCTACTAAATAGGATGAAATAGGCACAGTAGTACAATAACAAGCTCCTGGCCTTAGGAACCAGGATTGCAGGTTTAAACAAGTTTTAGGGCTAGCCAGCCTTCACCAGTAGTTTGTCATACTACGTACCAAGTGGAAAGGAAAGAATAACATTAGGAAAAATTTAAATATTATAAATAAAATCACTAAACTAATAAAATATAATTATAAATTTATAGCCTACTAGTATTCACAGTATAGATTTAAATTCGATGCAAAATGTAGATAGTAAGACTTACTTCGGGAGTGTAACAACTGGTTATGTTTCCCGCCAAATACAAGAGAGGGAAAATAGTTCCGCATAAAGTTAAAATTATGATAGAATAATATAAAGTTTATATATATGTGTACTTTTAAAAAATCATAAATATCTACTCATATGAATATTAGTGGAAAATAAATGAATCCTAGAAATATTTAAATAATATTATTAATTTATTAAACATATGGCACTATCTATTTAATAATTGTATAATTAGTTAAAATATCAGTAATAAAACATAATGTCAATAAGTTGTTAATACAAATTGTGTATATCATTGAGAACTATTAGAAATATAATTGTAAAGAAAGTTAGCAGGATAACCATGTTCAATACATTGTTTAATAAAGTTATTAATATTTAAATAAATATTAGCTTTATCACCAACTAAAACATTATTACGATAAGTATAGTTAAAAATATATGTATTAATTGTAACTGTTTAATAAAAAGTAGCTGAAGTATAAAATAAAATTTTACTTTGTTGATCTAAGTAGGAATTGACTGAAATTTTTTTTTTATATTACTTTTTTGTTTTTTTTTTGTTTATCATACAATGCAAGAAACTCAAGATCATTTATTTTAAGTTTTCACAATATATACAAATGATGAAATGAATGCTATAAGAAATGCTGCCTTTAAAATACATCGTCTCCCTTGAATGATTCGTTGTATACTGAAGATACGACAGTGACTTCAGTCTTTCTTTCATTATATAACCTTGGAGACCTTTTCATCTCCAACCAACGGGCTTTGTCATCGGGATCACTAGGTCCCCAGTCTTTAGTAGCTTTAAAGCTATTAAAGAATTTCTAAAAAACAGAGAACAAGATCTTATGCATAAAAATGTCTGGCGATAAAAACTATTCCTCAATTATGCAAAAAAAAATACTTTTTCATTTCATGTATCACAGAATAACTGACTATTCCCTCACACTTTTGGTTTTATATAATTCATGATGCGCTAGAACAACTTGAGGGTTTTGGTAATAGATTTTTAACATTTTCAATTAAATTCTTTGGATTAGGATTGATATTGAATCTGGAATCACTATCTTAACTTTTAAAATTACAGACGAAAACTTTAGAACCTAATGAACACAGTAATGTGACCCAAAGTACATGGTTATCTTTGGCTAAATATTCAAGAATAGCATCACAATTTAGAATATTTTTTTCTGATAGTAAATGAACATTGAAAAAAAGAAATGTTCCGAGAATTCATCTGATATTCATTGATATCGGGAACAGATAACCTCAATGTATGACTACTTTAATTTTTTTCAAGAAGTTTTTGAATGAATTCAATCTATATTCCTAGAACTTATTTAGTAATAACTTTCTCCATTCTGCATACAGAAGTAGGCACTTATTAATGCAAAAATATGATTTCGCAATAATTTACTGAATTTTTAAGAACTAAATTTAATTAAGTAGTTATATCTGACTATATAACTTAGAACCATGAGTCGAATTTTACCATTATAAATATATAATGCATATTTTAAAGATTTTTATTAATATAAAAGCTTATTATGTATCAAAAGAAAGAACAACCCTTTTATACAGAAGTAAAACATATTAACTCTCAAAAATGTTGAAACATGAGGTCTGTTAAAAAAATGTCTGACCTTTGGCTAAAAAAAATATCTAAGTTACTCTGAGGGATTAGGATCGTAATCAAATTTGAAGTAGGTCCCTTATGCTTTCCCACACTTATCCCAGCATTCCTTTCATTGCCAAAACCAATTTTGGAAGGCTTCTTTTGGAATGGTGTTCAACAGCCCTCGTGTTTTGTCTTATCTCATCTCTACTCTGAAAACGGGATCCTTTTGAATAGCATTTTCATTTTTGGGAAGAGCAAGAAGTCGCAAAAAGCCAAGTTAAGACTTGATAGTGTCCATCACGTCCTATGCAACTGTAAGACGGCGTTCTTTCTGATCCATCGACAAAAGCTTCGGAACAAATTTCGTATTCACTTTGCGCATGACCACAAAAAATTGCATTTGGAGAGCCTGTACTGATCTCAACTTGTTCAGCAGTCTCTCGTACGGTTAAAAGATGTTCTTTAATTATCAGAGGCTTCAACTTTTCAACAGCTGCTGCATTTCGAGCAGTTAGTGGCCTCTCAGAACGCTGATCTCTCTCTCTCTATCTATTTACTAACGAGCGACTGCTTTTGAATCGGTTGAATTTGCGGAGGATAGAACTCGCAACCTTCTGGTTCGTAAGCACCTAATTTACCTCTGGACCAAAAGGATCACTTCAGTCCGGAGGCTGTTACTGGCTTATATAGATACCGACGCCACACATTCCCATGCCAGTGAGTCGGTGGATAGGTAAACGAACGATTCCGTGGGAGTTGCTGCTGTTGCGTCAAGTGTGTTTGACGGCTTGAATGTTGCGCCATGTGGATTTGACGGCTTGATTGTTTCGTTATGCGCGTCTGACGCATTTTGGTTTCTCTTACGGCAGATAGATGGCACTACGATACTTCTTCAAACCAAGGTCACTAATGCGGAGAATAGAACTCGCAACCTTCTGATTCGTAAGCACGTAACTTATCGCTGGACCAAAATGATCACTTCAGTCCGGAGACTGTTACTGGCTTATATAGATACCATCACCACAAATCCCTTCTTAATTTGTGTGACTCCCATAGCATCCTCTCCAAAATACTTACTGAATCTTATGAATTGATTCACTTACAAAATCACCAAGCTTTTGACAAACAGTTTGATGCAGTACTCCAGGTCAAATCATTTGGTCATCTTTAGAGAAATAAAAATCCAATGAACACGCATAACAGTATCTCACTCAATTGCCTGCAAGGAAACGACTGGTACGCTGGAACGAAGGGGAAAAAATCAAGCATGCGCATTGAACCATCCCTTCCCATTGTGCATGGTGGCAGCACTAAGATTCTCTACTGGGGGTAGAAAATTTCAAGGTCGGATACTTTTTGTACAGCTACAGACCTTGTAGCAGTAAACAGAATTATTTTTACAACTATTTCAATACTGTAAATCTAGATTTCTAAAGAATAACAATATCAATTCCCTTTTCTTTAGGATTTTTACAAAATTAACTTATTCGAAAACTAACAAGTATAATTGCAAGTAAAATAATTTCTTCTCTGGAAAATATTAATAAAAAATATGTTGATTAATTACGTTTTTCTATTTTTTAGATAATTTAAAGATAAAGTGAATTAATTAGCTATAAAAATGATTGAAAATCTAATGCTCAGTCTATAAAATAAGATTTTCGATTCAAACAATATCAAATTTTGAAATAGTTTACACACGACAAAAATGAGACTTACTCTCAAAATGCTTTTTTCTGGGTTCCGATAGATGACATGAATTCCCCAAATAGGTATTTGGAGAACGGCAACTGCTGCAAGAACCCATCCAGTAATTTCTGCCCAAGGAGGTAAATAATTCTTCGCTTCATTTTCATCCGGAATATGACCATAAATAAAGATCACCTAAGATTTAGTAATTGTTTAATTCAACAAATAAAAAAGTACATTATGCAATAATACTTTTTCAACATATATTTAATATGCCATATTTTTCGAGTATTTAAATAAGAAAGCATTTATGTAAATTAAGCACCAATATTCATTTATATTACACAATTAAGGCAAATAGTAAAATGAAAATGACTAAGATCCTTTATAAGAAAAGGGTTGGAAACAATCAAAAAATTTCTTTTGTGTGCATTGAAAAACTTCTTGAAAACACATGATATAAATTAAAAGTGATGTAGTTTCTCCCCTCCGTACGATGAAGTATTAAGTTAAATCAATAAATTGCTTGAGAAAACGTCAAGGGTAACGGTGATCTGATGGTGTTATTATAAGTTTTGTTACTGATATAGATCAAGAATTCGAATCCTGATTACCCAAATGACTATTATGTGAAATAATGGACTATAAATCAAAAAGTGACTCGAAATATTGACGTGAGGTGATTGACTGAAGTACCCAATCAGGTATTCTTTCATTTTATCATAAACAGTAGCTTATTTATGTACTCAAGAAGAGATCGAGCTCGCACAGACGTTTTGGAGTTACCAACCGATCCTCCGGGATAGAGGGAAAACAATAAAAAAAGCAATACGCAAACGAGAAAATACAGTATTTAAAAAAAAAAAAACTCTTAAAAAATGCAGAGGTGAAGAGACAAAAATGCATCAGCCTAGAGTTGATATATTGGGAAATATGGAAACAGAGATGAGTAATTAGTCGCTAATATCTTGCAGAACAGCACAGTACGACATTGGCTTAAGCCAGTTTTTTTCAAACAGTGGGGCATGCCCCTCTAGGGGGGCGTGGGAATCCTTTAAAGGGAAGCGCGAGCATATGGAGAATAAAAGATTTTAAAAAAAATTGTCAATTTTCTGAAGGGAATCAAACAAAATACATTGTGAGATAATAAAAAATACACATTTACAATAATATAATATACTTATAAATGGATTAGTACCGCATAATGTATCTGATCATTAATTCATCAATACTAAGTAAAGAACAAATATAATAATTATTAGTGAACCCATGGATTTGTCATATGCAAAATTTAATACTTATCTTGATAATTTGTGTAGTTTATAATTGAAGACGTATTGTGTAGCTTTAGCGTCAAAGTACATTAAAGTTAAGTTAAAGTTAAATTTAAAGTACATTGAATTTAATACATTATTATTATATGGGGGCGCCCTGAAAATTATGATTGAAAATTCGGTCGCAAACACTAAAAGTTTGAGAAGCACTGGTTTCAGCAGAAAATATATTAAACACAAAAGTATATTATTCTACAGGCCATTTAGTCATTGCAAAGATTTAACATTGTATATTTGAATAAAATTTAAAATTATAGGGGCTTTTTTTTCAGATATTCAAAGAACCGTACGATTTCAAAATTTTATTTACAAACTTGATGCAGCTGAAACAAGAAAAAACCCTCTTGTGTATTTGATTTTATACATCCCACATTCAGCATTTACAATATAAAAAAATTTTAAACTAAGAGAAGAAATACTTTTAAGTTTTCTTAATTCTATATTGATCTCGATAATTTTCATTCCTTTTTTATTTCAAAGTTGTTAAAAAAGAAGTTTAATTTTTGAAACTCAACGATTTCCATAGTTTGGATAAACTATGAGCATTAAATTGTAATAAAAAATAAATTTTAATCTCTAAAAAATTATTTGCAGTTTTATCAGAACTATAATATTTTCATCTTGTATGGATAGAATTAACCCCCGTATTCACGGGTAACTGGTCCGATAGCCGAAAGAAAGAATCGGAAGTTACGGAAAAGTTCATTTCACCATTCCAGGCTTATTCTCTAATCCCGGTTCAGGTTAGAAAATTTTGATATAGCTCAAAGGTGGGTTAAATATAGCCGCACTTGCGCAATCATGGTGTCTATTTTGACTAATGTGGTTGTAGTTGAGTAACCGGAGTGAAAAAATAGTTGTTGAAGGAAGTTTTAACCAGCGGTTTGCTTTCCCTTAACCTCGGTTACTTAATGACAGGTTTCATAACCCAGTTCAATACGCAGTAGATACGGAGGTAAGTCAGTGTTTCTCAAACTGTGGGGCGCCCCCTGAGGGGGCATGATAACTATATGAGGGGGCGGGAATATTGAAAACTCGAAAGCAAAAAATTATTTTTTAAAAAGATATTAATTTACTAAACGTAAACAAGCAAAATACATTCTGACAATAAAAAATATAATACACATTTACACTGATACAATACACTTATAAATGTATCAGTACTGCACAGCGTGTATACTTGATAATTAATTTAAATATAGTAAGCTAAGAACAAGCTTAATAATTACCAATAACGCCATGGGCTTGTCGTTTATAAAATTATAAACAAAAATTAACACTCATCTTGATAATTCTCGTACGCTTTATAATTAATCACTTAACTGCCGATTAAAAGTAACCCGGTTCGCTCCTCAATACCACCGTTTTCCACGTAAGCGCGTGTATGTGATGTATGGGGAGGGACAAAAGGAATAAATAGGCAAATCTTCTGAAATAAATCCTTCGCAAACACTGTCAAAGTCCCTTTAATGCATTCCAAAGCCTTCGGAATAATTTTATGGATGGCAGTGCACAGAAAAGGTCATACTTCGGAAAGACGTATATATACGTCCGGGGAATTAAGGCTTTGGCTGAGCGTACGAATATACGCCGGTTTATATGCGTTTGTATACGCTGGTGATACTTCAGAGGTTAAAGTAGTATTGTAGCTTTAGAGTCAAAGTATAGTATTATTGAATTCAATGTATTGTTATTGTATGGAGGGGGGAGGGAGGAAAATTATGATTGAATATTGGATCGCAAGTGTTGAAAGTTTGAGAAATACTGAAGTAAGTGTTAAACAATTTACAAAGTAACTTACGTCACTTTAGTTCAATGAGAAAAATAGGACTTACTATCAGAGAAACGGGAGCAGTGAAAGTCCACGTAGTCTTCCAAAATATTCCCGGGGGTGATCCCAGCATAAAATTAATATCGTTTGCAAAATTTCGAATTCCTGTAGAATGGAGAGAAAAAATTAATTAGCAAATTTAAGGCACAGATTTCAAACTAAGCCAGAGGCTGCAACATTTGTCTTGTTCTTAGAATAATTATCATTTACAAGTCACGATTAGTAATTGGTTATTTTTTATTCGTGTTCGGTTATACAGAGTGTTTTTTTCCAGGTATAGAAGTTTAAGTTGGCATTACTTTCCAAGATGGCGACCAATTTAACAGCTGTCAAGTGATTTAATCTCAGTTTGGTTTGGCAATTCATCATGAATAGACTCACGCCTGAACAACGCTTTCAAATTGTGCAATTTTATTTCGAAAATAATGGTCGATTTTGATAAGCGAATTTTGTTTAGCGATGAAGCGCACTTCTGGCTAAATGGCTACGTCAACAAACAAAATTGCCGCATTTGGAGTGAAGCTAATCCACAAGTGTATGTCGAAACACCGTTACATCCAGAAAAACTGACTGTGTGGTGCGCTTTATGGGCTGGTGGAATCCTTCTTCAAAAACGATGAAGGCCACAACGTTGCAGTCAATGGTGATCGGTATAGAGCCATGATTACTAACTTTTTCATTCCTGAATTGAACAATCATGATGTCCAGGAGCTGTGGTTCCAACAAGACGGCGCAACATGTCACACAGCTCGTGCCACAATCGATTTATTGAAAGACACGTTTGGTGACCACCTAATTTCACGTTTTGGACCTGTGAATAGGCCTCCAAGATCTTGTGATTTAACACCGCTAGATTATTTTCTGTGGGGCTATGTAAAGTCATTGGTCTATTCGGATAAGCCACAAACGCTTGACCATTTGGAAGACAACATTCGCCGTGTTATTGCCGATATACGGCCACAAATGTTGGAAAAAGTCATCGAAAATTGGACGTCCAGATTGGACTACATCCGAGCCCGCCGTGGCAGTCCTATGCAAAAAATCATATTTAAAATGTAATGCCACACGATTATTTTTCGAATAAAAAAAATTAATGTCAATCGAGTAATACATCGTTGTTTTATTGCAATTTAAAGTTCTATACCTCTCAAAAAACACCCTTTAGTTCTATGATCATTATATGAATGAATCTTATTTTAACATTATAACCATAAATATACAAGTAACTATATATATATGTACATATTTATAATGAGCAAACCAAACACACACATTCACATCAAAGTAAATGTAAATATTTTGAAAAACTTTACCGTATATCCAAGTAATTCCTATGACTGTTAAAGTTGCGTAAAAATATACTGCAGCACCGACTCCATAATTATTTAGCAAAACTAATATATGTTGCCCAACCTGAAAAAAATTATTAATGGTCGGGTATAATTCCCTTTAAAAAAATTATTTATTTATAGTACGCTAAGAGGATAGTTTGATTATAAAAGCCTTTCAGAGACAAAAGAAACTGAGAAATCATGTCATCAAGAATCATAGAATTTAAAAGAAAACAAGACTTTTGCTGCTTTATTAGAGTTGCTTTTAAAAGAACAGCTTTGACTAATTTATTTATTTCTGTCATGAATTTTTAATACGAAACATATTATTCGTCAAGCATAAATTTATTAAACGTATTAACGTATTTATCTATCTCCGTATAGTTATTTCTTTTCAAATATATTTTCCAAATTTTTTTTGTATGGATAAAGAAAATTATACATTTATAACTCAGGAAATGTATCAAGGGAAATTAAGATTTATATGTACATGAACTTTTTTTTCTTAAATCAAGGGAAAGTAACAAGAATAAGACTTAGTTAGGATTTCATGGGTTGTGCTAAGAAACTGTTAAAATAAGTAATAAATTGAATTTTAAGTATACAAAAATTTGTTGAATACAATAATGGGCTAAATTCACGGGACGTCATAATAACATGATAAAGATAACCACGAGTTTCTAGCCAATCAGTTCAAAAACTCAGATGACGTCTTAGTCACACGTTAAAAGCAATCGTGTTTCCAGCTAATCAGTTCATGCGCTTGGTTTGTTGCTAACTTTTGATCTTGACAGAAACTTCCTCTTAAGAAGTACGTTTGTGTATAAATTGTATTTTATTTAAAAGTACGTGCACATAAAATAAGTTTTTTTTAAACTTTAAAATCTTTTCGGAGAAATTTTTTTTCATAACATTTAAACTTTTTTACGCACTTAGGAAATTTGAGATTTTATATTTTGCAAATAGAACGACACGTACAATTATTTTAATGTCTATTTTAAGTTCAATGGAGAAAACGTTTTTGTCTTTCTCACGTGACCATCATGATTTGAGCCCATTGTTCACTTCTTCACCAACTAATTGCTACACGAGCTGAGTCAGGTTTTAAAAAGCAGTTTAATAAATAAGCAGATATATAATAAACAGAGCGAGATATAATAAATGAAATAATAAATGTATAGAACATATCTCTCTCTCTCTCTCTCTCTCTCTCTATATATATATATATATATATATACACCGCTGGACAATTGCTAAGGACGGATCACAAATTGCTATGTAGCATAACATTAAGCGAGACATGAGGCCTAGTAGGATAAAATATAGTTGCCACACTGTTCAGACATTAGAATAAAGAATATTTATTGTTCTGGAAAGTACAAAAGCTGTGAAACATCTGAAAGAAAAAAAAATGTTCATTTGATCTGCGTACGGAGAAATGGAACAATGCATCTAAAAGTCAGCAGGTACCTTAAAGAAAGTTATCAGTACGGGATATGTCCACCGTGGAGTGTGATGCAACATTCCACACGTCGTACCATCCTTTGCACAACATTATCCAGCAGCTGTTGAGGCAATTTATCCCATTCCTCTGTGAGTGCACGGATGAGGGTGTTCTTGTTTGTCGGAGGATAGTTTCGACCAGCAACTTGCCTCCCCAAAGCATCCCACACATTTTCAATGGGGTTTAAATCTGGAGAACGCGCTGGCCATAAGAGATGTTGAATACCCTCGCGGTCTAGACAATCCTGAACAGCGAGTGTTCGATGACATGTTGCGTTGTCGTCCATAAAAACAAATTTATCACCGACAGCACCACGGAAAAGACGAACATGAGGAAGTAGAACTTTATCAATGTATCGTTGGCCCGTCATAGTCCCATTCGCAACCACATGTAGGCGCGTGCGGCCATTGATTATGATGCCGGCCCACACCATGATACTGCATGTCGGATATCGGTCCTTTCCTGGATATTTTCTGGACGATAAGCAGTACCACTCTTGCGCCAGATCAGTTGGCGTCTACAATCCGATGACAGACTGAACCTACTCTCATCTGAGAATAGTACGCATGCCAGTCCTGTTCAGTCCAATTGTGATGCTCACGACACCATTGCAAACGGGCAGTACGGTGCTGTCTGGTCAATGGGGCACACACAACAGGTCTGCGTGCGTATAGTCCTCCTCCCCTCAAACGTCTGGCAACAATTTTTCGGGAGATCTGCTTTCCTGAGGCAGCAAGAAACTGATTTGCCACCTGCTGAGCTGTGGTGTGCCTGTTCCGTTTTGCTGATAGGACGATATATCTGTCTTCTGCAGAAATCGTACTTCTAACACGACCTCCCCCGTGCCGTCTACTACACATTCCAGTAGTTTTAAATGACTTCCACAGCCGTGAAACAACGCTGTGAGCGATGTCGAACTCCCTGGCAACATCTGTTATTTTTCGCCCTTCTTCGATCTTTCCAATAATTCGGCCACGCATAAAATCATCTATGTGATGTCGGGAAGACATGCCAAAAACTTTAAGTTCGTCTATTAAATCTTTCCTGTAAAACTTTGACTTGAAACAACAACTGTCCACACGCGTCAAAACCTTTAAAGCTCTTATGAACGCTATCACGTGATGAAAAGACGTGGAAAAAAAATTTGCCCACTCGTACTTCTTACTAATTTCCCGCACTTATTCTCATTTTCCACATTTTGCTTCCTTCCATTTTGTGGTTGCTATGGATGATAGTGTTATCCGTCCTTAGCAATTGTCCAGCAGTGCATATATCAATGGATGTTTGTATACACATGAAATCGCTTCACTCCAACACCATTCAACCGATCACTATGAAAATTGGCATGCATATGCATTTTTTTGTTGAGAAGGTTTTTGTGCTATCCTCTTTGTTGCAGCTCCCCATTAGGTGGCGATAAAGCATATCAACTTCTGCACCGTTCAATCAATGGCCAAGTTGCCAACATGGTCGCCATGCACAGAGAAATTTGGTTTGGATAGGTGTCCTTTACATATAATGTTAATCTATATATATATATATATATATATATATATATATATATATATATATATATATATATAATGGATGTATATATCAATGGATGTTCGTATACATGTAATCGCTTCACTCCAACACCGTTCAATGAATAATTGAGTGAAAATTAACGTTGAACTGTTCAGCTACACGAGGGCATTTGGGGACGGACC
This sequence comes from Trichonephila clavipes, assembly GCA_019973935.1. Taxonomy (NCBI): domain Eukaryota; kingdom Metazoa; phylum Arthropoda; class Arachnida; order Araneae; family Nephilidae; genus Trichonephila; species Trichonephila clavipes. The sequence goes on along the minus strand of BMAU01020257.1, from coordinate 295,334 downwards.
TCGTAATTTTGAATCATGATCAAGTGACGAGGACGACACCTGAGCTGGCACCCCTCTCCTAACTACCACACCACTCCAACGAGAGGACGTTTGAGGGTTTTAAATGGGATATAATTAAAAAAACACGTTATCATATCAGACAAAATAATATGAGAACTAAGAAGATCCAATAACGGAATGGGTAATTTTGTCGACAAGTGTTTGAGATTGTCGATTTTACTTTCCTCACTCTCTTGTAACTGAAAATGATTTTGTATTCAAGTTAGGAATTAAAACTAAAATAGAGAGCGTAATATTTGATAATTTAAGAAGACAAAAAATATCTTTAGACACAGTAATAGCATTTTTTCTTCTGGTATTCAGATGCCTAGATGTTTCGGTATTAAACTAAGACATGAATTTATAAATTAGTTTTGTCTTATACTCGTAATGATATTGTGGAAAGCACACAGTATGTGTGCTTTATATGTGTATTTTAGAACAGAAAGTGAAGGAAATGTAAGTTTTAACACGGTGAATTCATTCGAAAGCTAGAATAATCCTTCTGCAACTCAACTATTTTTCATCTTGAATTTCTTCTTTGCGAGGTTATTATTTTCAATCATTCAGGATTTAAGGTTTTCACCGCATACTATTTTTTGATTGGCTGATTTGACAATTATTCTATGTTATATACGCTGTGATTAATGTTGGGAAACTTACATTACAAATCGCGTTCAAGAAATTCTTTCTTTAACTGTACTTCTTCGAAGTTTAACATATGGTTTTTCCGTAGATAAATTTTCTGGAGACCTGTGTATTTATAGATCGTTGTTGAAGTATTTGATCTACAGAAGGGCTTTTAACTAAACACCTTATCTACTTCGGGTTTCTTCAGCGTCTAGATTACTAATACCTCTTTTTCGTAATGGTTACAATGAGGATATGGTAAAGATATTAAGGAAATTGTTGAATTAAAAATTACTTGTGTAATGGCTCGATTAATCCTCTTGGTGTAAAATTATTCTTTTTAACTAAAAATGCTGTTGAAAACCTTCCTTCGAAGAAGAAGACTTGATTTATTCTAATGAGTTGTTCTATTTAAGCGTTGGCATTTAGGTACACGATGTTAGTTGACGGATAGCCACTGGATGATGGGTAATTCATAATTGGGGCTTAAAAGTGAATAAAATTGTGAACTAGATTTACGACCGAAGGTATGATTAATAAAGATATTTACAGTAAATTCTAGCGTAGAAGTTAAAAGTGCTCCAATAGTAAGTGGAGTAAATTATACGTTGGTAGCCTTAAGCCGTGCCATTGCTCTTCTGATTATTTACTAAGTGCATTTCCTATCTTTAGTTGTGTTGGTTAAGTAAATTTAACTCAGTGGCGCGACAGCCCAAGAGAGCCATGGCCTACTGTGCCCAACTCAGTATACGCGATCTTGGGCTCTGAGGTGCATGAACAGATGTTCCAGTTTGGTGGTCAGTCTGACGCGAATACCCCCAGTGTTAAGTTTGCAAGCAAGCTTGGTACTCCTTTTATCGACCCACTGAAGGGTTGAAAGGCTGAGTCAACCTTGTCCAGCCCGGGGTTTGAATCTCGGACCTATGGTGTGGAAGTGCGATGCGATGCACTAACCACTCAGCCACTGGGCTTCTCGTTGGTTAAGTAGAGGGATAAATAAATTTGAGATTAAAACTTGGGATGGCTGATCTTTGCTCGAACCCCCAAACACCAACAACCTCTAGTAGGTCGTTACACTTGTTTTAAGGTCACATAAAAACACGTGGACTGATCTTCAAAAATGGATTTTCTTTTTATGACTAAAAATTAAGGGAGAGACAGGAAATTATTGTTATTGTTATTGGAAATTGATTATTATTTTTTTAAAAAAATTAAACGCCTATAGAATTTATAAATATTATTCCAAATGAAATTAATAAATGAAACAAAACAACACAGAAAGACAAATTGCATAAACAGTATTAAAAATCTAAAAATTAAGTCCTTACATTTGTCGTCAAAGGTAATCCAAGAAGAAAGAAAATTACACAAACTCCCAGAGCTAAGTATCCTTTTTTCTCACGTAAAGCGGGGAATTTATCTTTAATTACAGTTAATATTGTTTCAATCTGTGACATCTGTAAACAAAGCAATTAAACAAATTAAGAATTAATTTATTATGTCAACCAAATACTTCAAACTATTATAAGAAGGAAAACATAATTCATTTTTTCCATAAGAGAATGCATGCATATCATATAAGCAAAAGCAAATTCAATATAATTTAATACAATAAAATTGTGCAAAATAACAGCAGTAATTAGAAGAAAACCCCGGCAAAAATAATCGGTTATGTTATATATATAATTACAAGAGTAGTTAAATGATTAAAAACATTTAATTACGATTGAATAGAATTTTATTCTCACCACGGCTTAGAAAATTCTGAAAATTAAAAAAAAAACTTTTATATAAGATTTAAGGTATCCGACTACGTTCGGAACCGTGATTTTAAAAACGCGCATAAATGAATAATTTTCATGATATTTAGTGTCACACAGATTAGAATACATGCATACAATTGTTTTAAGGACATTTTGACAAAAAAATTTGTTTAAATACAATATTTTAGCAAAAAATTAACTTAGAATAATCTTTTTTCCAAATGTTCTCCTTTTGTGAAAAATGGTTCTATTATAATAATATTTTGCCTGTATATAGCTCAGACTTCTCTACAGAGGCTCAACTAGAATTTTTCAAAAATTCACATTATTTTCAGAGTTACCACCAATTGAAATAATTATTTGCGTTTTTTTCTTAAAATTGCTCTCCTCTGTTGTCGTAAAATATGAATAAACCACCTTCTAAGTTATATATTTCAAAAATTCTAGTTGAGCCTCTGAACAGAGGTCTGAGCTATATACAGGCAAAATATTATTCTAATAGAATCATTTTTCACAAAAGGAGAACATTTGGAAAAAAAGATTATTCTAAGTTAATTTTTTGCTAAAGTATAGTATTTAAATAAAAAAAATTGTCAAAGAGCCCTTAAAACAATTTTATGGATATATTCTAATCTAAGTGACACTAAATATCATGAAAATTATCCATTTATGCGCTTTTGAAAATCATGGCTCCGAACGTATAGTCGGATACCTTAATGAAAGTTTTTAAAGTAATCAATACTATTATTTATAAACGATGATTATTTAACATAATTTATTTTTTCGAAGTGTTCTTATTGATGTATCCGACTACCCTAAAATCATGTTGTTGATTTTTTGTATTTGGCAATTTTTTTTATGATTTTATTTTATAGGCCATCTTATTAGCTTTATAAAAATACCAAGTTTTTTATTTTCTATTCACTAGAACAAAAACCACAAATGTTTTAGTAAAAGAAGATGGCATAATTTTACATAAGATGTCAAACATTAAAATGTGTTTTATTCAAAATGTATTCTTTTTGAAAAGCCCAAACAGGGACAGCGATTGCTCAAAAGGTTTTTAAAATAATTTACTGAAATTTTTTGTGTATGTTCTGAATATCAGTAGAAGTGTTTTAACCTTCAGATTTATCAATCACTGCTTTAGTGCAACATTTACAGTTCTTAATGTGAATAAAATCACTATTTTTTTAAGCAATTTATATAATCACTAAGATAAAGTGCTGTAGTGTTGTAAAAATTAAAACATTTCTTATACTGAAGGTCATTTGAAAAAGGAATAGCAAAGTAATACATCAAAATTGAAAAATAGAGAATTTTTTCATTTATTATTTGTACAGAGCGGGCCCCGTTTATGTAATGTTTTGTCAGTTTATACCCATTTTTGCCCATTTTAGTAGTAATAATTTATTTGTCTCTTCTTAATTTTAGCCTGTTTTTCTTAAAATGTTCTAAATAAATTTAAAAACCACAAAAAATCCATTTGTCCATTTTTTTTTTAAAAAAAAGTTGTCGCAAGTAGGCTGATACCTTAAAGATGAATGAGGAATAGTTTTTATTTATGTTATCATCACTCTTATTATATGTGTTTGTTAGTTATCTCAATGGAATAAAAAGCTTTATTTTTCAAAAATTTCTTTCGTATTTTTTTTTAAATCAAGAAATATATGCAATATTTTCTGTTATTGAGAACTATTACATGAAGAACAGATTTTTTTAAACTTAAATGATTAATTCTTTGCTGAATAGATTCAATTTTTCTAAAATTGAAAGTAATCTTCATATTTTATTTTTCACTGTATTAATTATATCGTTAAAATAACAATTTTTTTTCAGAATTTAATAATTTGTGATATTGGAAGTCGTTCAACAAATTATGGTAGGGAGAACATAGTATTAGTCTACGTATCTATTCGACTTAGGACTCCATATTCTCGATCGATAACTAATTTTGACAAGAAGGAAATTCCACTTTCTCGATAGCATTCTTCATAAGTTGTATTGCTTTCGAAGTTTGATATCGAGTTTTTTACTTGAAATTTGATGATAATAACTTATTTATTAAATAAAAAATTCCTTATAAATGATTGATTTCATATTTCAGAATAAAATCAATAGTTTCAATTTTTCAGTCAATCGCCAAAAAAAAATAATAATAATTAATTAAAAGTACTCGAACGTCGTGATATTTCACGTGTTCCACGTTCTCTAGGAAATAATAAATATGAATAAGAAAATATCAACTCATTACTATCTTCATGAATAAGAAATTGCTTGTTTATTCCTCATTTTCTAAGAAATATGCTCATTAAAAACGATAATATTAGTAATTTTGACAGTATGCCATCAAAAATTATACTTACAATTTAATGCGTTTATTCATGACAATTACGAATCTTGACACAAACGAGACTTATATAAATAAAAACATAGTTGATATTTTCTATGTGTTAAATCTATTTGTTTATAGCTATGTGAGTATTATTATTTGATGCGATAGAAATCAGTAAGTGAAAATGGTATGTTTTGTGCATGTGTTCATGGTTTTTCTGTGTATAATTTCACTATTTTTAAGTACAACAGGTTTTCACATTTCTTTACCGTGGAAGTACCGTAAAATCCAGTGCATAACGTGCACCTTTAACATCAAAAACACGATCAAAATTTAAGGGTATGCGTTATACGCCAGGTATACAAATAATAGCTTCAAAAATATAAAAAGAGACGAGCATTAAAAAAATTAGACTTCTACATATATCAAAATACTATTTATTTAAAAGAAATGGCATACCTTATGAACTTAGAAGGTTGTAGTTCTAGAAGGAAGCTATTGTTTCGAAAATCTGGGATAAAACCTCGAATAAATGGCTTCAAAACATAAGAGAATTGCATAATTACCTTTCAAGTTTCTTCGTAGAAAACCGGGGGCGCTTTATACGGTGAATATACCTTAAAGTTCAAAAATGCAGTTTGAAAGTATATGTGCGCGTTATACTACGGATTTTACTGTACTTATTTTAAACATTGTAAGTTCAAGAGTTCGTAAGAGGGGAAGTCTATTTCAGGAGTTCATAGAATGAAAAATGCTAAAAGAACTTTTGTAGTTGAAAACCTACTGCAATTTCAATTTACTTAAATTATTTTGTTCTAAAATCGCTTGAAAAACTATAATATTAAAATTAAATACAGAATTAATGTAGCTTCACGTTTATTACTATATTTGAAATTTAATGCATTCATCTGATATAAGCGCATTGTTTGAGTTTCTGAAAGCTACGTTTCAGAATAGAAAATGATTAACTTACAGAGCTTCCAATTCCTAGTGTAAAAAGCATCACGAAAAATAACAGAGACCATAACTGTGGCACAATCTTGATATCTGCCAAAGCTTGAGGATATATTACAAATGCCAGACCTAAACCTGAAATTTGAGTAAAATATTGTGTGAAAATTCACGTCTCAAACATATTAGCTAATAATTAGTTTTCTTGAAAATATTTCTTTTTAAGAAGTAATGTATGTTTTCAGTTTATATAAAGGAAAAATTATAAATTAAAACTTGAACATTGTAGATGAAGCTTGTTCTGCTGTCTTCTTTCTGTAGTATACTGGACAATATTTTTCACTTATAAAGATTTCTGATTTAAAGGATCATAATGATAATGAGAAAAGTTCTAAGCACTGAATTTTTCATAATATATCTTAAGAAATAATAAACAATGACCAAAGAAAATTTTTATTAAAAATTAAAAGACGAAAATAAATAAACAAATAATTCAGTTTGTTTAATTAATTTATAATTTTAAAATACATTAAGTACACTGATATATATATATAGAGAGAGAGAGAGATAAAATGATATATATGTATATTATTATTATTATTATTATTACTATTGAACGAAAAATTAAAAATAAAATAATCATCAAAATTCAATAAGTATTTCTGTAATAAATTTTGTTTTAAGGGGCTTTTAGACTCACTATACTGCATTCGAAGAACTGAAATTCGTTCAGGATACGATTCATATAAAAAAATTCAGCAACTCAGAAAAACATACACATACAAATACACCCAAACAAAAATAAAAACATGAAAATTCAGATTAAAAAAACTCTGGAACTAATTTATTCAAAAAATACAGCAAGGATATAGTTGCACAACTCAATATGTAAAAGGAAATAAGCTACAGGACAAGTAGTTGATTTTTTATTTTAAAAGAAAATACAAAAGATAAAAATGATTTTTATAGGGAAAAAATGGTTAGACCTCTATAGAAATCTGTTTACAAATTAAAAAAAACTGTTAATGATTATAGCTATTTTTAAAAAATTACAGTTTTATGTGCTTTTTAAATCAAGGGTGTTAAACTCAAAGGCTAACTTGGGCGAAACAAAACAAAGTTTAACTTTAAGAGAGCCGCAAAAAAAAATGATATTCATAGAAACGTAAGTTTATTTCGAATAATACATAATATTAAACCAGTGACACACAAGGGGGGGAGAGGGGAAGGGTACAGGACCCCCAAAGCGCTTATTTTTTTTTCAATTTATTATAATACCATGCATATAGTACGTAAAATTTAATTAAATATTTGTTGTCAATAATTGATTGTATTAATTTTAATGCTAATTACTTATTCATTTATTAATTTTTCACTGTTTTTTTGTTCCCGAAAATCGACGGAATCAAAAGAATATGTTGGGCGGTGTATTGGAGCATGATGCGAGAATGGTGGACTTTCGACCCTGAACCCCCGACCCCTTTGAAAATTTCCTGTGTACGCCACTGTAATAAGCATATATAAAAGAACAAAAAAAAAATTGAATGTTTACGTCCTGGCACTTGACATTTCTTCTTTGCTACTATTTTTTCCTATTTCAGGAGAAATTATGATATTGTGTGCCGATATACTGGCCGGGTCACAAAAATGTTTGTTTTGGGCCGCATGTGGTCCGCGGGCCGCGAATTGGACACCCCTGCTTTAAATGTTTAATAAAAAATAGTTTTCCATTCTTGGATTTGTTTTCAATCAGAATCTTTCATTCGATGTCAGAAAAGTTTAATTAATTTTTTAAAAATGTAACAGATTTATTTACCTTCGTGGTCAACAACTTCAGAAATCGGCACTCCCTTTTCGTAAGCTAGAGTTCCAAGAACAGAAAATATTACACATCCAGCTAAGACATTTGTGAAAGTATCTAAAAAGCTAATGATTATAGCATCCCTGAAAAAAGAACGGTGTGATAAAAAACCAGGTTTTAATAATACACACACACACACAAAAGGAGAATTCAATTTTTATATTTCCCAGATCCGCGTTTTTATAATAAAATAAAGGTGACGACGAGATTTTTTTTTAATTACGGAAACATAGCACTCGATTAATTAATTTTTAGAAGATTTAGTTAAAGTTGCTTAGCTTCATGTAAATTAAAGTTCTTAAAATTTAAATCATTTTTTAAAACAGATCTGGATTTTTTACGATTTATTACAATTGTGAGACAAAAAATATTACTTTTAATATCTACTTATCAAAAAAGGATTCACTTTGGATTTTACAAGATTTTATGGAATGGTTTTAAATATTAAATGTGCCGTATCACTCGAAATGTATTGGCCACAGTAGCCTATTGGTCAATGTCATGGCTGGGGTATCATGAGTTCGAGCTTAATGCTGCTGAAGACAGACCGTGTAGAAGGGGCTGATACACATTAAATCTGTCGAGGCTCAAAAGTCCTTCCATTGGTATGGTGTGGAAGTTGGGAGAGGGAGGTCCCAGTTTCGATGTCGTTCTCGTCACTTGACCATCGTTCAAAATACGAGGTCCGTCACCAATAGCCCTCGTGCAGCTTTAATGTGTGACGTTAATATAACTATCCCTCACTCATTTGAATGTAAAATAGAAGTAATGTTAATGTGTAACATAATCATTTCCAGTGATCAACATAAATGAATTCCAACGAAACACACAATAACGACAATATAAATGAGCATGTACCAATGAACGCTTGACATGAAAAAACATGATAACGGATGTATCCGCGAACCTACTACTAATCCTCCTGGGATAAAATTATTCTTTCTAATTGTATGTTCCATTGAAAACTTTCTCTCGAAGAAGAAGACTTGATTTATTCAAATGAGTTGTTCTAATTAAGCGTTGGCATTTAGGTACGCGATATTAATCGACGGATAGACGCTCGATGGTCGATTATTGATAATTGGAGAATAAAAGTGATAAAATTGTGCTTAAGATTTACGACCGGGGGTCGTACAATTAAGTAAGCGATTTACGGTGAATTCTAGCATAGAAGTTCAGAGTGCTCCAAGAGTAAGAGGTGTAAATTATACTTATATGTTAAGGAGCGTCACGCTGTGCGATTGCTCTTTTAATTACCGTAAAATCCGGCCTATAACGCGCACCGGTGTATAACGTGCACCCATACTTTCAAGCTGAATTTTTTAATTCTAAGTATATTCGCCGTATAACGTACACCCTCTCTTGCACGAAGAAATCTGAAATACTAGTATGCATTGATTTTATGTTTTGAAGTCATTTATTCGAAGTATTGTCCCAGACTTTTGAAGCAAATAGTATTCTTCTAGAACTACAACTCTTTTAGTTCATAAGGTAAGTTATTTCTTTTAAATAAGCAGTATTTCGGTGCATGTTCTGCTAAAGCTTTTTGTTATTTTTAAAGCTATCTTTTTTATACCTGGCGTATAACGCGCACCCGTAATTTTCGATCTTATTTTTTGTGTTCAAAGTGAGCGTTTTATGCCGGATTTTACGGTAGTTACTAAGCGCATTTCTTACTCTTAATTGTGTTGATTCGGCAGAAGTGATAAATAAATTTGAACTTAAAACTTGAACTCATCTTTGCTCGAACCCCCCAAAACAACCGCTAATCGGTTGTTACAAAGTGGTAAAAAGGCCAGATAAATTTTGATAAAAATTTATATGCTATTTGTTAACAATATTTTAAAAAAACATCTCGCGTTTTTTATTTAGTTGATCACAGCTTACTACAGACATTGAAGTATTTTTTTTTCTTTTTGGATTATGATTCCTTTTTTTTTGTTAAATGAAGATTATTACAATTCCATGATTGCTTAGAATTTCGACAGTCATTAATGTACTGTATCCTTAAGTATGAATACTTACCTGTAAACATTATTGGAGAATTTGTTGTAGCTGGCTATCATAATTATATTTCCATAACCAATAGCCAATGAGAAAAATGACTGCTCACAAGCCTTATACCAAACCTATAAAAAACATTGGTCTAATTAACTTTTATATCATTAAACATTTAACTAAATTTCAATTTAAATTAAAAATTTTGGAAAATAAGTGAAGCATCCATTTTTTTTAAATAAATAAAAATATTTTCCCCATAAGATGAAAAAGCCCTCGTGTACCTAAACAGTGTGACCTTAATATTCAATCAATCAGTCAATCACACAAAAAAGATGAAAAATTTTAAAAAGGAGTCTCATTATGACTAAAATTTGTTTTGCAAAATATATTGCAAACTGTAAATGCATTTTAGCTGAATATGCTTATCTGATTTGTAAAATTGAACTTGTTAATGCATTTTTATTGAATAATAAAATAATGTATTAAATAATTAAATGTTGTTAGTAACATTTTGATTATTTGTTGAGATGACATCAAACTATTAGTAAAAAAAATTCTCATATCATTCTATTGAATAATTTCATATGAAGTTGAGAAAATCACTATATATATTGTTACGTAGATCCGGGTTCGATGATTTTATGCAAAACAATCACAAAGAAAATAAACAGTTCTTTAAGAGCGCGATGCGAATTTATTATAAAAAATCCAATCCTTTAAATACAGGATTCAGCGGCAATAGTCACAGGGTAAATATCCGAAGGTCTTCACTTCTTCAACAGCAATCAAACACAATAATCGGTGTTTAAAAATACACGTAAGTAAAGACTATTCACAAGCAGAGCCGAAAGAATCGCAAGTAAAAGCAATCCTCACTACTCGCTGGTTTAATCAAGACTCACCGCCGTACCGGCGAGCATCTTTATTTATAGGCGCGACAGAAACTTCCAGAAATATAACCGCTCGTGTCATTGAGTCGTGACATTAGTGGAGAGATCCACTACTTTCTAGAGGATTTCAGAGGGTTCTGAACTCGCCAACACATGGTCATCAATGACGCCAGATTAGCCGCCAACTTGGTCGCCAAAAATGATGCCAACTTGGCTCTACCGCCAAGATTTGGCCAAGTTCTCATTGAATCGCCATTATAACGTAAGGGGTGGCATTGCTTGTGAATAGTACAATTTTAACATGAAATAAATATAACATAGAGTAATATAAATGCATTAAACACTCAAATACAAATTATTTACACTATTTACACAAAATTCGTAACAATATATATATATATATATTATATATATATAGTATATATATATAGTATATATATATAGTATATATATAGTATATATATATAGTATATATATATATATATATATATATATATATATATATATATATATATATATATATATATATATATATATATATATATATATATATATATATATATATATATATATATATATATATAGTATATATCCCCATATATTTCTGACTCTAAATTTCATAAGAATCCAATCAAACTCCGCAGTGTAACAAATGGGTTCAATACTTATATATCAAAATCGGGAAGAATTTTACTGACCATATTACAAGATACAATAGACAAATTTAAGGATACTTCTATTATAAAAAACAGCCATGATGTAATAAAGAAAGTTGATCAACAAGAGGTATTTTCTGTGAATGGGTTCGATTTCGAAGATTTATTTAACTCCATTAAAATAGAAGATATAGTTCAGGTACTTTCAGATGCATATGAGAAATATGATTTGAATAATTACATCAGTTTTGAAAAGTTCAATACACTTTTTCCTTTTTTTATACAGGAGAACTTCATTATTTTTGATAACAAACTTTATAAACAAATCAAAGGATTGCCTCAGGGTGGCCCAGCCAGTAATAGTCTCGCTAACCTGTATTTACACCATTATAAATCAATTCGAATAAAGGAACCCCCTTGCCTCTTATTAAGATACATAGATGACTTAGTTGTTATAGGTCATGATAGGGAATTTAAACCTAACATTAATTTTTATCCAGAATACCTAAAATTAATACAGACGAATTTTAACTCAAACAAAGTTGAATTTTTAGATTTGGGTTTAACTATTATTGACAACAAATTATATAGCAATATTTATGATAAAGGGAAGCATTTAAATTCAATGTCATAAAGATACCAAACTTCAATAGTTGTCTACATATATCAGTATTTAGAAATATAATTTTAAATTTTCTGATGAGAAATAATAATTTAACTACGCACAATATTGATAAATTCAAAAATATCCAGAAATTTATATTATGTTGCTTACAAATGATTATCCCATCAACTTCCTGAGAAAATATATATAGATCAGAAATATTTCTTAAAGATATTTTTAAACTCGTAAATGCACAAATCCACCACACAACATTAGGTCCACAAAGTCAGCTTGTTAGTGGTCCAGCTGTGAAGAATTTGTGCATTCCACACCACAGGATACATTTTAATATACATTTTAATACACACACACTTAAAACAATATTTACACTACACTTTAAAATTATTTATTACCAATTAACCATTTTATATATATATATATATATATATATATATATATATATATAATGTCAATCACACATTTATGACCAATCAATCAAGCAAGTTTTACATGTTGTCTGGTTTGCATCTAATGCCAAGTGGTCAAACTCTAGTGTTGGATCAAGAATCGTTTGAATGACATGGCATTGGTTAGTTGTTATGAGCAAAATATGAAGTCGTCATTGATATATTAAATATGAAAAGTCGTGCTATAAGAAATGGATCGTATTCTTGATGGGATACTCTTTGGTGAGTTTTAATGATTTACTCTATTCATTTGTGAATATACTGTGTTTTTAATGTGAACATTCGGTTTTAGAAATTTTTAGTTTGAACTTTCAAATTTTTAGTTTGAACTTTCGCATTTTTAGTTTGAACTTTCAGATATTTAGTTTGAACTTTCAGATATTTAGCTTGAACTTTTTTTTAGCTTGAACTTTCAGATTTTTAGCTTGAACTTTCAGATTATTTGGCTTGAACTTTCAGATTTTTTAGCTTGAACTTTCAGATTTTTAGCTTAAACTTTCAGATTTTTTAGCTTGAACGTTCAGATTTTTTAGCTTGAACGTTCAGATTTTTTTAGCTTGAACTTTCAGATTTTTAGCTTGAACTTTCGGATTTTTTAGCTTGAACTTTCAGATTTTTTAGCTTGAACTTTCGGATTTTTTAGCTTGAACTTTCAGATTTTTTAGCTTGAACTTTCGGATTTTTTAGCTTGAACTTTCGGATTTTTGTAGCTTGAACTTTCGGATTTTTAGCTTGAACTTTCGGATTTTTAGCTTGAACTTTTTGATTTTAGATATTTTTTAATTTGAACTTTCGGATCTCAAATATTTTTTGATTTGAACTTTCGGATCTCAAATATTTATTTTTTCTACCTATACAACTATTTTAAAGATGGGTGCATCATCTTGGGCGTTTGATGGTTCACTTATATTATGCACTAAATTGTTTTTAAATTTTAATATTGTAATATCTTTCAGAATGCGATGGCGAATAGTTTTATTTTTCAAGTATAATGATTTAATTTTAACTTTTTAATTTAAAGTATAATGATTTAATTTTAACTTTTTAATTTAATTTTTTTTTTGAAATTTGGATATTTTTCAATTAACTTACCAAGTTGCAATAGGGGGGAGGTTGGCGCCATCAAACTAGTTTAACCCCACTGATCGGTCCTAAGTCCGAGATTGCACTTGGATATTTTATAAATTTTTATTTTATTTTATAATTTTTTAAATTTTGTTTGAAAACGATGGAATATTATCTTTTATATTCGCCATTGATATTCTGAAGTGTTTTGGTATTATAGGATTCATATATTTCAATTTTTCAATTGATAATTGTGGTTGTTTTTATATATTTAAATATAGTATATATATATATATATATAATGGTGTGCAAAAATTAAGGACGAGACGGTTTTTTTAATATAACTTTGTACAAAAGCTTTCCAAATCAACACATTTAATACCGTAAGATCCCCAATACGTAAGGACATGTGTAATGTAAGCAACACTTACTAAAAGAGAAATCAGAGGGATAAAAAGAAGCTTGATTGAAAAAGTAGCATGGAGCGCAATGCGACTGAAGGCCGAAACATCCCTGTGATGGGTATCCAGCAAGAAACATCCGGTCTTTAGTAGGGGATATGATCTCCCCTGACTGCTAGGCAGGTTTCACAGCGTCTGCCCATGCTGAGAATGAGGGTATCAATGAGTTGTTGAGGCATTGCTGCCCATTCGTCTTGCAGCGCCAATCGAAGCTCCCGAATCGTTACTGGTGGTAAGGTACGAGCTGCCAAGCGTCTGCCTAGAAAATCCCATACATGCTCGATGGGATTGAGATCCGGAGATCGTGCCGGCCAATCCATACGTTCAATACCCTCACTCTCTAAGAGCTGTTCGACAGCTACTGTGCGATGACATGGTCCATTGTCGTCCATGAAACGGAACTGCAGACCCATAGCGCCTCTAAAAAGACGCACATATGGAATGGAAGAAGAATCTCGTTATAATAACGGGTCCCATTGACTGAACCTGCGTCGAAGATGTGAAGGTCTGTACGACTACCAAGCATAATGCCTCCTCAAACGAGAACACCGCGACCTCCATACCTGTCCTTTTCAATGATGTTCGAGGAATGATTGCGGCTTCCCCGCTCTCTCCAGATGAGTATGCGATGAGAATCGCTACTCAAACTGAATCTGCTCTCATCTGTAAAGAGTACTCGTCCCCATTCATTGTCTCTCCAATGCCGTTGTTCCCGGCACGACAGAGAACGCCTTCTCCGATGGGCAGGCGTTAAAGGTACACACCGTACAGGGCGTTGTGCAAACAGACCACCACCGTGCAGTATTCTGGCCACAGTAAAACGCGATATCGGTTGTCCAGTCGCCTGTGTCGTGTGTCTAGCGATTTCTCCCGCTGTCTGCCGCCTGTTTCTTCTGGCCTGTAAGACAATGTACCGGTCATCTGCAGGTGTGGTTCCTCGTGGACGACCACTACTGAACCCCCGGATAGCTGTTCCTGTAGTTTGAAATTGTCTCCAAAGTCGTGAAACGATGCTGTGAGCAATTCCGAACTCTGCAGCCACACTTGTCACACTGCGGCCTTCCTCCAACTTCCCAATGATTCGACCTCGGGTAAAGGCATCCAGATGTCGTCTAACAGATTGATTATTCGCCATTTCTCGCTGAGGCAGCAACTCGGTGTGATTTTAATTGCTGTACGGCGTGCAATCTCTTTGCCAGAAATACTGATCTTACACCGACAACATGCTTTATACTACTCAGACACTCCCCCATTACGTCTACCTGCATATGTGCGCATGTGCTACCGTACATCACCTTACTTAATCTCCTGATTGGTCTTTCTGTCCGCTCTGCCTCTTCGTTCAGCTGATATGCTAATTTTTCGACTTCGTCCTTAATTTTTGCACACCAGTGTATATTAGGCTTAACGTCTACATAAAATTAATATCAGTCATATTTTCTAAACTAAATCTTCATTACATCATCGTCAGAACATCTTCAGACTTGAGTTCAGTGTTGCTTCCGGTGTATCATCTATACTTAGTTTGGAAAAAATATTCTAGGAACATCTAAAGCTATCTCAATAAATACTCATTCTGGATTATTTCAAGATGCATGTATTTTTGTTAAGTCCGTCATCACGGTCACTTCTAATTATTTTACATAATTGGAAGATTTTTTTCTGTTTTTCCTACCAGTGATCTTTTCGACTATAATACCTTTTCAACAGAGAAGTGAACAAAGTTCAAGATTGGCGCAACAATATTGATATTTTTGTCGAAATATTGAATGATATTAATTTGATTTACACAACATCAGATGAGGAAGGATAATGGATTCGGATTCAATGGGTTATTGATTCTAGTTCGATATGCAACTATAAGTGAACCTGGACTATTATAAAGGATATGAGAGGTGTATTTTTAAAAGAACTTTTTAAAAGAGAGTAGACGGAAGTGAAGCAATGACAAACCTAGAAAAATTTTAATCAATCTGAGAATAACAAATCAATTGCTGATAAATAAATATCTAGGTAATATTATATAAACATTTATAAATTTTTTTAGTTTTTTTGAGTAAAGCACATATTAGTTAAAAGCAGCCACATTTGGAAAAGCTTCTAGCTAAATTTGTAGCTAGATTTCTTTTCAAATTCACATTTATGTTGGAAATTATCTTTATAAAGCATGTTCCTTATTTTTTTAAAGGGGAGTGGGGAATGTACAATCTGCATTCTTGCTATATTTATATTTAACATGTCTTTTTCAATTCTCTATTTCCACAATATTATGCATAAATTTTAAAACAAACTCAGTATCTCTAAGAGGGCGAAAAGAAAAATAATCAAAAAATATCAGAACGCGCCAATTATTTTTACTAAGAAAAAATAAATGCAAACCGTTATTTCTTTCAGTTTACTCAGCTCAGGCTTGAAAAAGAATTTGATGCCATCAAATGCTCCTTCTTCTTGTAAGGCAACGATAAGTAGGGCCGTCAGAACTACGTATGGAAAAATGGCTGTGAAATACGCCATCTGAAGTGAAAATCAAATATAGTGAATTAAAAATCTTGCACACACAAAATTTTAGTAAAATACATTCATGAAGTTATTTTTTTTATTCATAAAATTTCAGAAAAATTAGATTTATTAAATAGCCATTCTATTTTTAACTCTTCCTTTCTTAATTTAAAATTGGTTCCTTAATTTTTTATTAATCTTCAGTGTTTTGTTTCCGAGAACAAAGCTGACAATTAATAAGAATTTCTAGATATGGTTTGACATTTTTTCTCACAGAAATGCCTTTAATAGCTATTTATCTCCTAAAAAAGTATGGCTTTTGCATTTTATAACAATATATTGACCCTTTTTAACACTTTTTATAAGCTTCACTTGTATTTAACGGGGAATCTTTGAACTCAATTTTTATCCACTTTAAAAGGTCAGATTAATTCGAAAGTTTGCACACTTGTCAAGGACCGACGACAATACAATAATTTCATAATTTTGTTCCATTGTCCTGATCAAGATAATCAGGATTAATAATTTCCCATTTTTAGATCTCATCCAGCATCTGGTGAATAATTCCAGATCCCATCCAGCATCTGGTGAATAATTCCAGATCCCATCCAGCATCTGGTGAATAATTTCAGATCCTATTTCCAAGTTTGGTGATTAATTCCAGATTTGGCAATTAAAAGGTTAAGTTACAAGTTCGTTTGATTAACTATAAAAGTGAATTTTTTAGTTTTTTTAAAACTATAATTTGGTAACAAATATACTTAAATTTAAATTCAATAATATATAATCGTTTTTTTTCTATTGAAAGAATAAAAAAAAATATTTGGAAATGTCCAAAATATTTCCTTTTTTAACTTTAAGCAACCTTAACTTTCAATACAGTATGACAAACAGATTATGTTTTTCATTCATAAATTATGTAAATTTATTTACAAAATAACATTGAAAGAAATCTTGCCTTAAAAGGGAGAAATATTGCCTTAAATGAGAGAAATATTACCTTTCCAAGGGAATCTGTTCCTTGAACTACAGAAATATAAACAATTGTCCATGTGATCAATAGACAAACAGCTAATTTCCAACTCATATGGCTGAAAGTATTTGGATGGAGAGGGTCTTCTTCGAGAACTTCATTTCTATACAAGTTTCAAAGGATATTACCAGTATATCTTAATAATAGATTTGTATATTTTACAATGCAGGTAATTTGAAAGTTAGATTTTTTTTGCTGTGATTTCTTATTAATAACACCGTGCTATAAAATGTAAAATTTTGTATAGAGTTTATATGGGAATGATATCACACAGATAATATAAGATGGTTTGATTTTAAAATTTTATATTTTTTCTCTGTCATCTAAATATTTTTTATAACAAAGGAAAACTTTTTAATAAAACCAACATTTAAACACTCTATCATGTACCCAATGTACAGATGCATAAAAATGTGCTGGGTATGCCTATATAATAAATAAAAAATGTGATTATTCTTAAATTACACAAGTTAATTAAAACAAACTTCAATGTTTATATCACTAAAAATACATTGATTAAAACAAATTTTACAAATTTAGGAGTCTTTTGACTTTTAACCACTTAACAATTTCTTTTTTCTATCATGTTATATAAAAAAAAAATAATCACATATTTTTGTAAATATTTTTAAGATGAAATAAATTATATAAACTTAAATCAGCAGTCAGAAATGTTATATATACTGAATTTAAAGAATTATGCTAGTTTTTATTTTCATTGAAAAAAAACAATTTTTTTCTTAAAGTTGGCTTTTTTCCGGAAGAAATAAGCGAACTCAAAAGAACACTTAACAAAAATTTATATTAGATTTTTTAAAAGATAGTATTGTATTTACAGTTCATTATTCTCTTAAAATTCTGTTTTTGTGTGGTAAATTTTAAAGCAGGGAGACATGCAAAGTCCAACATAGCAATAGGGAGAAAAGTCTCTCGACGAAGCGGGTAACTCCGCGCTCGTCGAATAGCTCCCTCCACCTATTTAGACCGCTTCTAGCGGTCACTTATATATTATTTTTACACTCAGGCATTTAATCTACTCCTCTAGACTTCCAATTAAATCTCTCACACTTAAATTATCATTTTATCACACACGTAGTAATTTTTAATTCTTAATTTTATTATTTAATTCTCACACCTAATTTTATAATGATGCAGCAAAGGGCTAAGAGATATATATATAAGCTCTGAACCCATGTAACCACCCAGTTTTTCATGAAAGGAGTTTGAGCTTCCCTGCGGGAAGCACACAGGCACTCCAATAATCCATCAACTTATATAGGGAGAAAAATATGTTTCTTTTTTCCCCCGTTTTCCAAAATCGTTTCTTCTCGACCAACGCACAAAACATCGCCTTGCTGGTCTCAATGTTTTGTCGATGGGAGGAATCACTTCTAACAAGCTTTTTTCTCTCAATCGTAAGAGATAGGGAAAAATTCCTGGTCGTCCTTATTGTTATTTACCGCCCCATGTCTTTCAATAAGGCGATCTATAATATCAAGCCTGAAATTCAAATGTGAATTTTCCTCCCAGTTTCTGATATAAAACGAAAGAATTCTACAACGATGCATCTAAAAGATGGAAGAATATTTTTTGTATTATTGCTTTCCTCTTTTTTTGTTATTGGATAACTTTTGAGGTTCTGGTCCATTCTATCTACACCACAAGAGAAGTCCGATAACAAACTTTGATTATACTTCCAGAATCATTTACAGAGACTTCAGACTCACTATATGAGTCAATATCAGAATTATTTTCTGTTATGAGCCTCTCATAATCCCTCATTTGTCTTGTATTTTAAGCTCCAAATTCAAAAGAAATAGTGTTCTTAACTTACGGTACACTGTTCTAATAAAAGGAAAATTCCCGTCTTATCTAGTCTAAAAAAATGAAGTAAAACCTAGCACATTGAAACCGGTTTCGACATTTTTTTGTAATCCTAACTTTACTCGACTATTAGAGATATGTATCTGTTAGAAACATTGCACAGTAAACGACGAGCAAAAAATACGGGCAAATCAGAGGATTAGAGTAGAAAAAAGTGTTGCCCAAGCACCGCTCGGGCAAATCAGGGAAGTGCATTTCAAGTGCCCGAGCTGTGTTTGGGCAAAACTGGGAAGCGGTTAAAATAACTGTAATATATCTTCTGATTGAAAGTAGAATTTTAGCTATGATACATTTTATTTAGCAATTAAGGTTTATAAATATCTACATTTACAGGTTGTATTTCAGAATTTTTTATACTTAGCTAAGTTCTCGTATTACTACAATCAAGAAAAATCTGTATATGATAAAAATAAATGGATATAATTTTTATGCTCAAGTTTAGCTTACATAATATATTAAAAAGTCCATTATCTCAGAAAACTTCAAATTAATTTAGAGTATAACAGCTATTGAAAGGACACAATGAAGATTATGTGTAAGCACTTGCATTCTAATTTTAGTATTTTAAAATTTCAGCATTCCATAATTCTACACTGTTATATTAAGCTCATTTTTCCTCACAAAAAGTTTACATACTAACTTTTGAAAGCTTAGCATCTAATGTAAATTTTCAATTTTAAAGTGTGGAATTGAAAATGTCGCAAGCACACGTGTATATTATTGCTACATTGACTGTGCGGGCAAGTGTGAATCAAGCAATTATTGAATTGGATTAACAGGTGCATCGAAAAGCCGGTTCAAATTTCCTAGAATATTCGTAATATTATTTCTGATGATATTCGAATTTTTATGGATGAAAGAAGACGAAAGGGCTGTAAAGTGCAGTCATATGCTTTGAAGAAGGACAATAAATAAAAGGTGTTTTTATCTTTGGTGTTGAGCACTGCATAATTTCTTGATTACTAGAAAAAATTTCAAACAAGTCAAAAGATCTGTTCACAGTCTTCTAAAGGATATGGCTTTCGTTGGGAATCTATATATTGCTATAATAATCAATGAAATTGAAGAACAACTTTCACATTTGTTACATTTATTGGTTACAGCATTACTCGTTAACTGGTTAAGCCAGCATTGTGTCCAGCTCCTCATAAATTCTTGAGCACCAAGTGTTTTTTTTTTACTAAGCGTCTAGTCTGTAGAGGAAAAATTAAGATACCTTTTGTGATTTAGATAGTATCAAATTATAGCTATGTCCTGTTCATATGCCTTGATATAAGCTAAGAAGTATATAAGGTTCTGGGAGAAAACGGCGCTACATTATTATTAAATATAATGTTGTGCGCTTTTACAAGAACGTTATTATAGAATATTACTTATTCAGAAGTGGCAACGACATGGTATGAACTAGAATTTCAATGGGATGCACTCTTTCCATGTGTTTCTGTGTCAGCTGCTCAATATCGGAATGGTCGAGAATATTATTATTGTTTTTTGTGTGTTTTTATCCTGGGATACATATGAAAATAAGAGTGGAAGAACAGAAACATATAATACACAAACAGAAGAATATATACATTTATTACAAATGATGATCCCAGCATAGAACAGAAGGGATGCCCTGCTTTCCATTTGAGTCGAGAATCTATTACAGGCGAGTCCAACTTTTTTCCCGAAGAAGATTCAATTATGTCTTACTCGGGATTCGAACTCGAACCCACTCGGTTACAAGCCGAGGGTCATATCTACCGTACTGTCTGGTCCTCAATACTGTTATTGTTAGCGATAAGTAGCAATGAGGGTGTAAGCTGATATTTCAATAGGATACCAAACCGGAATCCGCATCATTAAAGGTGAATCTGACAGCTGCGTGATATCGGAATGTAGTCTTAAGCACCGTCATAAGACTCTATAGTGCAAAAATTGACTCTTATGGATGATAATGCTCATTCATATAAAGCCAACATCATTGATATATACTTAAATAGAGAGAAAGTATTTTTTAAGAACAATGTGGCAGGCTTATTCCCTCAGCCTTAATCCTATTAAAACTCCTATAGGTGTGTTGTCTTCGTCCCGAACAGCACCAGCTCTTAAACAGGTATTTATAGCATTAGACAAAGTGCTAACAGACTTAACTTATCTTTAAACGAGAATAAAACTAAATATTTACTTTGTTTAAAATCCGACTTATACAACTTAGTCATATAAAAATTAACAATTATAAATTTGAAAAAGAAAACGGTTTTACTTATTTGGGAACTGAGATAAATAAAAACAAATGAGTGGGTCCTGGAAATTTATAATAGAATCATTGCTGCAAAGAGATGTTTTTATACCTTGAAAAGTTATTTAAAATCCAATTTTCTTAAATTAAGAACTAAATTTCTTCTTTACAAAAGTCTTATAAGATCTGTTCAGACTTGCATCAGAGACTTGGTCATTGACTTTACCTGATGAGGAAGCTTTGGGAATTTTCGAGAGAAAGATTCTACACTTGGAGGGATCCAAGCGAATGGACCATGAGGAAGGTCCAACTTATAACTACAAAATTTACAAACAACCCGATATTGTAAAATTTGTCAAATTACAGACTTAAATGGGCTAATCATCTGGCTAGAATGAATGAAGATCGTTGCTGCAAGATAATCCTTCTGGCAAAGCCCATGGGAAATAGACCTCGAGGCAACCCCCCGTTAAGGTATCCTACTACGTTCGGAACCGTGATTTTAAAAAAGCGCATAAATGGATAATTTTCACGATATTTAGATTAGAATACATGTATTAAACTATTTTAAGGAAATTTTGACAAAAAATTATTTAAATACAATATTTCGGCAAAAAATTTACTTAGAATAACCCTTTTTCAAAATCTTCTCCTTTTGGGAAAAATGCTTCTATTGTAATAATATTTAACCTGTGTATACCTCAGACCTCTGTACAGAGGCTCAACTATGATTTTTGTAAAATTCACATTATTTTCAGAGTTACCACAAATTGAAATAATTATCCACTTTTTTTTCTTAAAATTGCTCCCCTCTGTTGTCGTAAAATATGGATAAACCCACTTCTAAGATATATATTTCAAAACTTCTTGTTCAGCCTCTGTAGAGAGGCCAGGCAAAATATTATTATAATAGAAGCATTTTTCACAAAAGGAGAACATTTTGAAAATGGGTCATTCTATGTTCATTTTTTGTCAAAATATTGTACTTAAATAATTTTTTATTGTAGTTCTATTCTTAAAACAATTTTATTTACATTTCCTAATCAAAGTGACACTAAATATCATAAATGTTATTCATTTATGCGCTTTTGCAAAAATCACGGTTCCGAACGTAGTCGTATACCTTAAGATGGATTGACTGTGTCGAGAAATACCTAAATGTTTTAAAGGTCAAAAACCGGAAAACAGTTGCCATAAGTAAAGATGCCTGGAGAAAATTTCTGGAGAAGTTCAGGGCCCAAAAAGGGCTGTCGAGCCATTGCAGAAGTGTCCATTTACCTTTACTTTACCTTCGTCCATTTACTTTTACCACTTAGACTCAAAATGTTGGAACTACCCTAACGGAAGAATCAAGAGTTGATCCATTAATTGAAAGCAAATTCAATTGTTATAAAATTTACGTGGTACGGGATTGCAGCACATATCTTTTAATGTAAATTTTTCACTTTAGTTTTAAGCACCATTTTGTTGAAGAATGAAATGTGATGTCATCTGACTAACTCAAATTTATAATTTTGTTAACTTTGTATATAATTTGAATTTTATTCGATGTATAAATACATTTCTTATACTTTCATGTACAATTTTATGTTACTCAATACTCCGCTTATTCATTTTATTAGTTTTACTGTCTTAGCTTTTGCCACTCAAAGTAGGGCCCTCCGAAAAATTTCAAAATTTTCAAACTATTCCGAAGGAACAAAAATTAAAATTATGTTATGTTAAGGAAATTGGAAAACTATTCAATGATGTAAAATTCTGATTTCAACCACTTTTATTCACCTTTCTTTTTCTTTTGGTTGAAAAATTTAGATTCAATGGCTGCCCATTTATATTTAACTATTCTTAAAATAGTTATGTAAGTAGTAGATTTCTTTGCTATTTGAATAATTTGTTGTTAAAAAGTTTCTGGACCTTCTTCTAGTGATTAAATTGTGAAATATTGAGAAAAAAATTCAATTTTAATTCTTGTTTTCTTAATTGAATTTTATTTTTCCTGAGATTTAGTTATTGCTTATCTAACGAAAAATTAATCAAAGTTATAATAAAAACAAAATATTCTTGAAAGAATAATATTATACTATTTTCTAAATTTGGTTTTAAGGATTTTTATGCTATTCAAGTTTGTTTTTTTTATGAAGTATGATATTATCAAACTTATTATTTTAAGCAAAATTGAACTGCTTTTAGTATGATAAAAATATTCTTTACAATTACTAAGAAGTTATCATTTTCTAGATCAACAGCAATTATTCTTTTTAGTATTAAAACTAAATTTAAAAAATACGAGAAAATAAAGGGGTTTTTATAATTGTGGATTTACATTAATTTTAGTAGGAAGGTATCGATAAAGTTCTACTCAATAGCCGAATGGCCTCAGCCTTTCGCGAGTTCGAGTCTTGCTGTCACTGTTTATCCACCATTTAAAGCAGAGGTTCCCAATCTTTTTTGTCTTATAGACCCTTTGCCATGTTTTTCGGTTTTGTGTCGGCCTCCTACTTACCTAATATTAAATTTTTGAAAATTTATCAATTTAAATTAAAATTTAATTAATATATGAAATAATTGTTACATAAAATAATAAATGTTCTTAATGGGTGGGATGAATCTGTTGCTTCAATAATAAATTTTCAACATTTAGGGTTTAACCCTAAATCTCCTCGGCTACTGTAGTGTGTGTGCATCCCATAAAACTTTTCCTTCTTTCTTTTTTATTTTGGAGATTGGCAACCGCAATGAAACTCCTCTCTGGAAAAAGCAACTAAAAACTTTCCTGGGATGTTCCATAATTCGGGATAAATAACAGTTATATCTTTTAAAGTCAAAATTGATGAGTTTCGTTTCTAAATTTTACTTTAATATCTTCGTCGGGGCTATTAACATCAGTTCCTTTTGTAATCAGACATTTTTTTTTAATGTGACATGAATTCATTACCTACTGTGATATTACGATAGTCAAAGCATTCTCAAACCTGGTTTCAAAACCTGAATAAAAGGCATTTAAATGCTGAACACAGGTTAAATCGTTATTTTTCTGGCAGATAGTCTGGGACAAATTGAGAAACTGTTAAAATTCGCGACGTCCGGTTTTATACTTCTTTACTTTGATTATGGGAAGAAACACTGAAATGATTATCTTTTTTTCAATAAAATTTATGTTGTCGCCTTGTAACTGCCAATTAACCTCAGTAATTTTAGTAAATAAAGCTGTAAAATACGTAAATCTGGGGTTTATACTTTATTAAATTTTCTTTTAAATTTAAAGTCACGATTTGATTTACCCTATAGTAGACCCCCATTTACACCTCATGGACCCCCCCAATTTTTTTTTTCGCTGTCGTGGACCCCTTGTAGGTCGTCATAAACCTTTGAGGGTCCATAAAGACCACTTTGGGAATCACTGATTTAAAGTAACCGATGCTCGCCGGGGCTCAAAGCTCTCATGTTGGCACGGTGTGGAAGTTTAGAAAATATAGGGTCAGCTTATACATCATCCTCATTCCTTAATCGCTGCTCAAAATTACGTGCATAATATTTTCTGGGTTAAGGCTCATAATGACAATTTTTTAATGATATTGCAGATCATTTTGCTAAAGTTGCTACTACTAATGGGGTAGAGGTGAGTGTTCCCACCCCTCGCTCGTATGTTATCAAAATCCTTCAAAATAAATTAGTTGAGAACTGGGAGAGTTAGTGGTCAAACTCTAATATTGGTTTAAGAGTCAAATCCTTCCTTCCCAAATCCAGTTTCGATATCCATCCCCATTCCAACTACGTTACGCAATTCTTAACAAACCATGGTGCATTTGTTTCTTATTTGCATTGCTTTAAATTAAAAGCTACTCTCAATTGTCTTTGTGGATCTGTTGGGGACGCTGACCATTACTTGTTTGCATGTCCTCTGACTACGGATTTCCATTTGGTTTCTCCATTTCAAAATGCCAAGAAAGCCTGGTTCCAATCTATCGCTAAAAATCTTTTCATTCACTCCTATCTAAAATCATGTATTAAAATTGCTTCTCCAATCCGGTATTAAATTTCTTAGGTGGGATTGGGTTGGTACTCTTATGTGGTCACAAGCGGATTTTTCTTTTTTTCTTCTTTTTTGTACAGTGCATTTGTGACGAATCTGTACGGAACCTTTCCACTAATATTCTTAGGCGTCTTTGGGGATTGTAAATTCGCGTATATTTCCAATCAACTCTGAGAGGAGAACGGGATATGCAAAGTAGATAGGGTATTTAAGTAGAGCGTTGTAAGTTAGCGAGAATGAAGGCTATTGAGCCAGCAGCAGTAATGTCAACGTTAAGAAGATTCAATTGGATTACGATAGTGAAACATTGCTGCTAGTACTCGACGACGAAGGAATCTTAGGAGGTTAATATACCTGTGAAGAGATCAAAGTACTACCAGGTGATATATACTAATTTAATACCGCTTACAGTAAGCGTTAGTTTAATAAAATTAGTTTAAGTTAATGAAAGCTAATAATTCGAGTTGCGTGTATTTCTCGGGCCTCCTATTTCGGTAGACCTTTTATTAATCTTACGCGTAGTTATTGATTAATTTCATATTTCGTAATTTAATTTAATATTAAAGGTAAATACCTTTTGTTTGACGTAGACATATAGATATTATATGTCTTTAGAGTTTTTGACATTTGAATTAATTGAATAAATATAAGTTATTATTATACAAATGGCGTCTGGTCATTCTTTGCCTCAAATTAATCTTGGTGTCCAGGGTGGAACCCAGGGGTTTCCCACACATTTGTGTTTTATACTTATATTACTTTTGATGCATTTTCAAGAATGCTGGAATAATGTATATTATTTTCCCTTCTCTTACCCTTTGTGTACTTTATTATTATTTTCAGGTTTGTATGTTTGTACCTTGCAGTAACATATGTATTTCGTTTCATTTACTTTTATTTCGTAATATGTAAATTTAATGTGTGTTACCGTATAAAATGTAAACTGTGATTTTGCTCAATAAAAAATAAACGCTGGGGTGGTTTTTTCCCCGGGGATCGATTTGTAGCTCTAAACCTCTTTCGGGTGAGCTCGATTCCCTTGGGCATTCGACCAATTGCCCTCGTGTTGCTTTAGAGAGCGAGGTTCAGAAAAAATGAAATTTATATATTTTTTAATTTTAATTTTTTACTTAATGTGTTCTTCAATTATGTGTATTTCATATAAAAATTATTGTACTTACTTCCAGAAATATTCTGCAGGTGTTATATTCTGAAATTTTAAAAAAAAAAAATTGTTAATTTAGAAAATTTGCAATTGAAAAACTGATTAATTCATTCGTAATTTAAAAAATCTTAAATTTATGTTTAGATATTGGAAATACTTAAATTTGCGTAAATCCGTTGAAAAATATTCAATATGTATCAGTAGAAATGAGTGTATTCAAATTTAAAATAGAAAATTATTTAATTAGAAAAAAGTTACCGGATAATTTTCCGTGAGATTCGGATAATTGCACTCTGTCCAAGGTAAACATTCTCGAAATGATGAATATATATAAAAAATGCTTAAAGCCATCAGATAGTTATAAAACACAACCACAAAAGATACAGAGAGCACCTGGGCGTATCCAATACCTGAAAAGGAAATAATGATTACTTTGGTAGATTTTGCACAATTTTACACTTTAATCGAAACAAACTACAAAGCTACGTTGGCATCATTTTAGGCTACTTGTGTCAAAACTTTAAAAGGTTTTTTACTCACATTTTAAAGCGCTCATTTGAGCTGGAATTTTCTATACACGATTGCTTTGGGTGACAATACGATAATTTAATTATAATAAATAAAATTAACTAACTGAAACTAATTATTTAAAGAATTACGGATACATCCACGTTGACTTCATTTTTAGCGACTTGGGTCAAAACTTTAAAAGGTTTTTTTTTCTCGCGTTTTAAAGCATTCAATTGAACTGAAATTTGATATACACGATTGTTTTGGATAACAATACGATACTTTAATGATGATAATTAATAAAAATTAATTGCCATTAAATATTGTGATTCCGTCAAATGTATATACATATTTATATTAAATGTAACTATTTAACAAAAAGTAAATAAAATAAAATTTTTCTTTGCTGACCTAAGTATGAATTGACTTACAAAAATGTTTTTTATAATACTTATTAAATTAAGTTTACCAAATTTCACAGTGTTGAATTTATTTCATTTAGGTAATACAAACTAGTACACAGACTCATGTACAATAATAATTATAATTTATACATAAATAAATACTAGACTTTCCTTTTCTGTCAGATTCGGAGGTATTTACGTGCTGTCGCAACCTTATTGGCGACATTGAGTAAAATCGCACAAATTCTAAAAATGGAATACGCTGAGGGAAATATGTAATGCGTGGTTAAAAAAATACGATATGAAAAGAAATACGTAATTCCTTCCTTCCTCAGTGGCTCAACAACTCAGGGTGAGCTTTGACCTTCTCAAGAAGCTTTGTCTAGACCAGTCTTCTTCCTGCTAGTGTTCTCAAATTCTTAGTTCTCAAAACTAGGAGATCTTTTTCTAGGCCCTCAATCCATCTAAGATTTGGCCTGCCTTTTCTTCGTGTGCCAATTGGTTGAGCATTGTGAAAACTTTTTTGGTGGTGTCGTCTTCGTTCATTCTGACAATGTGACCTGCCCATTTAATTCGTTGATGAAGTTAACAATGTCAGATTCCTTATATGATTGTTAGAGCTCGAAATTTGATCTCCTTCGCCACGTTGCATGTTCCTGAATTCCTCCAAAAATAAATCTTAAAATCTTTCTTTCTTACTTATCATGTTCTCATTTGATTGAGACATGGACCAAGTTTCACGTGCATAAATTAATACCTTTTTTTTTATTTCAGTAGTACAATCATTTCTATTGTTAAATTCCGAACTTAAATAGGTGAGACTACAACTTCGAAATTATACTCTTCAATTGTTAAAACATGATTTAGTGCAAGGCATGTACTTGGTCTTATTCTAATTGATTTTTCCGTCCCAACCTGAGGGCCTCTTTCTCTAAAGACAAGAAGGCTTATCTTAGAGCGGATATTAATGTCATCTGCAAACGCCAACAACTGTACTGATTTATTACAGATATTTCCTCTTGGTATTGATATTGGAATCTCTTACCATTTTTTTTAAATTCTAGATTAAAGAGAAGACACACTAGTAGTGTGTCTCCATATCGAACGCAATTTCTTATATACGTATAATTATAAATAAATAATAATTAATAAAAGAAAAACAACTTATTTTTATTATTTAATTTAATTTTTTTATTAATTTTATATTATATTAGTATTATTTGTAACAATAATAATAATACTTGTATTATTTAAGAATTCAGTACATCCCAGATTCGTATTTAGTATTCGAGCTTGCCATGTCACCAAACGGTTAGTCTTTGAATTGTGGCAAGCTGAGAATCTTGAAACGAAACGCATGGGTGCCAGTTCAACGATTACGACAAGCACGAAATAGGGGTTGCTAATTTCGCGAGTCATCTTGAAAGTTGGCATGGTTGCGATAGTACGTAAGAACCGATTCGGATATATTTTATTATACTTACTTCGCATTTTATTGAAATAGCATTACAGTAGAACGTCGTTTATCCCAACTTTTACTATCCGGAGCGTCAAATATCCGAACCAGTTTTTTTTGTCAACGACATGTACTAT
The DNA here is from genome assembly GCA_019973935.1 of Trichonephila clavipes. Classification (NCBI taxonomy): domain Eukaryota; kingdom Metazoa; phylum Arthropoda; class Arachnida; order Araneae; family Nephilidae; genus Trichonephila; species Trichonephila clavipes. The sequence continues at coordinate 266,266 of BMAU01020257.1, read as the reverse complement.
ATATGAATACGTTTTCAAACAGTGCAATGCTCAACAGTTGTTTCACGTGAGGCCAAAAAATGACGGGAAAACCCAAGGTCAGGGATATTTGGTGAATTTCAGTTGTGGGATTTGTTAAACACCTGCACAGAGAATATTAGGTCAGTTTGTTTCCAAGTGAGGGAGTGTTTCCAAGTGTATACAGGATCTTTTGTTGAGTTGGGAACTGCTATGCTATTGCTTCGAATTCAAAACGGAAGCACAACATCTTGAACATAGAGGCAAAACTTAAAATATTTAACCATCCCGTGAAGGGAGAAAGTGTAGCGCCTCTAGCACAATTTTATAATGTTGGAAATTCAACGATTTCTTACATAAAAAAGGGTCCATCAAATGTTGGCACGTTTTCTGCGTTAGAGACAGCTATGGAGTGGTACGAGCAAGAATTAGAGTGCTGTTCTACTCAACTATAGTTTCTCGAGAGAAAATCAGAGACCTTGCAGCGAAAAAACGATGATGTACAATTGGTACAGAGGAAAATAAGGGATTATTTTCCCTTATTGCGATATTTTACACCTATTTTGCTTTTTCTTCAAGCACGTTATGATGATTTTCAATATTTGTATATATACTGCATGGATCGCATTAGGTTTTCGGCTATCCGAATAATCACGTATCCGAAAGGTGTCCGGTCCCAACTGATCCCGATAAACGACACTCTACTGTACATAGACTGAGTTTTTTTAAGTTAATTTTTTTTAAAGTTATTCAAAGGATTTTGGTGATGGACATCAGTTTTGAATAACTGCTAGACAAAATACCGATAACTTTCGTACTAGTATCTAAGTTTCATCAATCGTTATTTCTTACTGAAATATATTTCTTATTAAATCATGGGGTTTCTCTCCCCCCTCTTCTCATTATACTTGAATATCGTTTTATCTTACTCTCCTAACTTACACAATTCATAGCTCGAGGACTTTGAGTTTGATTTTATTTTAAATAAAAATCATTACTACGTATGACCTTACAGTCTTCGGTAGAATCTAGATTCGAGATTATTACTCTACTTGCGTATCATTAGTTTTTCAAACTTTAATTTTTAAGGTATCCGACTACGTTCGGAACTGTGATTTTGCAAGAGCGCATAAATGGATAATATTTATGATATTTAGTGTCACTTAGATTAGAAAATGTATATAAAATTGTTCTAAGAATAACATTACAATAAAAAATTATTTAAGTACAATGTTTTGATAAAAAATGAACATAGAATGACCCATTTTCAAAATATTCTCCTTTTATGAAAAATATACAACTTAGAATAAAAAAATATATAACTTAGAAGTGGGTTTATCCACGTTTTACGACATCAGAGGAGAGAAATTTTAAGAAAAAAACGTCGATAATTATTTCATTGGGTTGTAACTCTGAAAATAATGTGAATTTTTCAAAAATCACAGTTGAGCCTCTGTACAGAGGTCTGAGCAATATACAGGCAAAATATTATTATAATCGAAGTATTTTTCACAAAAGGAGAATATTTTGAAAAAAAGGTATTCTAAGTTAATTTTTTGCCAAAATATTGTATTTAAATAATTTTTTTTGTCAAAATGTCCTTAAAACAATTTTATACATGTATTATAATCTGAGTGACACGAAATATCATGAAAATTATCCATTTATGCGCTTTTGTAAAACCGCGGTTCCGAACGTAGTCGGATACCTTAATTAAATAAATCTAAATGGGATGAGATTCAAAGATTAGCGCTTAAAATTAGGAAGATTTTATAATAATGATTTAGGTTAAAGCTCTGTAAAAACAAATTAAAATTTAAACATTGCTTTATCATCTTATTATAGCCTACAATGTTGATTGGCACTCTTAAATTACATTAATCAATCTAAAGCAGTTAAAAAGAAAATTAAACTGGAATTATCACTGTTAAATGCAATCTGTGACATAATGAATAATTTTAATGTTGAATGGTTATGGTGTAATGAATGGGCTGTCTCATCCATCAATGTACGAGAGTAAGAACGAAGATTAGCCATAGCCAAAATAAACACAATTCATTAACAAGTCTCAACAATCTAGCAAGGAATCAAGTTAGGAAATGCCCCTTTTTAGATAAATATGAGAGCAAAAGCAAGATAGACGAGATAATTGAATATTTAATTATAAATCGAATCACTTACTTTTGGCTCATCCTAGCAATACTTCCAAATATTTGAAATTATATGTTCTAAGTTAATCTACTTCGATCCGACACAATTCCAATTTAAACAGCTAATTGACCAAATTGTCAATTTTAAATATTAAGCAAATAATCTACGAATCCCTCTCGAGTAGCTTTCTATTGCTTTACGTTAAGAAGTCTCAGGGGTGTTAAATCTCTTTAGAGGGCTGAAAATATAAGCAATATTCAAACAGGTATAATTATTTTAAATTTAAACTAAATAATTCGAATCTATTACGCTTCATTTATAAAAGAATGGGGCTTCAGAAAAGTATAAAATGTTTAAAATGTAATCATAATTTAAAAAATTATAAGCGTATGAAAATAAGAAACTTTTCTACAAGAAATATTTATTAAGTTTTACGTTGCGCATGCTATATTCTAAAATAGTAGCTTTAATTACTAGCTTTAAGTTGATTTATAAAGTTTAATGTATCCTTATTCCACTGTACTAATATTATATTAGTAGAAGATTAAATTATATTTCTTTAAAGTAAAAAAATTACATTTTCAAATTTTTAGAAAAATATTTCAATATTTTGAAATACAAAAGATACATTATTCTTAAATGATGTGGGGTTTAAAAAGTATGATATACATTTTATAATTCTATAAAGTTTCATACATCAGAGGCTATTATTTTAGAGAATAGCTTGTGCAACCCAAAAAATTGCTTAATATTTATTATAGAATTTTCATATGCTTATAATTTTTAAAATTATTATTAAATTTTAAACATTTTGTATTTTTCTGAAGCCCCATTCCTTTATGAATAATGTATAAAAGACTCGAATTATTAAATTTAAATTTAAAAGCATTATGCCAGTCTGAAAATTGTTTATATTTCAGCCCTCTAGATAAACTTAACACGCCTGAGATTTCTTAATCACTAATGACTATCATTTAGCTTCTCTCTCCTTCGAACCTGAAAGTTAATGCTTTTATGTAAGCCTTGATTTGCATAAGTCTCGTCTTCTTCGTCGAGAAAAAGTTTTCAATAGAAAAATACTTAAAGAATCAGTTTTACCCCAAGAGGATTAGTAGGTGGTACGCGAGTAGACCCGTTACAATGGTTTTATATTGATAAAAACTGTTTCTATGTCAAATGTACCAGTTTTTAATTCTCATTATATATGAATATTATTAAGAGTTGCAATGTGCATGCAACAATAAATATAAGCTAAGAGATATTTTATAATTATAATAAATGTAGAATATAAAACGTTTCTAAGCAAACAGGAAAGGTATAGAGAGTAAAATAATTAAATCTACTACCATCAAAGTTTGAAATACAAATTTATATTCATTCTAGTTTGTTAAAATTGTAAGTTCTATATTATCTGTGTCCCTTACCTTTAAAAGCTGGAACAACTCTCCATAACTTAATTGGACCTTGGCTTGAGAACTGGCCTAGAATAAGTTCTAGATAGTATAAAGGTCTTCCAATTATCACCAATAGTAGTAGATATGGTATCAAAAAAGCTCCTAGAAGTGGTTAAAATTTATTAGAATAAAAAATTATATATATATATATATATATATATATATATATATATATATATATATATATATATAGAGAGAGAGAGAGAGAGAGAGAGAGATAATTTCTGCTCTACGGGGTGAAGGTAGATCCATAAAGAAAACATTGCTTAACCCTAAATCGCTGGCCTAATTCAGTGACATCTTTAGAAATCATAATAGGTCTCAAATTTAGTCCAAAGAGTTTTTTTTCTATCTACATTTGTTGTGTCTCATGAACTCCAATTTCTCTCTTCTTAGGTATTGTAGATTTTAGAACTTTTTTTTTACTTTTATTTTATTATACTCTCTCTCTCTCTCTCTATATATATATATATATAGTCCAAATTCTCTACTATAGAGAGAGATGAATAATTAATAATCAAAACTGAAAAAAAAACTGAAATTGTAAGATAAACATATATAGGTAATATATGACGTAATATATATATATATATATATATATATATATATATATATATATATATATATATATATATATCTTGACTAGTTATACTTAGGTTTTATAACTATTTGTATATATTTATGGATTATACATACATACACACACATATGTATATATATACGTATATATATATATATATGTTTTCTCAAGCTGTCACCGACTTAGGACAATGAAGTTGGGTTATGTTCGTTTCATGAGAACCCAACTGTCGTAACTGAGAATTCAGTTCAATATTTTAATGTTGCCTTATCCCAAATACATCAGTTAATCCTAAGGATTTCTTAGCTAAGAATTTTCAAGGGACTGTTTTCATATATCTTCAAGGATATATTTCATTCGATAAAAAATGGTATAGAATCAACTAAAAATCGAAAAATATGAATGAATCCATATGATTTAAAACATTCTCTAAAAATAACCTTAAATATAACAGGAGAAACTCAGAAACAGAAAAGATAGTTTTTTATTTATATTGGGATAACGATTAAAATAATAGATAATAAAAAATTAAACCTGTGCCTTTTAGATATAGTTTGGCACTATTATAAATATTTCGCAGCAATTAGATTAAATTTAAATAGAATATAAGCTATATATTATTATGTCTGTTATCTATCGAAGACCTTTGACACTTGATAATATTAAACTTTTAGTTATAAATAAAGGCTAGAAGAGAAAACAGTTTTAGAATCCATTGTCTTAAGGATTAAGGAGCTATTGCACTTTATATGAAATGTCTCGATTTAAAATGAATATGTTTAAATGTGTCTTGAGTTTGCAGATCACGAGGCTATTATTGCTTGCATTCAAAATCATACTGAACAATTAATATAAAAAAATTTAAGTCAATCCCACTTAGGTCAACAAAGAAAATTTTTATTTTAGTTACTTTTTATTAAATGATTTCAATTAATATAAATATGTATATACCTATGACAGAATCACACTATTAAGTGGCAAAATAAAAAGCGTTTTCCTTGCAATTTTCCATTTTTCTTTTTTATTTAGGGACAGGTGGGCATTGCGTCGATCGCGATCGACCGGTGGACCACCGAGGCATTTTGGGGTGACGCGGCCTGAAGATTTTAACTGTCATTAATTATAAACGGAAATATTCAAGATTAGCTGAAGTATGCAGCCTATATTCGTCTTTTATTGACTATAACATCGAAAACTAGCTTTATATACAAATATCTAAAAAAATGTCTTTTTTTATGTATTTTAAATTGTTTGATAGTAAATGTATCATTCGATATTATTATAATTGTAGCTATTATTATTATGTTTGTATTTTGCGTTTTGCTTTTAACGTGTTAGTTTTTTTTTATTTTAGTTCTGTAAGTACATATCCCGTATTTATTATTTATTTATAATGAATATTGTAGACTTTTTCCTACCTCATCACACCTGCGACACTGGGCATTGGAGCACACAAGAATTTTTCAAGGGGAGGTGGCGTTGTAGAGGGTTGAAAGTCTACCATTCTGGTGTTATAACACAATACGCAGTCAAACATATTTTTTAAATTTTGTAAATTGTCGGGAACAAAAACCAGTAAAAAATAAATTACTAAATAAATACTCAGCATTAAATAATAAAAAAATTATCTTAATTAAGTTTATCGTAATGTATACATGGAATTAAAATCAATCGGTAAAAAAAATCAAGGGCTGTGGGAGATGGTCCGGACTAGTGACCCCCCCTTCTTATGTGCTCCACTGATATTGGGTGGACCGCAACAGATTGAAAAAATTAGAAGTAGACCGCGCCCTGAAAAAGTCTGCCCACCCCTGATTTAGGTAGAGACTATTTTTTTTGTTTGTTACTATTTATTCATTAACTAAATTTAAGTATTCTAATTAAATAGAACAGTAAAAGTAAATCACATTCTCAGAAATTCAGCCATCTCAGGTGGGATTCGAACCCACAATCTTTGGATTAGAAATCCAAAGCGCTATCCATTGCGCTACAGGGATACACCGAACGATTTTCTTTTCTGTCTATTCTGTTGTACTATTATTTTTGTTACTGTTTATTCATTTTTTAATTTCATTAAGAAGTTAATATTTTTAAAAAACTGTATTAACACACACATCAAGTATCATACACAACGTTTTAAAAAAATGTTTTTGAACTTGAATGGATTAATCGAAAGTATTTTTTTTAACGATTGAAAATTTGTACAAATTATACATAGGGAGAAAGTGAATTAATATTAGGAATTGAAAAAGAGACAAAAATAGAATAATGCATAAGCATGAAACAAGCTATCACAATAAAGCAGTTTCACTTATTGATTTTCCCATTATGATAATAAGCTGTTTTATTTATGGTAAGAAATCAATTTTATTAACTTGACGAAATCTGTCTTAAACACAATTTCTAAGTTCACAAAAAAATTATAAAATATTAAATTGATCACGAAATTTTTTTAAAAAAATGTATCAATGAATATCCTCTCACCTCCTCCATTGTTATAAGCAACATTGGGAAATCTCCACACATTCCCAAGCCCCACCGACATAGAAATGCACAGGAGAAGACTTTGGATGCTTTTGCCCCATTTTCCTCGAGTTGGAACGTCTTCTTCCTTCTGCGACTTGCTGTTCCCTCTATCGAGCTGATGAAAATAAAACAACATGTAATTTTTATTTCACTTAGATTAGCATTTTCAATTTTCACATGCATAATATACTATACAGGTTTATTTTTAGAAGGAAACTATGTTTTGAAATCCGTTGATTTCAAAACTCATATATTTATATAAAGATTTTAAATTCATTCAATCTATCGTTTGCTTTAAATATTCTTCAGGAAATCACGTAAGGGGTCTTAGGGGTGTTAATTTTTTCTAGAGGTCTGAAAATATAAACGATTTTAAAACGGGTATAATTCTTTTAAATTTAAATTAAATTATTCGAATCCTTTACACATTATTTACAATTGAACGGGGCTTCAGAAAAGTATAAAATGTTTAAAATATAATAATAATTTTAAAAGTCATATGCATTTAAAAATTATATAATAAATATTAAGTATTTTTTGCTTTGCGCACGCTATTTTCTAAAATATTAGCCTCTGATGTATAAAACTTCATAGAATTATACACAATGCATCATACTCTTCAAACCCTACTTAATTTTAGTATTATATATCTTTTGTATTTCAAAATATTTGTAAAATATTGCAATTTTTTAAATGTTTTTTAAAAATATATTTTTTTTATTTATTAAAATATATAAGTTATTATTCTATTTATATAAAAGTAGCTACAAAGTATTAAGAATACATTTGCATTTATAAATCAACTTATATAGTTAGTAATTAAACCTACTCTTTTAGAAAATAGCATGCACGACGTAAAAAACTTAATAAATATTTCTTATAAAAAAGTTTCTTATTTTCATATGCTTATAATTTTTTAAATTATGATTATATTTTAAACATTTTATACTTTTCTGAAGCCCCATTCCTTTATAAGTAATGTGTAAAAGATTCGAATTATTTAATTTAAATTTAAAGAAATTATACCTGTTTGAACATTGTTTATATTTTCAGACCTCTAGAGAAATTTAACACCCCTGAGACCCTTAATAGTTTTTAAAATCGTGCATATTTTCTAATAACTATGTTGTTGTTGATGATGTGTGTTTTTTATCCTGGAAACATATGAAATATAAATGAAGAAGAACAGAAACATTTAATACAAACAGAAGAATATAGACATTTATTTTTGATGATGATCCCAGCGTATAACAAGAAGGGGTGCGCTGCTTTCCTTTTGAGACGGGAATCCATTAGAGGCGAAAGACCGACTTCTTTCTCGAAGAAGATACAACCATGTCTTATTCGGGATCCGAGCCCACTCGAGGGTCATAGCCACCATACTGGCTGTGCGACTCCAATAACTATAACTGTAATTTAATGCCAGTTTGAATATTTCCTGGATTAATGTTACTAAAAGACTACCAACTTTTAAACAATGAAGTGATATGAAAAGTGATAGAATCATTTTTTTTTCGTTACGTGGTTCGCGGAATTGAAAAGAAATTTCTCGTGACACCAAGAGTATACTGGTTAGTATCTTGTCCTTTGTCTATTGTCGTGTGTGTTTATATCTGTGTTTTTCCTACCATGTTTTTGCTAACTTTTAGTGTCGTAATCAATAAAATGTTTTTTAGAAAATATCTTCATTTATTCTGTTCACGCGATGTGTTTTTACAAGACGAGCCCAGCAGGGAAATTCTCTTATTTATGTATACCGCTGGCTACTCAAAATGCAACACTCTGAAGGAAGCATGCAAACCATGTGAAATTTACATCATCTGTTGGCGGTGGGAAGAAATATGCAAATCCTTAGCATTATAGCGGGGAGGCACATCACGCCGACCATAGCGCCACCTTCAAACACTATATAAGGGAAGAACAGATTGGCGATTTGAAGAACGGCAATTGTTTTTTCGTGCGGTTTTTTTTGCGTTGGTTGTTTACCTATGTCTCGTCGAAGATATCGAGCGCCTTTTGACCAAGTTTTTGAATTCGACCGAGGAAGAATAGTAGCCAATAGGGATTGTGGGTTATTCTTCAGAGAAATCAGTCACCGTGTTGGACGAAACCAAGCAACTGTGATGCACATCTGTCACTGCTGGATACAGGAGGAAACGACGGGGTCGATCTCACCCACCTCGTTGCACCACTGTCCGTGATGACAGGTGGATTGTGCACATAGTACTGATGGATCCCGCAGCCACATCACGAACCATAGCATAACAGATTCAGACTGTTACGCATCATTCGGTGTCTGTCGTACCATTCGACGCCGTTTGCAATATCCGTAAGGAGCTCATTGCTTCGTTTAATCATTGACTGGAAACCGCAGGCATTTACGCCGCCACTTATACGAGGAATGGCGGACATGGGCAATGGAATAGAACGGCATTGCCTTTACTGACAAATCTCACTTCTGCCTGCAACATCTCGATGATCATGTTCGAGTTTGGAGACACCATGGTGAAAGGCTGCTGAACTGTTGCGTTATGCATCACTACACTGGTCCTGTACCGAGTATTATGGTTTGGGGTGGTATTGGATTTCACTGTCGCACGCCTCTAGTACGCCTTGACGGTATACTGAACAGCCAGCTCTACATCTCTGAGGTGTTGGAGACCGTGGTCCTCCCATATAATCAGCGGTTGCTATGAGCCATTTTCCAGCAGGGTAATGCGCGATCCACGTAGCAAGCAATGTTCAAAAGTTCTTCTTTTCCCCTCAGATTAAATTGTTTCCTTGACCTGCTTATTCTCCCGATCTATCACCAAAGCGAAAGTGTGCGGTTCATGCTTGCACAACGACTGGACTGGGATACACCACTCTCTGTTACACCAGATCAACTTGGCCAATATGTGGAAGCCGCATGGACTTCTGTACCCCAAGAATACATTTAAAGCCTCTTTTATTTCATGTCGAAGCGTGTTGCAGTGGTTGTAGCCAGCATTGCGGGCTACACTAACTACTGATTTTATCATCATCCACACGTTACAAGAGGCTGTAATTTTAATCATTTGATCTTTGTACAACATATTATCTGCCAAATGAATTTCGCTGTGATATCTCTGATCCTTCTTGGTGTTGCATTTTGTGCGGCCAGCAGTGCATATATACATAAATTGACATAAATCTAATAAAGCTTAGTGTAACAAAATAATTGTTCTCTACCCCATGCATTTGATACGTGTCAGCATTATCTCATTTCAATCTTTAGTGGTGTACTTATATACATACAGAAAATATATGGTGATATACATATATACCGAATACATGTTATGCATACCCTGTAAGACCGAAGTGAGAGAATGCTGACATACCAAATACGTCGGGGAAGGATCAATTATTTAGGTTATGCGTTCGAACTATCACCAATATATGTCGAGAACCACGTATAAGTTCAGGTGGGGTTCTAAAAATAAATAATACAAGTCATTGCTGAAATGTTCGGCGTTATATTGGTATTTAATGTTTTGCAGAACTGTGAGATTAAAATACAAACTCCAGGCGTTGCAGTTTGGGCAAAATCTTTACTTACTCTCCCTTGCTAAAAAGTAAATAAAATTTTTTAATGATAAGCTGCAAAAAATCAGAACAGAATTTTCTTTATCAGTTTTAAAAATTACAACTATGGATATTAGGATTACATTTTTTTAGTAGTGATAATAAATAATATTTTCAATTATGATAAGTCGATTAGAATATAAATCCTTTGTGAAGTACTAACTGTTTAAAGACAACCTATTCCCAAGATCAAAGATGAATAGAGAAGTAACTCATAATTGCCGTAAAATCTGGCGTATAACGTGCATTTTTAACACAAAAAATAAGATCGAAATTTACGGATGCGCGTTAAACGCCGGGTATAAAAATGAGAGCTTCAAAAACAGAAAAAGAGATGTGCATGAAAAAATTATACTTCTAAAGGGTGTTTTTTAGAGGTATAGAACTTTAAATTGCAATAAAACAACGATGTGTTATTCGATTGACATGAATTTTTTTTTATTCGAAAAATAATCTTGTGGCATTACATTTTAAATATGATCAAGCAAGGCGTAGATTCGTCGAATGGGCCCAAAACGAGATCGCCGTTGTTCCCGATTTTCATAAGCGAATTTTGTTTAGCGATGAAGCGCACTTCTGGTTGAATGGCTACGTCAACAAACAAAACTGCCGCATTTGGAGTGAAGCTAATCCACAAGTGTATGTCGAAACACCGTTACATCCAGAAAAACTGACTGTTTGGTGCGCTTTATGGGCTGGTGGAATCCTTCTTCAAAAACGATGAAGGCCACGACGTTACAGTCAATGGTGATCGATATAGAGCCATGATTACTAACTTTTTCATTCCTGAATTGAACAATCATGATGTCCAGGAGCTGTGGTTCCAACAAGACGGCGCAACATGTCACACAGCTCGTGACACAATCGATTTATTGAAAGACACGTTTGGTAACCACCTAATTTCACGTTTTGGACCTGTGAATTGGCCTCCAAGATCTTGTGATTTAACACCGCTAGATTATTTTCTGTGGGGCTATGTAAAGTCATTGGTCTATGCGGATAAGCCACAAACGCTTGACCATTTGGAAGACAACATTCGCCGTGTTATTGCCGATATACGGCCACAAATGTTGGAAAAAGTCATCGGAAATTGGACGTCCATATTGGACTACATCCGAGCCAGCCGTGGCAGTCATATGCCAGAAATCATATTTAAAATGTAATGCCACAAAATTATCTTACGAATAAAAAAAATCCATGTCAATCGAATTATACATCGTTGTTTTATTGCAATTTAAAGTTCTATACCTCTAAAAAAACACCCTTTATTATTAAGCTGATTCTGAATGTGAAAAATAATCAGTTGGATCAGCCCTTACTTAACAATGTTAAAAAATTAAGAATTTTTGAAGTTTTTTAAAACTTTTATAAAATGCTCACTTTTTAAATTTTTTTAGTCATTTTAAGTTATTTATGTTTCTTAGATAATTGAAAACAAAAGTTAGTAGGGATTTGTGAAAATCTATATTCCCTTGCTGAATTTTAATAATTATTTCTCTAGAAAAACCTGGAAAAGACGAAAATTTTTAAAAAAGTAACTTTAGCATTTTTAAAAAATATACATAACTAGAGATCTCAGCCCTAAATTCATACTAACTTTTATAGAACATACGTTGGGGAGTTTACACAAAAAATTTCAAGTCACTATGATGAACAGAAAAAAAACTTAGGGATTGAGAAACACTTATACCTTCAAAATTGAAAGTCTGAGAAAAATGCATTTAAAGTTTGTAAAGGTATAAAACAAAAACTTATAATACTCGTAAAGCTCTAATTTTTTAATATATTACTTTTCAATGTAGGTTCTACATTAAATCGATATTTTAATTAAATATGACAGAAAATAATATTTTTAATTCAAAATATATTTTTGCATAATATTGATAGCATTTGTTACGACGGTTTATTCAGCTTAATCTTAACCTAATATTTTCACAAAAGTTTTTAAACACAAAGCATTTATATACAAAATATTAATGGTTCTAACTTAAAGTACAAATAACCAGGTTTGTTCATAAAATTTAATTTTTTCAGTTTTAAATTGGGACAATTTAAGAAGTTCTAGCTCTTGTTGAACGACTTCAAAATACTAAAATATAGCATTACAATATGTTTAGCATAATGTAGTTTGGTATATATATCAAGGAAATGTTCAGTTTTATACGCAACACTTGAATTCAGAATACTTGTATTCGGAAGTCTAATAGCAGTATCATATAAGGACTGATTTTTAGATACATCATTTTCAGTAGTATTCCCTCTCTTCGACATATTTCTCACAGTAACCTGAGAACGTTTTGGTCATGGCATTTTCTCGACAGGAAAAAATTAATGATGAATCTTTTAAGTTACATAAAATATTTTTTAAAGCAAAAATTGTCCTTGAAATTAATCTTAATAAATTAATTAAGAGAACTTAAAAAAACTCAAAACATAATCAAGCAGAAATGATTTTAGCAATAAAATTAATAAACATTTCACACTAAAAAAATTGATTGTGCTCAAAAGTATTTTTAATTCATTCATTTTAAAAGTGGAAAAATGTTTTTAAATGAACCCAAAACCAAACCCATAGCTCAGAAAACTTCAAATATCTTAAAAACTAATTTTCTAACAGATTTGAAATATAGTGGCAAGCTTTTTATTGATATGGGCCACAAGAAAATGTGGGAAAATTTTTTCGGTAATTATGAAGTTTTTAGGGCACTTTGTACTCTTAAAAGAAGCAGCTGCAACTCATTCAAGACGTGGTGGTCAAGGCTATATACACTCAGAAATTGCAAAACGAAGTGTTTCCCGATTAAATGTGGTTGTAAGGACAAAGAATTCGCTTGTGCAATTAAAAGTGTTGCAACAGTTTGTGCTCCAATAAATGAGGTTGCATAACCTAAAAGTCAACATATTCTACTAGAATTTTCTTTTCTGATTTAGAATGTATGGTGTGTTATAGGTCCTCAGCAGTTTTCTAGTTACATGTGATGTTAGTTAAGTATTCTCTCTTATTTTGGCATATATCATGCAATAAACAATTACATTTTATCTTGACGTAATAAAAAATAATTGTACTCAACATTCACCTTGCATGCTTACCATTCTTGCTTACATGAACAAATGTCGGCATTCACCATCTACTGATGGTGAATGCCGACATTTGTTCATGTAAGCAAGAAGTAGTATTTAGCAAATATTTCGTACGTAGATAAAGCAAATAGGTAAATGCTAATATGTACTGAAAAACATTCCCCTTTTTCAGATGTTTTTTGTGTGTGTCTCTTCTCTCTCTCTCTCTTTCTTTCTTTATATGTGTATATGTGCCAAAAGATGAGAGAAAAAACTATGCCGTTATTTTTTGCGACGCTTCAAGAGATACATAAGCTAGAGAGCATGATTTTGCATATAAATATTGGACTTTTGGCTAAAATGTCTTTTGTTACTGCTTCCTATTTCAGTGTGGTAATTTCTAGGTACGAATATTAGACTGCTATTGATTTGTATATCTATATCTAAGTATGGGCATTATTGATAATAATAAATGCCTCTTTTTTGAAAAAAAATAAATAACTATTTTAATCAATTTTGATACGCTAGATCATTTTTTTTCACTTTTTTTGGTTGTTATGCATATTACGATGTTTTATCTGACATGTTACAAAGAGGGAAAATTGGAACGATAAAAATTGTTTAATCCCCCTTTCGACTATAAATACGAATAACTTACTAGGTTTTTGCACACACATTTTTGAAATTTTAATACTTTTTACTATTTACCCACACTTTGAATTTGCCTGTTTTAACGATATATTCATATATGAATAATTCAAGTATAAATGTGTGGAAGTTGAAAATGAAGCTTTCGTCTGTACTATTTTAAGAAATCAATCCCTATACATTTGTCATTATGGAAATGAAGTAGCGACGGAAAATTATTAAAAATATTATTATTATAGCATAATTAAGGCAATTGCACAATTAATTACATTAAACATATATAATTAATTGCTCTCCCGAGAGAAATTTTATCCATTAAATTCAAATTTAAAAAATATGGCATCTAAATAAATATATAAACTTAATTTAGTTTTTAAAAAGTAGATAATTTGCCTTTAATGATACGGATATAGTCCCTTTAATTAGTCTTAAAGAGGTCCATACAAAACTTTTTAAATAAAAAATAATACTGAACTCAGAAGAAATTACTTAAATAACTATGTTGTGAAAGTGTATACTTTTTCCTGCTTAATTAAAAATTTAATCCTTCTGCAACTGTTCAAACCAATATACCGTATCAATATAATGGATTTAACAAACATCCATACCTAAAACAAATTCTGAAATTTGGCTTCAAAATTTTTTAAGAAATCCTAAATTTCTTGACAGTTATATGCAATATTGACCAACCTTAACATAAGGCTATTATTTCGTATAAAATTACTAAAACAACATAAAGTAAAGTGTATTGCGTGTCACGTTTTAGATATCTAACAGAATTTTTAATAGCAGGAAACTTAATTTACTTTTTAAGGAACGTATTTTTTTTTTCTAATTTTATTTGATTTAGTTTATTTTTTGAATTTTTATTTTCACAATTCACTAAAAAGTTTGATAAAAAAATAACGCACTTAATGAAATTTTTAACTTATAAGAATGAATTTTCTATGTTGTTTAAAGAACACACAGAGTTCTGTTTCTTAATTCCATAAGTATCGGAAACATATTTATCAATTTCACTGCTTGAATTTTCGATACCTATCGATACTTTGCTTCATTCCGATCTTCTAAGAAAATTAGGTGCGGAAGCACGATGTGCTATCATAGTTTTCATTGATTGTTGTTCTGATCTTATCCAAAAATAGCCTAAGTTACGAGAATCGAGAACCCCGCTGATACATTTTCTTCGGACCTTTTGTATCGATTCAAAAGTGCGTGAAAAGTGTTAATGAAATTCTACAGCTTTTTTTCTTTTACAATTTGGAAAAGCAATATTAAATAGTTGCCCTTTTGTTAGTAAAAAATAAGAGCTTTGTCAAAATCTCACTTTACATTAAATATCTAAAAGAACGGTGTTATAATCTACTCTAGTAACAATTTTAATAGTAATGAATACGGATTAACGTTTGTTAATGAAGATCAATAATGATTCAAACTGAAATATTACAAGAAAATATTTGATCAAAAAAAATTTAAAAGATATTAAAATCAATAATTATAAATTAAATAATAATAATAAATGCGCATATACCAATATTTGAAACTAATAAAAATGTCATGTGGTCAAAAAATATATACTTGTAGAATTTGATAATTATTACTATACTACAGCTGAGAGTCAATACAATGTCATTGCATTCGACATTCAATATCAACAATTACTCTCAAGAATTAACTACAAAATATATATAAATTAGATACAGCAGAATACCTAAGAATGTTCAGAATAGTTTTTGGAAAGTTATAGATAATGCTCTATTTTAATACTCAACGAAAAGAAAAAATGACTGTACAACAGTTAAGTATATTAAGATTTAACTTACAACGAATAAAAAAATCCATTTTGATTTTTTTATATAAATTTTCTGATGAAAATCCTACTGATTTAATAAGATTTGTAAAAATATATAATTTAACTCCCCATCAAGAACATAATTGATTCGCTAAATAAAAATAATCTTCCTTTAGATTTATAATCGGTTTTTTATAATATTATGAACGGCTAAAGAAGTCAGTCTACAGAATTTTACTGCATTTGAAAATTCCAGTATAGTGTTACATTAATAAAGGAAAATAGTTCATTTTATATTTAAAAACAGAGTTATATACCTGAGCTAATAAGCACATATTTACGAGATTTATTACATTTTTTTACTGTATTTCACTTATTTATATTTTATAGGGAACTACGATTTGCCATACTTTATAGAATACTATGAAAATTGTCACTGTTTGTCAAATTTTGTAAACAAACAGAAATTTAAAACAACAGTTTCAAATTTAAAAAATCATTAATTACATACCAAGAATCGTTCAATTGTTACTTGAAAACAATCCAATTTCATCGCTTAAACGAAGATACTCATGAGCACATAAGATCTTACATATTAAGCAGCACATTTAGTGTAAAACAAATATTATTACACAATTATATAAGATATAAAGTAGAGCCACGTGCAAAAATACCTAATGAGTTACTGCAGAAGAGAAATTCTTAAGTTACGTCAATATTTAAGCCCAATTTGTGAAGTTTTCCTTTGTTAAAAAGTTAATGAACCGTAATGCAATTCTTTTTATTGAGTCAGCAAGTTAACAGCTCATCTTTCAATTCCTACTATTAGTTCACTCTCACCCTATATATATATATATATATATATATATATATATATATATATATATGTATATATCTTTCAATATGCTTGCACCCCCCCCCTCGTAGAATTATCACGCCCATAGGAAGGCACGCCCCCTCCCCCACAGTTTGAGAAAAGCTGATTTAAATGCTTGAATAACTGTTTCTGTTACCATGTCCAATTGAAATGAGTAGAAACTATATGTCAAACAACTCCTTAGTATCGGTAAATATTTTCTTACTTTTTCGAGTATGTAATAACATCTTGAAGATCTTTTCACTGTTCCATGTGCATGATCAATTTAACACACCTTTGAATTTTCGATAATTTTGAGAAGGATTATTTCTTCCTGAAAACTTTTGTTCACACTTTACATCTTCAATTAGAGATTCCCACTTGAATTTTATCAATAAAGCGCTATTATGTTTCGAATATGCTTAATAGAATCTTGTAATTCCCACACTAGTGGGGAAAAAAAGAAAAAAGATTGAAAAAAAATGGAATTGGTTATGTGGTAAGCAATCGGAACTGGCATGAACAATGATAAAATGAAAATAACTAGTGACAGTTTTAAAAGTGAAAGAGAGAGGAGAAAGAGAATGCTGAGAAAAAGGAAAATTAGATAAATGTTTGTCCTTTAACTAATCGGAATACATCGATTAGGGCAAGGGTGTCCAATCTGCGGCCCGCCTTGAACAATTTTGCGGCCGGCGAGATTATTTACAACTTTACAAAATCCGACTATTTTGTACAATATTTTTGGTTTAACGAGCTTATTTTTTTGTGAACAATAAATTCCATAACAGTTATTATTTTATCACATTGCTTCTTTTACTGCGAATCTCTTTTTTTCCTTCTAAATTGAAATTTATCAAACATAAATCGTGCTCAAACTTGATGTACGAAAATCTGCAACATCAATTATGATACGCAAATACACATACATTGAGATCGACTTGCAAAAATTAAGTGAAAGAGTGGAGAAACAGATACCTCACTTTGTGACGGGTTCACACGTCTTTTCTTTAACATTTCCTTTGGGTTCTTTGAGACCAGAATAAATCGCAATTCTTTTCCAACCAAATCCAAGAAGTGAAGTGTGAAAGAAAGATGCAAATTAAATATCAGAAGTTAGAATACGCGCGATGGCAATTTGTGGAATTTGATGGCAAGTATAGGAATGTTAATATACACTGGTGTGCAAAAATTAAGGACGAAGTCGAAAAATTAGCACATCAGCTGAACGAAGAGGCAGGGCGGACAGAAAGACCAATCAGGAGATTAAGTAAGGTGATGTACGGTAGCACATGCGCAGATATGCAGGTAGAGGTAATGGGGGAGTGTCTGAGTAGTATAAAGCATGTTGTCGGTGTAAGATCAGTATTTCTGGCAAAGAGATTGCACGCCGTATAGCAGTTAAAATCACACCGAGTTGCTACCTCAGCGAGAAATGGCGAATAATCAATCTGTTAGACGACATTTGGATGCTTTTACCCGAGGTCGAATCATTGGGAAGTTGGAGGAAGGCCGCAGTGTGACAAGTGTGGCTGCAGAGTTCGGAATTGCTCACAGCATCGTTTCACGACTTTGGAGACGATTGCAAACTACAGGAACAGCTATCCGGGGGTTCAGTAGTGGTCTTCCACGAGGAACCGCACCCGCAGATGACCGGTACATTGTCTTACAGGCCAGAAGAAACAGGCGGCAGACAGCGGGAGAAATCGCTAGACACACAACACAGGCGACTGGACGACCGATATCGCATTTTACCGTGGCCAGAAGACTGCACGGTGGTGGTCTGTTTGCACGCCGCCCTGTACGGTGTGTACCTTTAACGCCTGCCCATCGGAGAAGGCGTTCTCTGTGGTGCCGGGAACACCGGAAATGGAGAGACAATGAATGGGGACGAGTACTCTTTACAGATGAGAGCAGATTCAGTTTGAGTAGCGATTCTCATCGCATACTCATCTGGAGAGAACGGGGAAGCCGCGATCATCCCTCGAACATCCTTGAAAGGGACAGGTATGGAAGTCACGGTGTTCTCGTTTGGGGAGGCATCATGCTTGGTAGTCGTACAGACCTTCACATCTTCGACGCACGTTCAGTCAACGGGACCCGTTATTGTAACGAGATTCTTCTTCCATATGTGCGTCTTTTTAGAGGCGCTATGGGTCTGCAGTTCCTTTTCATGGACGACAATGCATCATGTCATCGCACAGTAGCTGCCGAACAGCTCTTGGAGAGTGAGGATATTGAACGTATGGATTAGCCGGCACGATCTCCGGATCTCAATCCCATCGAGCATGTATGGGATTTTCTAGGCAGACGCTTGGCAGCTCGTACCTTACCACCAGTAACGATTCGAGAGCTTCGATTGGCGCTGCAAGACGAATGGGCAGCAATGCCTCAACAACTCATTGACACCCTCATTCTCAGCATGGGCAGACGCTGTGAAACCTGCCTAGCAGTCAGGGGAGATCATATCCCCTACTAAAGACCAGATGTTTCTTGCTGGACATCCATCACAGGGATGTTTCGGCCTTCAGTCGCATTGCGCTCCATGCTACTTTTTCAATAAAGCTTCTTTTTATCCCTCTGATTTCTCTTTTAGTAAGTGTTGCTTACATTACACATGTCCTTACGTATTGAAGATTTTACGGTATTAAATGTGTTGATTTGGAAAGCTTTTGTACAGTTATATTGAAAAAACCGTCTGGTCCTTAATTTTTGCACACCAGTGTAGTTCGTGGTTCAAGTTTGGATAAGGTTACGTGGCGGTGATTAGAAGTTATAAGTGATAGATATAGAGAACCAAGTGCATATCAGTGCACGCAAGTAAATACAAGATTGCCTTTATGATATTAGTGATTGATTCTTCAGACTGCAACAAGGTAGGATTGACTATTTAATATTAGAATCAGTGATTGTATTAGAATTGAGTTTAGGTGATTCAGTTATTGATAGTGGTCCGAGTTAGGTCAAGTCGCTATTATCTATATATATTGTGTGTTGCGTATTTTGCCATCGTAGATTCTCTCACATTAATTATTATAATTTAATTTGTTAGAAGTTTGTGTTGAAAATCTTATTAAAGGTATATTAAAATTATGTATGCATCTAGTTCTTCCGTTAATCTTGCACCTCTAGCTCACGCTGATACTCCGAGAGATATTCTACCAAGAGGGGGAATATCACAATTTATTAAATAAATTAAATAATATTTAATCATTAATTATTATTATTATACTATCTATGTTTGTATACGTGAAAAACAATGAAAACAATAATAATATATCATTCTGTTTTAAATTTTCACTCCAACAAATGTGTGTAATGGATCCAAATCTAATACAAAGATATATATTTTTATATGCGGCCCGCGGGATTGTAAAGTTCCTCCGAAGAGGCCCCCGAGGTCATTTGGGTTGGCCACCCCTGAATTAGGGCATTACTTAGCTTAAGTGTGGAAAACTGATTTTATAAATGATTCCTCGCTTTAAAGCAGAGCAAATAAATTAATTTGTTGATTGGCTAGGTAATGTTCACATTTGAGAAGTACAAATCAAACATTTTTGCTAATATTAACTATTTTAACTAATAGAAGGAAATATTTTGTAATATAAAAAAGTATCATTAGGTCTAATAACATGTTACTTCTACAAATATAAGACTTCTTAACTATGAAAAAAATATAGACAACTCTAAAATAAATTTTTTTGAAAACTTTAGAAATAAACTGTCTGAAATTTACTTTCTTAACAGAAATATATTAATTGTATGACGTAAATTACTGTGTAAAAAATTAACAAAACGCGAAAATGTAAAAAGAAAATTATTAGGAATATCTTTTCAAAAGAAATGACGGAATTAAAGTTAAGGCAAAAAGGTTAAAAAGGTTTCTTCTCAAAGGATACATTATTGGAATTTCATAATATTAAACAATTTCCCCTAGGAAATGAAACTCATTATCTTTTATCAAATTTCTGATGAGTTATCTGTTTATACTTCAGTGAATACTTTCTTTTGAACAGAAAGAAATAAAATGTAACCTTTTTTTAAAAAAAATAATCCACACTAAAGATAAAGGTTTTTATTTATTTGGAAATTGATATAAAATGGGTTGTTCTTCCAAGCAGTGAAAATTTTTGAATGGATTTTCTTTTACTTTAGTTTTATGTGCCCTGAATTTATCCTTTTAATGGAAATGCTATCTTTTGGAATTACTACTATTTCAATTTAAATTTCAGACTGTGAATTTTAATTGTAACTATCAAATTTAAGATTTAGGATCAGTTTCAGTTACGATGATGTATAAAATAATAATAATAGAAATAAAAGGAAATAAGTAATATATTCACAAAAAAAAATTCTCATTTTTTTAAAAAATGTAAAAATTAACGGAGCAATTTTTAAAATTTATTTTTAATGCTATAAAGTACGAAATTACAAGAAAAAAAGAATCCCCTATAATCACTTTACATTATATTTACATTATTCTTAAACTGTTGCAATATTTTTGCTACCTGTTAAAAGTCGTATCAATTTAATTTCACCAAAATACTCTTTTTTTTAAAAAAAAATATGTGATAGTCTTTATTTATTCCGTAAGCCTGTTGCAACTATTTAGCTTTAATTGTCAATAATGTAATGAGAAAATGTACTCTTATGCTCTACATAGCTACATTAGAAAAAAATTTGACTATAATGTATGCTACGACAATGTATAAAAATTGTTTATAAATATCCATAGAAATGCTAAAACACAATTTTGACTAATGTAAATCTTTTCATTTTTGATTTGCAACAGTTTCTCATTATTAATAATCAAACACAGAAAAAACTCGTTAGAGAAAAGAAAAATATTAACTCTGTCGCGATATATTCAAAATTCAATTTTTACAGCATCGAAAACAAATAACGTCAACTCAAAAATATCTTATATTTATTAAAAGAACGGCACATCACATTGAACAGAATATATTAAAAAAACTTAAGAAGTGATGCAGTGAAAAGGTTTCAATTTTAAATTCATGTATTATCAGTATTTGAAAATACTATGAAATGCGGTTAAGGTATCCGCGATAACGTTCGGAACCATGATTTTAAAAAAGCTCATAAATGGATAAGTTTCATGATATTTAGTATCACTTAGATTAGAATACATGTATAAAACTGTTTTAAGGACATTATGACAAAAAATTATTTAGATACAATATTTTGGCAAAATATTAATTTAGACTAACTTTTTCCAAAACGTTCTCCTTCTATAAAAATGCTTCTATAATAATAATATTTTGCTTATATAAAGTAAATACTTCTCTTCAGAGAGTTTGAACTAGGATTTTTGAAAAAATCACATTATTTTCAGAGTTACCACCTATTGAAATAATTATCCGCTTTTTTTTCCTTAAAAATTTCCCCCTCTGTTGTCGTAAAATATGGATAAATCCACTTTTAAGTTATACATTTCAAAAATTCTAGTACAGCCTCTGTACAGAGGTGTCGGAATTACATACAGGTGAAATATTATTATAATAGAAGCATTTTTCATAAAAGGAGAATGTTTTGAAAATGGGTCATTTTATGTTCATTTTTTGTCAAAATATTGTACTTAAGTAATTTTTTTAATATGATAGTATTCTTAAAACGATTTTATGTACGTTTTCTAATGCAAGTGACACTAAATATCATAAATATTATCCATTTATACGCTTTTGCAAAATCACGGTTCCGAACGTAGTCGGATACCTTAACGGGAAAAAACTTAACATGAAATAAAACAATGAACCCGGCAAACTATATGTATTTTCATACATTTTTTTTCTCTTAACACGAAACGAAAATTGTTTAACATGGAAAGTTTTCCCTTCTGAAGAAAACGGTTATTGTAACTGCGCCATCACTTAAGGAAATATTTGAGAAAAGTTTCTGCATTATATATATATATATATATATATATTAGACCGTTCTACTGCATCATCGAAAGAATTCTTTGTAGTAGATGATGATAATGCGTGTGTAACCCCAATTATGACAAACAAAGACATTTTGAAATTTGTTCAAAGCTCAACAAATATAATTGATGCAAATTCTCACGATGAAAATGAAATGAATAATGCAATTCCTGTTCCCACGTCATCCTAAATGAGGGGCATCATGAATAGTATGCGTAATTATTCAGACGCACCTTTTCAATGGTGAAATGAATAACAAAATGGGTGGCATCGAATAATTTGATACTAAAAAGACAATTCAATACCACACAAATTATTTTCTAAAAACTCAATAAATGTTGGTTTTCCAACAAACTTGAAATTTTTGTATTGAATTTCTTTAAGTTCCTGTGAATGTATTTTTTTCATTGATTTTTATTAAATACATGCACATATATACATCTTTGTCAAAAAAGAGGACCCTTATAAACTTAATTTTATATTGAATATATGGTTTTATTTATTAATTTATTATTTATCTATTTTTTTAAATGTCTTTTAACGCGAAAATATATTTTAGCCCTCTCAGTTACGAGTTAAATAATGTTCACTGTATTGCGATTTTTCGAAAAAATTTGTTAAAAAAAACACCAGTTAAATAGGAGATCAAAGATTGATTTCAAATTTCAAAGTTTTATCAATTAGAACAAAGCCATGATAAATACAAATTTCGAAAAATTGATAATGAGATAACACATGAACTCATTACAAAATACGTAAGCGTGTTAGCCTTTTTTTTAAATGTCTAGTATATTTGATAGAACATTTTTATTAAAAAGAGAGATAACTTTTGATACCATTTTTAGAACTGATAATTTTTGACAGCTTAAGATGAAAGTCACAACCTATTTTAGGCTCTCTAGATTTCGGAGTTTTTGTTTATTTTATTTTGTCTCATAATTTCCGATTGATAAAAAAATTAGATAAGAAATCACTTAAATTAAACTAAATTATTTAATATTTTTTTATATGTCCTTTTAGAATCTTAATCTATTCCAAGTAAAATATTTTGAGGTAAGCCAATTAATGTTAAAGTAAAACATTAATTGATGATTAAATACAGTAGAAGATCTTTGGCAGTACAAATACAATAGAAGGTGGCGTAGTTGATTTGCCGCTTGCCTTACACGTCTAAGGTTGCGGGTGCAACTCCAGCCCAAGTCGGTGGATTTCCTTGAAGCAAAAAATCGTCCATGTCGTATAAGTATGCGGCATATTAAGATCCTTGGGTGCTCACGGCGAAATTAAATTCCTAGTAGAATTTCTTAGATGGTCTTCTTAGGAACTTAGGTGCCTCCCCCTGGAGAGAAAACTGGATGTTAAAATTACTTTGAGGCAATTGGTATTCCTCCTTTTCGGTGTCTTAGTAAATATGATACCAGCTCCCTCGGAATATGCTAAGTTTGCAACAATAAATATACCAATCGATAGCTTTATAGGAAAGATAATATTCATAATTTTATTTTGAAGTAATGTTTGCAAAAATTTGATTATTTATTTTCGTATTTTCTTTGATTCTAAGCCCTCATATAGGGTGAATGAAATATGAAAGTGAAGGGAATTTCTTCATTTTTTGTAGAGTTCTCGAATATAAAACTGTTTACCCGAATATATGTATAATCTGTTCTTTCCAGTGGCGCACACAAGGGTAGCGGTCCCGCTTCTAGGGGTCCGGACCCCCCAAAGCCCTTGATTTTTTTTCCGATTGATTATAATTTTAAGTATATAGTATAAAAAATTTAATTAAGTATTTGTTATTAATGATTGATTTTATTGATTAATGCTAATTATTTATTCAATAATTCAATATTTACTGTGTTTTGTTACCGAAAATCGACTAAATCAAAAGGAGCATGATACAAGAATAGTGAATTTTCACCCCCGGACAACCCCCCCCTTGAAAAATTCCTGTGTGCGCTACTGATTTTTTCTAAATCAACACGTTAGGTTACTGTAACAAAGAAGCGAGAAACATAATAGGCTATCTGAATTTATAATTTACAGATTCGTTTAATAATTATTTCTAAATCGTACATTTTTATAACATTTAAGAATTTAATAATCTTTTTTATGTGTTGTTGAATTCATTTTCGCTGTGCATACAAAATTTTTCACGCTATATAAAGTTTATCAATTCCAGAGATATTTATTCTTAATAAGATCCAAGTTTTGAAATAATGTTCTAGAATGTTTCAAAGTTTAATGTTTCAAAAGTTTTAGAGATTATGTTATTTAGTTATTAATGTT
Organism: Trichonephila clavipes; assembly: GCA_019973935.1. Lineage (NCBI taxonomy): Eukaryota > Metazoa > Arthropoda > Arachnida > Araneae > Nephilidae > Trichonephila > Trichonephila clavipes. The sequence goes on along the minus strand of BMAU01020257.1, from coordinate 241,374 downwards.
ATGTTATGTAAGTTATTAATTATATTTACATATATAAATATTTAAAGTAATAGGCTATTATAATATTAAAGAGTTCATTAAAAGCTGTTTTTAAAATTAAAGATACGCAATTCCCAGAGTATATCTCTAAATGCATCCTACATTCCCTACATATTTTACAATACAATTTCTATTTTATAATATATTATTCGGTGTGTTCAAATCTATATATATATCATGACCTCGCTTCTCTCCTACCACGTTCAACTGATAACTATGAAAATTGACATATGAATATGTATTCTTTTGTGTGGAGAAGGTTTTTGTGAAATCCTCTTTCTTGCCGTTCCCCACCAGATGGCGCTACAGCATATCAACTTCTGCACAGTTCAATCAAAACATCAACTTGGGGCTCTATCGCCAACATTTCGCTATGTTTCCATTGAATCGCCATTATAATGAAAGGCCTCGCTTGTGAGTATTACAATTTTAACATAAAATAAATACAACAGAAAGTAATATTAACGTATTATATATATATATCCAGATATAAATTATTTACACTATTTTAAGAGTTCATTACACGAAATTTGTAACAATGTGTTACTTTTGCTGAGCAGAAATCAACTTAGGAAGGAGTTTTCCAAAATCGACCCACAAGAGAGTTACGCGGCGTTATAAATAAAAAAAATCCTTTTTATAAGCTATTAGATCTACAGACTTAAAATTTAAGAAATATGGATTTTTTTGTTCAGCTGAGATATGCAAAAAGGTTTTTTTTGTTGTTTAATTTGTAATTCACGTAAAATTAACTCATTAAAAATTTCTTCATCCTTCAATCTGTACTGTTTAATTTTTCAATTCACCCGTGCGAAGAACGTGTATACCAGCTAGTTTTATATATGTTACTAGTTTAGAAGAGGAAATAAACCATTTTTTAAAGATTTTCTGGAGATTTCATACAAATAATGTAATCTAATTTTTAAAAGAATTTTATGGTAATTCAAATCTTTTTTTTTTGCTTGATAACAATGCAAAAGAATTAAAAAAATAAAAGATAATTTTAAAAAAAGCGTTATAAAATTAGGGTCAGTGCATAATTATATTCTTCTAGAAACAAATTGTTAGATATTTAAGGATAAAAACCAGCATCAAATATACTTATACATAAATATGGAAAATAATGTACTACTATTAATACAACAGTATAATTCAAGATTACATTCAATAAAAACTTTTTGTTTCATAGTCTATGGAATTATTTTTACATAACTGAGTATTTTAAAAAGGGACTCAGATAAGCCTTTAAAGCTATTCAAATATTTTCTAAATATCATTAAAATAATATATATGATTTTAAAAGCCCTATTCTAAAAATCTAAAACTGATTAGAAATTCTTAATAATAAGTTTACAAATCCTTCCCATGTCTTCGAATTAATAATTCATTTTTTAATCTTTTATATTTACCGTGTTTCTTACAAGTAGAGTGAATATAAATTATACACATTTCACAAAAATATGTGAAAAATCTTAAACGAACTGAATTGATATACTCAGTTCATCTCTGTTTATTTATCTACAATATGTGGAATGTATCAGATAAAATTGCGAATGAATCTATAATGTTTTGAGAAAATTTCCATTCGAATTTTCAAGTATCATTATACGTATTGTCTGCGAATTTTGGAATTCTAAACGAACTCTTATAGTTTATAGGCAGAAAAATTTCATCAAATGAGAATAAAAATCCCTATTACATCTCAGATAATATATTCTGTACGCGTATGTACTTTGTCATCTGTACACCTGAATATACATTGCGCAATCAAATAAAATAGTTTAGAGATGTAAAGACTTACTGTTATTTTGAAATATATACTTTCACAATCCTGTACAAATAATTTTAATTACCTGTATAGTTAAGATTTTAAAAAAATCAAAATTATTTTTTATTTTGCTGTTATATTTTGGATGACTTATATGCCATATTTAAAAATAATTTTACACGCAAAATTTTCTTTTAAAAATAAGTTTAATGAAAAACTTATTTCTCCCAGAAGGATTCTTTTTTTAAATTATTTATATCGTCTGAGAAAGAAAAGCTTAAATAACTGATTCGTATCGATAAAAGAATAATATAAATAATGAATTTATATTATTTTAAATTTAATATAAGCAATCTAAATTAATTTCATATTTTATCTTTTCATTCTAGGGAGTTAGAAGTGATATACTTTATAATTATAAAAAAATATAAAATTATATTGAAAGTGCATGCATGCATGCTAATAATATATTTTCAAGAAAATACATTGATAGATTAAAATGAAGGGCTCATGGAGATAATTGTAGCTAATTAACTAAATTTTAATAAAGATTTAATTTAAAGTACTTATAATTTATTACAAAAACTTCCATGTTACTGCTTAGGTAATCAAAAATATTGTAATATTAACAAAGACAAATGATTCAGGGATTAATTTGTATTATTTGTATATTATACATTAAATAGAATGTATATGAGAATCAGGAAAAAAATAATTAATTAAATTATAAAATAATCAGTTTTAATTTTTCAATATTTCATAATCCTTTGACATTTTAAAACGTTTTATTAACATTTAGTGCATTACAAAAACTTTGAATGACAATCTGAACAAATTAATTTTTGAATACTCTTTAAATTAAAATATTTTATGTAGAATTAAATAAGTTTTGAAAGTGTGTTTTCAAGAAACAAGCAATCAAAATATAAAATACAAATTAGAAAAAGAAATTAAAGCAGTATTCTCTTCCACAAAATATGATTTGTTTTCAAAGTAAATAATAATTACTAAATATCTATACCTTTTTATTCCAACTTTGATCTCGCATAATTTAGAATGCTTTGTTGGTTAGATTACAATATTGACATTTTTAAGAGCTTTTTTCGCTTAGGTATTAATAAAAATTAGATAATTCACATCGAAGTATTTTATTCATCATATCTAGCTACCGCATTTCACGAAAATAATAGAATTCTGAGGAAAATTAGAACTGTGTGTGTTGCCAATCTGGGCAAACATAAAATGTTAGATAAATAACTTTGTCAAACTGCCAACTTAATACAGCTTAGCAAATACGGTTTTAACAATTATTCGCATAGTAGTATTCACAATAATTGGAAATATTTCGATAAAATGTACGGATGCTCAATATTTATTTTTTAGTTGCATTAATTTCCTTTCAAGAAAAGAACTTCATGTCAATAAGGTTAAAAGTAAGTAACGGGGCTTGCCAGCTAAAACAATAATGAAAGTAAATATAAATTATATACATACACTGCTGACCACACAAGATCAAACTCCCGAAAGGAAGCATGCAAACCATGTGAAATTTACATCATGCGTTGGCATGATTCAAATCATTAGCATAATTGCACGGACGCACATCAAGGGTGACCGTAGCGCCACCCGCATGTGCTATATAAGGGGAGAACAAATTGGCGATTTGAAGCACGGAATTTGTTTTTTCATTCGTATTTTTACGTAAACTGTTTACGTATGCCTTGCGGAAGACATCGATCGTCTTTTGACCAAGTTCCTGAATTCGAACGAGGAGGAGTAGTAGTCTATAGGGCAGGGTGCCAAACTCGAGGCCCAGCAAATATCAGCACACAATAATATATCATAAAATATCAAAATTTCTCCCGAAATAGGACAGACAGTAACAGAGGAAAGATGTCAAGTGTCTGGACGCAAACTTTAAATTTTTCTTGTTCTTTTATTTATGTTTATTATAATGTATTATTCGAAATAAACTCACGTTTCTATGAATACTGATTTCTTTGCGCCCCCTACAGTTAAATCTTGTTTGCTTGGACCAATTTAGCCTTTGTGTTTGACACCCTTGCTATTGGGATTGTGCATTATCCTTCAGAGGAATCGGTCAACGTGTTGGACGAAACCAAGCAACTGTGATGCGGATCTGTCATCGCTTGATGCAGGAGGAAACGAGGGACTGAGGGGCCAATCGCATCTACATCGTAACACCACTGTCCGTGATGACAGACAGATTGTGCACGTGGTAGTGATGGATCGTGCAGTCTCATCACAAACCATATAGTATAACAGATTCAGTCTGTTAAGCATCATTTGATGTTCCCTCGTACCATTCGACGTCGTTTACAGCACAGCGGAAGGTCCTCAAGACGTTCTTTGCCCTAGGTCTGTAGCAGCGGTTGTAGCCAACGATGGCGGGTACACTAACTACTGATTTTGTCAACATCCACACGTCACAAGAGGCTATAATTGTAATCGTTTGATCTTTGTAAATGTTATCTGCCAAATATATAAATTTCGCCGTGTTACCTCTGGTCTTTCTTGGTGTTGCATTTTGTGTGGACAGCAGTGTATAAAAGTGTATAAAGGCAAGTATATGAATCCCACACGAAATCTAAGAATTCCATCTGTTCAAGATTCTTTTAAAGTTGGTTTTGTTAATTAAAAACCGGTTAGTGGATTAAGCTGCTGTTGTTTTGATTTGATTTAAAGCTGGCGCAGGAGTACTGCTTATATAACTTGAAATTGTACAGAGTGTTTTTTTTTCAGGTATAGAAGTTTAAGTTGGCATTACTTTCCAAGATGGCGACCGATTTAACAGCTGTCAAGTGATTTATTCTCAGTTTGGTTTGGCAATTCATCATGAATAGACTCACGCCTGAACAATGCTTTCAAATTGTGCAATTTCATTTCGAAAATAATGGTCAATTTTCATAAGCGAATTTCGTTTAGCGATGAAGCGCACTTCTGGTTGAATGGCTACGTCAACAAACAAAACTGCCGCATTTGGAGTGAAGCTAATCCACAAGTGTATGTCGAAACACCGTTACATCCAGAAAAACTGACTGTTTGGTGCGCTTTATGGGCTGGTGGAATCCTTCTTCAACAACGATGAAGGCCACAACGTTACAGTCAATGGAGATCGGTATAGAGCCATGATTACTAACTTTTTCATTCCTGAATTGAACAATCATGATGTCCAGGAGCTGTGGTTCCAACAAGACGGCGCAACATATCACACAGCTCGTGCCACAATCGATTTATTGAAAGACACGTTTGGTGACCGCCTAATTTCACGTTTTGGACCTGTGAATTGGCCTCCAAGATCTTGTGATTTAACACCGCTAGACTATTTTCAGTGGGGCTATGTAAAGTCATTGGCCTATGCGGATAAGCCACAAACGCTTGACCATTTGGAAGGCAACATTCGCCGTGTTATTGCCGATATACGGCCACAAATGTTGGGAAAAGTCATCGAAAATTGGACGTCCAGATTGGACTACATCCGAGCCAGCCGTGGCAGTCCTATGCCAGAAATCATATTTAAAATGTAATGCCACAAGATTATCTTTCGAATAAAAAAAATTCATGTCAATCGAATAATACACATCGTTATTACATTTTAAATTACTTTATCCTTAACAGTGAGCGCAAAATATTTTGATGCGAATAATTAATAACAGAATGTGGACTTTCATATAATAATACTAGTTGCATCCAAACTCTGCCAATACGAAAAAGAATCTGTGAAATTGATCCCAAGTCTTTAAGTGTAAATACTTTTGAGATATACTTTTATTGAGTTCTTGGTACAATTCCATGCGCTCCTACAAATCGTGAAAATTCTAGGTAGTGTATTAAATACCTTAAAATGCGGCGTATAACGCGCACTTTTAACACAAAAAATAAGATCACAATTTACAGGTGAGCGTTATACGCCCTGTTAAGAATGATAGCTTCAAAAATAAATAAAAGAGATGAGTATCAAAAAAGTAAACTTCTACATATATCGGAATAAAATTAAAGATGTGTCTCTTTTAATCTTTTATCTACCGACGGTACTTATAAGTACCCCACTCACTTTAAAATTACATAGAATAACAATTTTTACGAATATTCTGATGATACTTGGCAGGAATATTCTATAAAATGTACTCTTTCAAGATATATGGCAACACGGGTTCTATGATGAGTATTTTAGCGGGGAAGGGGAATAGTTTCATTGCAGAAATTGCGTTTTCAGCTTACGGCTTTTTCAACGGATTGCGAAGATAATCATTTTTGTCTCGGAAAAATAGTTAATGTCAAAATTTAGTTTATTTTTTGGTATGTTAATGAAGACCTTAGAAAACGATGTGACTATTTGTTTTAAGTGAACAGTATATATATAATTAATTTTACAGTTGAATATCTTTAATTAATTAATTAGCTCTAACGGATTAAATTTCCCAAAGTTCAGTATTTTGTTGATGTATATCCCTTAATTTTCAATGAAGTGATTCAAAAAAAATAGTACATGAAAAATCTGAGGTAAATCAAAATGCGGTAGATAAAGGGCGAAAAGATAAGTATCCATTATTATTTGTCTTGTCAACACATCGTGTAACCAGGTTTTACGTTACATTAATAAAAGTGAATTGTTTTGAATATCTGTTGGTCATCATTTCGTGTATGGCTCAATAGCATCTCAACCCCTACTGCATTCGGATCTTCTCACAAACCACAACGATCTGCGAGATCTCCACCTTAATCCACACAAGAATAGGTACTACACTGCTGGACAATTGCTAAGGACGGATAACACTATCATCCATAGCAACCACAAAATGAAAGGAAGCAAAATGTGGAAAATTAGAATAAGTGCGGGATATTAGTAAGAAGAAGTATGAGTATATGCAATTTTTTTTCCCACGTCTGTTCATCACGGGATAGCGTTCATAAGAGCTTTAAAGGTTTTGACGCGTGTGGACAGTTGTTGTTTCAAGTCAAAATTTTACAGGAAAGATTTAATAGACGAACTTAAAATTTTTGGCATGTCTTCCCGACATCACATAGATGATTTTATGCGTGGCCGAATTATTGGAAAGATCGAAGAAGGGCGAAAAATAACAGATGTTGCCAGGGAGTTCGACATTGCTCACAGCGTAGTTTCACGGCTGTGGAAGTCATTTAAAACTACTGGAATGTGTAGTAGACGGCACGGGGGAGGTCGTGTTAGAAGTACGACGCCTGCAGAAGACAGATATATCGTCCTATCAGCAAAAAGGAACAGGCACACCACGGCTCAGCAGGTGGCAAATCAGTTTCTTGCTGCCTCAGAAAAGCAGATCTCCCGAAAACCTGTTGCCAGACGTTTGAGGGGAGGAGGACTATACGCACGCAGACCTGTTGTGTGTGTCCCATTGACCAGACAGCACCGTACTGCCCGTTTGCAATGGTGTCGTGAGCATCACAATTGGACTGAACAGGACTGGGTATGCGTACTATTCTCAGATGAGAGTAGGTTCAGTCTGTCATCGGATTGTAGACGCCAACTGATCTGGCGCAAGAGTGGTACTGCTTATCGTCCAGAAAATATCCAGCAAAAGGACCGATATCCGACATGCAGTATCATGGTGTGGGCCGGCATCATGTTCAATGGCCGCACGCGCCTACATGTGGTTGCGAATGGGACTATGACGGGCCAACGATACATTGATAAAGTTCTACTTCCTCATGTTCGTCTTTTCCGTGGTGCTGTCGGTGATAAATTTGTTTTTATGGACGACAACGCAACATGTCATCGAACACTCGCTGTTCAGGATTGTCTAGACAGCGAGGATATTCAACGTCTCGTATGGCCAACGCGTTCTCCAGATCTAAACCCCATTGAAAATGTGTGGTATGCTTTGGGAGGCAAGTTGCTGGTCGAAACTATCCTCCGACAAACACACCCTCATCCGTGCACTCACAGAGGAATGGGATAAATTGCCTCAACAGCTGCTGGATAATGTTGTGCAAAGTATGGTACGACGTGTGGAATGTTGCATCACACTCCACGGTGGACATATCCCGTACTGATACCTTTCTTTAAGGTGCCTGCTGACTTTTAGATGCATTGTCCCATTTCTCCGTACGCAGATCAAATGAACATTTTTTTTCTTTCAGATGTTTCACAGCTTTTGTACTTTCCAGAATAATAAACATTCTTTATTCTAATGTCTGAACAGTGTGGCAACTATATTTTATCCTACTAGGCCTCATGTGTCGCTTAATGTTATGCTACATAGCAATTTGTGATTCGTCCTTAGCAATTGTCCAGCAGTGTATGATAAACTATCTTAGGATTACAAAAATATTGCGCATTCATCATATTTTTATCAGTTTTCATAAACATGAACATTATTAAACAAAGAATTAAGTACTATGATTGCATTTTTAAAACACAAGTTAATGGACAATAAAGAAAATAATGTACCTTTTCCAAACTAATGTGAGGGGCAGAAAATGTATCCTTCCTTCCATCTGGGGAAAAACTTGTAAACTCAGAATGGTCATATGGCTGTAAAAAATTTAAAGTTTTGAATTATTGATGAATAGTATTTCATTGAAAGAACAATTTTAAAATTCAAACAAACTCAAACATGTTTGCTTTTTTGTTTTTTAGAATGTAATAAAATGAGGAAGTAAATATATATTTGATATATATATATATATATATATATATATATATATATATATATATATATATATATATATATCCGCATTACTTAAAATATAAAACATTAGTTAAATTAGTTTATAGACACAAATACAATATTGTGCTTTTAAGAATACATAAATAATATTATAAAATCACAAAATATTCCTTATTAAACTTTGGCTTCTAAGAAATAAAATTTTAAAAGTAATGTATTATATATTGTGTCCGAACAGTAAGACTATTCTTTCAAAAATTAATTAAAAATAGGTTTTGCAACCCCGTGTTATATTTTCAATCAACGGGATTTCGGGATTACATTATCCAAATCTCAGGATTAGGATTGGATTATTTATTAAAAATACTTACGTATTAGCATAGTTGAAATTGCATAATAAAACTGAAAATGTGTAATTAAAAATTGGTTTAATATTAGTTTTACTGAAACAAATTTTAAAAAACTTAATTCATAAAAAAAATAAATAAATAAAAATAGTACATAATGAAATTTAAAAAAAAATAATTTCTTCATTTTGTGTGTTTTTGTAAATAAGCTTTTAAAAAACACAGCTTGTGTCCAGTGTTTCATCATTAAAACAGCTTCTTATTATTTGTTACAAGTTGTCCCGCCGAAGAAAATGCTCGCTCAGATTCTATGCTAGTAGGTGTTATCGTCATTAAGACTGTTTTCGCTGTATGTTCGAGAACGTGAACTTGACGAAGAACACATTTTTGGATAGAAAAATTGCTTCAATTTTTATAGAAGTTTGTGACATTGTAACTAGTGCATTTGTTTATAATATAGAGAGATTTTAAAATTTCAAAATATTTCATAAATAATTAGTTTTTTCTTATAACATGTAAAGGGAGAGCTCGTTTAGCATTGCGGTATAGGAAAAAAACATGAAACACATTTTCTAAAAGAAAAAATGGGTCAACTCGAAAAAAATGAGTAGTATGATAAAATAAGTGTGATTCTCTAGAGGATAATGCAGCCAGAATATGATATTAATGTTTGAGTACTTTTATATCTGAAAAATATTCCGAATTTGGATCCTTTTCTTTAACATTAGCCGAAGACAGCCTTAAATAGGAATATGTTCTTTTCAGGTAGTCAAGACGTCTTCCTCCATTTTCAAAAAAAGAATAATTTATTCTTGAATTTTTGATGACAGTGTCTTAAATGTAATAGACTTCATTGGTGCCTCTTTGATAACTTTATCTAGTTCTCCTACACTTAATGGTTTTTGTGTATAAATTGATCTAAAGGGTGTTTTTTGAGAGGTATAGAACTTTAAATTGCAATAAAACAACGATGTATTATTCGATTGACATGAATTTTTTTTATTCGAAAGATAATCTTGTGGCATTACATTTTAAATATAATTTCTGGCATAGGACTGCCACGGCTGGCTCGGATGTAGTCCAATCTGGACGTCCAATTTTCGATGACTCTTTCCAACATTTGTGGCCGTATATCGGCAATAACACGGCGAATGTTGTCTTCCAAATGGTCAAGCGTTTGTGGCTTATCCGCAAAGACCAATGACTTTACATAGCCCCACACAAAATAGTCTAGCGGTGTTAAATCACAAGATCTTGGAGGCCAATTCACAGGTTCAAAACGGGAAATTAGGCGGTCACCAAACGTGTCTTTCAATAAATCGATTGTGGCACGAGCTGTGTGACATGTTGCGCCGTCTTGTTGGAACCACAGCTCCTGGACATCATGGTTGTTCAATTCAGGAATGAAAAACTTAGTAATCATGGCTCTATACCGATCACCATTGACTGTAACGTTGTGGCCTTCATCATTTTTGAAGAAGGATTCCACCAGCCCATAAAGCGCACCAAACAGTCAGTTTTTCTGGATGTAACGGTGTTTCGACATACACTTGTGGATTAGCTTCACTCCAAATGCGGCAGTTTTGTTTGTTGACGTAGCCATTCAACCAGAAGTGCGCTTCATCGCTAAACAAAATTCGCTTATGAAAATCGGGAACAACGGCAATCTCGTTTTGGGCCCATTCGACGAATCTACGCCTTGCTTGATCATATTTAAAATGTAATGCCACAAGATTATCTTTCGAATAAAAAAAAATTCATGTCAATCGAATAATACATCGTTGTTTTATTGCAATTTAAAGTTCTATACCTCTCAAAAAACACCCTTTAGTAGTTGAATCAGAATGTGAATCAGTTGCAAGTGTTACCTCATTTGAAATAGATGATCCAGTTGCATGAGCTGTTAGTAATGCAGTGGGATTTGAAGTGGTCTTTCGAGTAGGTCCGCAATTAATTAATGGCATTTAATTGAAGAAGGAACTGTGACAAAATCGATTCTTGAGTTGTTGTTTATATTATTGTGTAAGTATTGCAGTGTGAGCCTCTTAGATCTGTGCGACGTTCTCCCATACGAGAAATGAGAGCAGTATATATTTTTTTTCTTATAATTGCACACAAAAAATTTCTACGTACATATTTCATACACAAAGTATAAATGTTCTCTCTAAAAATTAAATTGTTAGAAAATTTTGATGAGGAAAAAAAACTTCGAAATATAATTTAGACAAAAATTAAATCCCGGGATGAGTTATTTTAATCTCAGGATTTCGGGATTGGAAAAAAACACCGGGGTGACAGGGCTGCAAACCTTTATTAAAAATAAGCAAACAAAAATGTTCACTTACGGTTTTTTTATGTTTCATAGAGAAAAGATGTAAAAGGAAATACAAACTAGATAACTAAATGTCCCCGTTTGACAACATTCTCCTTTCAAAATGGCTTCACCGCAAGAACAAGCGCAAATTTCAGCATGGTTTATCGAATTTAACTTTGCAGCACATGTACATTGTAACTGGGAGCATCATCAGACAGGAGTTTCTTAGTGCGAAAATGTTCCCCGAGCGATGGATGAAAAGAGAAAGTCAATGTGTGTGACGTGGTCTCCTAGATCTCCAGATTTAATATCTTTGGACTTCTACTTGTATGGATACAGTAAGACCACGCTTAACGTGGAATATACGTTCCATTAAAGTTGAGCGTAATATGAAACAGCGTTAAACGAGGTTGTTTCATCATGTAAATATTGGGGTTAGGGGAAGATGGGTAGAAAAATGGTCAGGTATTTTACCATTAAATTTATTAATTATGCTTTTTATAACAATAAAGCAAAAGTTTATTTTTTTTACAAATATAGGAACATAATAAACGAATATACATGCATGTATTAATAAATAAAATTCTAAGTCATCATGTTTACATTTAAGATCATTCAGTCTCTTCTGTAGTTCCAGTTTTGTGCCTTTTTATGAAGAAATTAGATTGGCTTAATGGCATATTGCGTTCAATTACGTCATCAAACAATATAGAAAGTCATTTTTTCCATTTCTTATATTGTATTATTTTTATGACGGGTAATTCTAGTTGCAGAGCTTGTCGTAGTTGCAGTTGCTGAAGACAGTGTTTTTTCTTTATTCTTAAGAATAGTCCTTATTGTTGAAGTTGCCAAATTTTATGCAGCACCAATATGAGATTGACGTTCACAGTTTTTAATCTTCTAATTACTAACATTTTAGTTTCTAGTGAGATGCTTTTTCTTGTTTATTTTCGTGCTTTTTATTATCACCCATGATAAAAACCAAAAATCATAATATTTGTCACTGTAGCAATCGTTATATTACATAAATTTATACTTACAATAACGTCAACATATGTTTGAAACGATAAAAATACGCTCGTATAAAACCGCAGGAAAGAAGAAACACAGATAAACTACTTCGGATATAGGGAAACTACGTGCAATTTCGGGGAATATCACAATTCAAATAAAAGAGCGTCAAACCGAAACAGCGTTAAGCGGGGTCTTACTGTACATGAAAAACATTGCTTACCAATCTTTAATTAGTGACACTGATAAAATGATAAATCGAATTGCAGTGGCCATTCAGAATGTTGATCCCACAAGGCTTCATAGGAATCTCGTATAGATTCGATTTGTTACGCACAACTAATGGTACGCATATTGAAATCATGCAATAATGCATTGTAAAAAAAACTTTAATGTTTTCTTTAAGAAACAGCCCCCCCTCCTCTAAAATTAATATCTTTATTTGTGTTCTTGTAATTAACATTTGAAAGTGTAGTCATGCTTTCAGATACCCGGTATTATGTTTTCTGACGTTTTCTGATATTCTTAATTTAACAATTGGAAATTTTTAAGTTGAATTGCGTACTTTTTAAAATTTATACGTTTTCGATGATGTTATATATGAAATATGAAATGTAAAAAATATTATTATTTCAAAATTAGAATATACCAGAAAACAAAATATATTAAAATTGCTCTTATCAAATCGAAAAACATTATCGTCTGAATTTGGATACATTCTATATTTCTATTTCATTCCATTTCAAATGATGTATGTGTACCTGGCTTTTGTTAAATTCTTTAATCGATTAGATAATGCTAGTCAAGTCAGCCACACAGTTCAATAATCGATTTTTTGCGAATCATTGAATAATCATTCGTGTATTGTTTTTAATATCGTAATCTTCAAGATTCTAAATAAAACATGCAAAAAAAAAAGACTCAAAATATCAAACAAATAATAAAGTCAACCTGATAAAATCTGGGTTGCAATGGTGAATATCAGTTGAAATATCAATTGTTTGCGTTGCAAATTTATGGCAGATTTTAAATTAATTACATAATCTTTACTTTTGATATAGATAAATATAAATAATTCTATTAAGTAGGGAAACAAATAGAACTGAATTTTCATGAGATTTGAAAGGGTTCAGAATGTGTTTTATACATATATAAAATATGGTTGAAAGTACATCAAATTGCCAATAAAGTATGTTTAAAATTTTGTGCGCTTAAAAGTGTAAGAAAATTTTTTAAAAAAACTAAAAAATTTTAACTTTTAAAATGAGTTTTAATTTACCAACGTTGTTAAATAGTTTGTCTTTCTATTTATGGGTTAAAAAAATCTATTGGGAGAATATACTAGTGCGATTTTTAACATATATTTCTAAGACTCCATAAATTTTAAAATAGCAATTAATACCTCAAATTAAAGAATTTAAATTAAGTTGTAAGAACAATTTTTAATAGATTAATTAAATCGCAGGAATTTAAAAATTTGAGAACCAACCTAATTTTGAAAAAAATGTAAAGTTTTTATTGTAGTTTTTTTCCGCATAATAATATAAATAAGAAGTGAAAAATGTTTCACGCGTGTTAAATTTGACTTTATTCAGATAAAAATTATTGAATTTGAGCCAAATAAATTAAAGTTTAAAAGAAATACTAGTCATAATAAGTTATTAAAATCTTATTAATAATGATGTACGTATTGTGTATTTCAAAGCAGAGATTTAATAAACATTATACATGTATAGGAAGAGATAAATGTTGATAAATATATAAAGAAATAAATGGTAATTTTTGTAAAGTGAAATCTCTCTCTCTGTTAAATCATGCATATTGTTACGTACATCCGAGGGTTCGAGGATTTTATGCAAAAACAATCACAAAGAAAAAATAATCAGTTCTTTAAAAGCGATGCGAATTTATTATCGAAAATCCAATCCTTTCAGTACAGGATTCATCGGCAATATTCACAGGGTAAATATCCGAAGGTCTTCACACCTTCAACAGCAATCAAACACAATAAACAGTGTATAAAAATACACGCAAGTAAAGATTATTCACAAGCACAGCCGAGCTAATCGCTAGTCAAAACAATCCTCACTACTCGCTGGCTTAATCAAGACTCCTCGCCGTAGGCGTTGAATAGACGTTTTCTTTTGGGCATCCGGACTGTAACACAGTCCTCAATCCCATGTCTTGATAGAACTTGGATGTGGGGCTTGACGAAAGTGGGTTTTCTCATTTTGCTGAGTGGCATGGTGGCAATTGGTTGGACGATGGAGTCAGGGAGGCGTGGCTAACGTGCTTCGCCAGGATGGGAAATTTTCGAGGTTTTTTGGCATGACAGAGCTTAGAGGCTGCTCTCTGGTGACTCCTCGCCGTACCGGCGAGCATCCTTTTTATATGCGTGACAGAAACTTCTATTCTTCTTCCTCCTCCCATATGATGAAGTATGGAGTACATTATTAATTCAATAATAATGTACTTTGACGCTAAAGCTACAAAACGACTTTAACCTCTTAAGTCCCACCGATGTGTATAAACATCTCGCTCAGCCAAAGTGTTAATCACACTGGACGCATATATACGTCTGTCCGAAGTGCGATCTTTTCTGTGCAGAGATATCCATAAAATTATTCCGAAGGCTTTGGAATGCAATAAAAAGACCTTGAAAGATTTACTTATTTCACAGAGGATTTGCTTATTTATTCCTCTTCTCTCCCCTTCCCCATTACATCACATACACGCGCCGATGTGGAAAATGGTGGCATTAAGGTGCGAATCACTTAAATTTTAATCGGCAGTTAAAGGATTAATTATAAAAGGTACAAATTTTCAATATAAGTGCTAATTTTTGTTTATAATTCTAAGTATGTAAAGCCCATGGGGTCATTGGTCATTATTAATAATGTTCTTAATTTAGTTTTAAAAATTAATTATAAAATACATCGTGCAGTACTGATACATTGATAAGTGTATCATATCAGTGTAAATATGTATTTTATTATTTTTTTTATTTTAACGGAATGTATTTTGTTAGTTTACTTTCAGTAAATTAATAATTTATTTAAACTTTTTTTTTCAATTTTTCAATATGCCTGCGCCCCCTAGTAGAGTTATCACTGCTTCCTAGGTGGGCGCGCCCCACAGTTTGAGAAACGCTGCTTTACATCAAGACATTCACACTATGAATTTCCAACACGAGAAATGCATTGATTTAACATCTGGATTTGCTTAAGTAATGAATTAGAAGATATTCTGATGTTGATTCTAATTTGACATCACAAACAACATGTTTTAATCAGCATTAGATGTGTGAAGTGTGCTTTTTAGGAATGTTTAATCATCATATCATTCCACATGGTGAATCGTTTATACTTCAAAACCAAATAACTGAGTCTAATTTATTCATCATAAATTTCCATTTTTTAATCGTGTTTATATTTTATACTCACGCATTTGCATTTTAAAACCAAAACAATTAATACAAGCGAAGTATTTTTTAATATTTGAAACAAATTTCCAAAGAAAAAAAGGCATTATTTTTTTTCTTCTAAATTCTCAATATTTTTTCGGTTTGCTTGTGATGTTAGCAATATTTACCACACCACATTTTTTTACCTAATCTTCGAAATAAAACAAATTTCGTAAATAAATATTTATCTGCGCAATTAACAAATAAGTTATTACTTTTCAGGACAAAATTCTCACATATTCAATGTAATTAACAAAATATAATGCATTTTGTTAAAACTTGTACTAAAATAAAGGTTTCAAAATAATTAAGTTCTAAGTAATATCAAGAAGTACCGTAAAATCCGGCGTATAACGCGCACACTTTTAACACAAAAAATAAGATTGAAATTTACGGGTGAGCACCCGTAAGTTTCGATCTTATTTTTTGTGTTAAAAGTGCGCATTATACACCCGTATAAAAAGGAGAGCTTTAAAAATAAAGAAATAAATAAGCATAGGGAAAAAAATTAGACTTTTACATGTATCAAAATACTCTTTATTTAAAGAAATGACGTTCCTTATAAACTTGAAAAAAGGGTTGTAATTCTAAAAGTATATTATTTTTTTCTAAAACTTGGAACAATACCTGGAATAAATTACTTCAAAACATAAGAACATTCATTGCACACGTAAATTTCAGGTTCCTTCTTAAGAAAGGGGGAGCGTGTTATAGGACGAATTACCAAAAATTAAAACTTGCAATTTCAAAGCATAGGTGCGCATTAAACACCGGATTTTACAATAAGTGAATCCATTTATTAAAAGATATGATAAATTATAAAAGTAATTTGTATCAAAATATAAATTAAATATTTTTATTAGTGAAAAAAGGTCGAGAGCATATATCCCAGGCTTAATCAATAAGGGAAGTGGTTTCTTTCAAAATTCAAGTTGATTTTACCCTAATTATTCTTGTTTGAAAGGTTATACAAAACTTAAATAGCGAAAAAAATTCAGTTTTTTAATCCTTTAGAGCTCTTTCTATAATAATGTTACGTTAAAATATTTTTGAGATTTATATTTATTCGTATAAAAAGACATTTGCTTAACTTATTACTTAAAATTAATTTGATTTTTAAAACCATTTTTTTTTACTGGAAATATGTTTCCCATCACCCACTGGGAGCTATTTAAAGACAGGACATTTAAAACTTTGCGCATTTCTTTTTATAAAATGCATTACACGATCTTTACAAAAAAGTAATTTGTAAATATTAAAATATACTGAAGGAATTATACTTTAGATATATTTAGTATTCAAAAATTTAAGAATTATAATACATATGACTTTCCGTGAAATTTCAGAAAACAGGGATCAAACATAGTGGGAGATAGCTAGCTGTACGAATGTATCTTGCTCTCATGTACTTTAGTAGAGTAAAAAAGACAATGTCTCTATGTTTCTTTTCAAGTTGGCGTATGATTACTAACTTTAATCAGTTTTCTTGCTGTCAGGAAATTTACAGACTGTCCCCTGTTTTTCGACTTGCAGAGCTAAAATGAATCTGGCTTGACTAAACCCTCCTGCTCATCACTCGTACTCAGTCAAGAGTCCTGGCCTATCTCTACAGTGCAGGAGATCCATGGCTCTTCAGACGGCCTTGGCGCGCTTTAGAAGCGGTCACCTGCGTGGTATGACGTTTGTGCAGGGAGTAAAGTCTTTCGCTACCTGTCCGAGCTTTCTCCATGCTTCTCCAGATCAACTTCAGGACTGTTGGGGCATTTCCCTGGGACAGTTGTTTGGAGATCAAGACCTGGTTTGTGACATTCTTATGAGGAAGTGAGTGAGTGTTTGGTTTATGGCGCAAGAGCCAAATGTGGCTAAGCTGCGCCAAACATATGTTAAAAAATAAAACCAGTTAAAACATCTAAAATGTTGACAATACACTAACGTTAAAATAGCAAAACATGCATAAAAAAAGTATTCTGATTGTAAAAGCAAATAATTTTTGGTGGAGAATTAGCCCCACCAAGCCAAATAAGATCCTAAAATAATGAATAGATTTAAAACAAAGTAATGCATAAAGCAAAGATTAAATTTAAATGCTTCGATAGAAAATGTAAAATCGGTTTTAAAATCCTGTTCAGTTCGTTACCTTTTTATTTTGTAAAAAAAAAATTGAAAAGAATCAATGTAGGCTACTTCTAACAAGGGTTGGGTTCACGTTTCCCAACCCTCATTTTGCCAATATTCTGCGGATAATCCTTTAATTATAGACTTCGTTGTCTCTACCTCTTCTTCTATGTCGTATACGATCATATCTTCCTCATCCGTTGTGTATTCTACTGGTGCTGGTTTCCTTGGTTTGTGAGGAGTCATCTTAATTTCTATTTTTGGTTTATGTGTTTGTAGGAGGACGTTTTTTTTATGGGGTTTGGAGGTTTGTTTTGCATCCTGGGAAGTAGAAAGTATGGTATTGGATGTAGTGGTAGTATTTTGAAGACTTGCTGATAAGGATGTAGACATTGATATTGTGGATGAGGAGAATGCAGCAGAGGTAGATAAATTATTAGCTGTTGAGGGAGCAGTATTTTTAATGGAATAGGTGGTTGAGAGTTTGATGAAGATGTAACTATAACAGAAGATGTGGATGGTGGTAAGAGTTGTGCCTGAGTTGAAGTAGAGGATTTTAAAACGGCAGGGACTAAGGTAAATATAGTTGGCTTTGGGACGGATATCAATGGTTGGAGTAATTTTAAAGCTGGGCATACTATTTTTGTAATAGTTTCATCTATTTGGGTTGTTGCCGCTGCAGTTGATGTTTTGGCAACCTGGGCATATGTTTGAGATGTTTGTGGAACTATTAATTTTCGAGCTTCAGGATATGAGATATTTTTACTGGTTTTGATCTCTTGAATTTGTTTCTCAATTCTCCACTTGGGACAGAGTTTTGAATCAGCGGAATAGGCTAGAGAACAGTTAATACATTTAGGCTCTAGAATGCAATCTGGGGAAGCATGTCCAACAGATGCACATCTAGAGAAAGTAAGTTGACCGCGACAGGAAGTTTGGGGGTGTCCGAACCTCTGGCACTTGAAACAGCGCAGAGGGTTCGGAATGTACGGACGAATTTTGCAGTTAAGGTAGCCTGCTTTTATTGTTGGCGGTAATTTGGGGCTATTAAAAGTTAAAATGATATGTTTGGTCGGAATTATTAATGTATCTCTTTTTACTGTTATTCTTCTGACCTGAATACAACCCTGATCAGAAAATCCAACAAGGATTTCCGATTCAGGAGTGGTCAACAGGTCAGGTTCAGAAATGACACCGCGACATGAGTTCAGAGTTTTATATGCGGGCTTATTATTAAAGGAAAATTCAGAAACGTTTTTGCGCGAAGAAAAGACTTGGTTTGAAGAGCAGAGTTTGTCTCAATAAGTAGATCCCCGGAACGCAATCGTTTTACTGATTTCGGTTCACCACCTATTCCTACGAGAGCTTTCTGTATAGCAAAAGGCGACTTCGAAGACATTTCATTGTTCGGTAAAGAAAGTAATAAATATCTTGTATTAGTTGAAATCTGATCGATGTTGGGGTTGGGTAATACGAGACCTTTACCCGGGCACAGCAGCATTGGATCCATAAATACGCGTAAAAAACTTCATCCTGGCGTGCCTCCACCCACCACGGAGTCCAACAAGGGAGGCAGTGTGCCGGTCATCTGGCAAAAACCAGGTACGGCGCTTACCTGGAGTACACCCAGAATATAGTGCTACAGCATCAGGGCGAGGATCCAACGGGTAAACCCGACACCCCTTATCTGCAGCACTAACCCTACAGCAGTGTCTCTTCGGGGAGACCGAAGATAGGTACCACCAGCCGATTGACAGGAGCGGGCTCACTCCTGCCTCCCGTCTACAGCGAAGCGTGGGCCAAAGGTATTCCCAGGACACCATTTTCCTCCTTACGGGACACCGCACACGGCAAACATGTGGGTCGGAAAACCAACGGTGTTAATTGTACACAAATAAAGGAACATAATCAAAATATTGAAAGAAATCTAAGAAAAAGAAACTAAACTAACGCAATACAAAATGTAAACCATAATATGTTAGTAATAAAACGTAAGTTTTCTCAATAGAAAAAAGTAATAATTCAACTTGTAAATTTTAAAAAATTATTTGTGGTCTGGACGGGAAAAGAAGAAAAGGAGAAATGGGATGACAAGAAGAGGGTCGAAAATAGAGAAGGATCACTAGGGTAACCCGGGTTCGTGAAGCCCGTGTTTACCAAAGACAGTAAACCCCTAGGGAAAAGGAAAAGATCACTAGGGTACCTCGGGAGCGTGAAACCCGCACTCACCTAAAAAAGGTGAGCCCCCTGAGAGGTTCTTATGAGGAAAGGTCAATTGGACTTGGAGTAGGCTTTCCTGCTCCACACACATACACAAGGGGATTTGAAACGACAACAAATCCAAATACGTTGACGTGTTAGCTGAAGGGCTAACAGTACAAATTAGAAGTGGCAAAATAACTTCCCATGGACATTTAAAAATTACTTAATTTGGTGGTAAGTATACTTATCACGGCCTTATAAAGGCTTAATCAGTACTAATTTGTGCGTAACAGTTTTGATTCTGCTTTAATTAAAATTTGTTTTAGTCCCCTGGTACATTCTTCAATTTTTATATAAATTTTATACCCGCGAATTTATAAGGCATCTACATAATTTGAGTAAAGAATAAATAAACAAATTATGTCTAAAATTAATGCATTAATTTTCTCCTTATCACATCCAAATAATTCAAAATGTTCGTTTCCAATAAAAGGCAAATTCGACGTAACCTTTATCACATGTAATTAATACGCATTCTGGTGAAATTGGGAAAATGATTGAATCAAGGAAAGCAATTTAATTTTACTTCAGCCCCATTCAAATATTTTCCTATGCTTAAATAATAAAAGGTTACTGTTTCATACCAGTTATTACTGTGATTATAAATTCAAGGAAAACTTGATTTCATAAAATGGAAGAATTAGCAGTCTGCAATTATATTTCCGAATGCTATCTATAAATTAAATTTTGATCTATCACACTTGCACGCATTAAATGTATTCTGCTACATTCAATCACGCTTCTCATCTCGTTAAATTATAAAGGAGTCAGAAATTATATTTAAGATCAGTACATCAACTTTAATAAGATGCTACGAGAAATATGACTGTCACGTTATTGAGCATAATTCTAATTACGAAAGGCGAATACGACAGAAATTTTATTGGTCATGGTTTTGTTAACACACTCGATTTTTATTTTTGGATCTAATTTAGAAATGAAGCATCAAAAAAATTTCTTCGGAACACAACGTTTCTCAACATTAAAAATCGATATAATGACAGAGTAACCTAATGTATTTGATTAAAAATATTTGTATAAAGCACATTTACCAAATGTAGTAAGGTTGGCATTTTAATTTGAAATTTTCTCTCATTAAATCATTTGTTTAACTTTCTTCTTTTTCTTCAATGGCTCGAATGCCATAGGTTGGCCCTGGTCTTCTCCAGGCATCCCTACTTTTGGCAACTGTTTTCCAATTTTTGACCTTTAAAATTTTTAAGTCTTTTTCAACACAGTCAATCCATCTTAACAGGGGGTCTGCCCCGAGGTGTATTTCTCATGGGCTTTGCCAGAAAGATTTTCTCGCAGCAACGATCTTTATTCCTTCTAGCCAGATGACCAGCCCATTTAAGTCACAATAATTTAAAAAAATTTACAATATCAGGTTGTTTGTAAATTTTGTAAAGCTATAAGTTGAATCTTCTTCTCCATGATACATTCACTTGGATCTCACCAAGAATGCAGCATAAGAACTTTCTCTCGAAAAAATTCCCAAAGTTTCCTGATCACGTAAAATCAATGACCAAGCCTTTGATGTAAAAGACAAATCTTATAAGATTTTTGTAAAGAAGCCATTTAGTTCATAATTTGAGAAAACTGGATTTATTAAACTTTTACATTAGTTAATAATTTTTTGATAAATTAGAAAAATGTAATCATTGATTTAGTTTACAATAACGTATTCTGTGTATCAGTAGAAAGCTGTAACGCTTATAAAAGATGAATGCTGAATATATAGTTTTATTTATTTATTTATTTTTTGTAAATTCTTTAATAAACAAACAGTGTTTCCTTTTTTTTATTT
Source organism: Trichonephila clavipes (assembly GCA_019973935.1). Taxonomy (NCBI): domain Eukaryota; kingdom Metazoa; phylum Arthropoda; class Arachnida; order Araneae; family Nephilidae; genus Trichonephila; species Trichonephila clavipes. The sequence continues at coordinate 219,577 of BMAU01020257.1, read as the reverse complement.
AAACAATATGCTGCACTAATTTTTATTCATTGGGAACAGAACAAATAAAAATAACAATGCATGTGACGTTTGTGGGCAAAATTATTTAACGTCATACCTAAATATATATTTTTTTATTTCTAATGGCACATTATGAATAGTTATTAACACAGTTCATCAATCTACCTAGTACATTCACCGAAAGCTGGTATCTCTTTTTAGCACGGTGCCATATTAGTGGATACCAATCGCCGCAGGTAATTTTGACGCCCAGTTTCTTCTGTAGAGAGAGGCACCTGAGCTTTGACGATGTGAACTTTGAACAAGGATTTTAATTTTGCCTAGGCCCCTCTAGGGATCTTTTACATGCCGTATAATCATACGACATGGCCACTGTCGATTTTCTGTATCATGAAGATCCATCGACTTGGATCCATCGAGCCCGCAACCTTGGGTACAGAAGGCCAGCGACAAACCAACCACGCCACCCAGCCGACTAAATATCTAAATATCGATACTTTTATAAAATGTTTATTCAAACAAATCTTACAAATTCTCCAAAATGTATTGTGCGTATTTTGTAACTAAAATCAATAGAATGACATTAGGTTATTCCTGACTTTATTATTGCGTTCCAAACCTCTTTATTTTTGTATCTTCTTTTCGTCCTTTTTTTGTGTATCTCCATACAATTAATGCACTTCATACTGTTGAATAACATACGACACTCTTCTAAAAGATAAATTATCCAATTTTAGATTTCTTCTTTTAAGGATGAACTCTTAGAAGATGACGCGCTTTTTTATTTATTCTGATTGGATTTTTTTTCAAAACTGTTTAGAAATGAATGGGCTGCAAAATAATTAGAAGTGTAAAAGATAAAATGACTAAAGGATTTCTATTCAGCACATCGTTTCCGACTTCAAATCTATCCATAAAATCCTCGTCTGTTGTAAAATAAATAAATTTCACAAGAACAATGCCAAATGCTGTTTTAAAACTACCATCTTCATAATCAAAAGCAATGCAAAAGTTTGGAAAACAGTTTTTAAAAAAAAATAAGTAAAACTGATGTTATTTATTTTATGAACGTACATGTTATGTATGTATTATTTATTTTATGGCATATCCGTTCATCGCACGGGTGCATTGAAAAATTAAACAATGCAGATTAAAGGATAAAGAAGTTTTTGATCAGCTAATTTTACATGAATTGTGCAAATTAAACAAAAAAAAAAGCTTTTTGTGTATATCTCAGCTGAACAAAAAAAATCCATGTTTGTTAAATTTTAAGTCCGTAGATCTAATAGAAGATAAAAAAAAGGATTTTTTTTTTACTTTTAACTCTCCGCAACCCTCTTGTGTGTCGAGTTTTGAAAACACCTTCCTAATCTGATCTCTGCTTAGCAAAAGTAGCACATTGTTACAAATTTTATGTAATGAACGCTTAAAATAGTGTGAATAATTTATAACTGGAAGTGTAATACGTTAATATTACTTTCTGTTCGGCATAATTCTTCATAGGTACTTTTTTTACACTTCCAAAAAATACAATACAGTAGTTATTATTATTTTTATACTTAAAAAATGCAACATCTGCCTATTGAATTAAATTTATAGCGTTATAATTGACCACTAACCACAAACAAATTATCCAAATTTGCCCAAATAATGTAGTGCGAAAGACAAAATTTATCTACTTTAAATACCAGAAGCGATAGAAGTAAGTTTTATTCTGAAATAAAAGAAAATAGGGATTACCCTAATCAAAGCAATAAATTAGAACCAAGTGCGCACTGTCGCTTGGCGTTGACAAAACAAAAGGAAAAGTTTTGCTTCACGCAGAAAAGATTTATATATGCTTTCGCTGGCTTTTTGCAGATGGCTGAATTTTTTCCTACTTACTTGACAATTATCTTTATATTTTCACTTCACATAGTATCTTCATAAATTATAGTCTATGTGTTATTCTGATGTATAATCTATATTATTGTAAAGTTAAATTTATATGCATTCAGTTCTTTTTGCGTGAAAGAGGAGCAAACATCCATACAAACTTTCGCGTTTATAATATTAGTAAGGATGTACAGATATATACGAGGTAGGACTCAAAAGTTCCCGAACAGAGCCTATAACGTGAAAAACTTTTGCAGTAGAGTGACTACGATAACATTTCTGAGTAACCACGCTCTTCCCCTTTTCTAAAAGTGATTTTTCCTGAATCAAGTGATCGGTGGCTCTTCACGGCGTCGTATTTTGTAATCGGATGCATTTAGCAACCGCCTATTAAATGAGATGACGTTTTTAGAGCAGAGGATGAATATCAAATTTTGAAAAAAGTATATTTTGTAATGTGCTACGGAGATTTACGAAATATAGAACAATATACACAGCAGTGATACTTTATCGCTATTGAATGGCATCAACGTTTCCAAGCATAGAAAATGTGGAAGACGACGAGCGCTCTGAACCAAAGGTTGCCCCAGTGGTGGTCCGTGAGAAAATTTTGTTGGTTCCCAGAAAAATGTGTGGAAAATACTTACTCATCACGTTAAGTTATGTTTTAAGATGCAGCAAGTAGTAACCCTAGTTAAAAAGCCCTTGGAATCACTTAAAGAATCTTTTGTTTGTTATTACCATAAGAATGAAGATCCCAGACATGGTAATATGTAGATAATAGATCCGTTTGCAGCGAAAAAATTCACGATAATAATTCAAGCATGCATCTAAAAGAAAGCCTCGTCAACTTATCATCCGACGAAACTCTCAAATTTAAATTTCATTCATCCTTATCAAGATCTCAGTTTTGGCTTTGCATAAAAAGTAATACCCTTTTCTTAGTGAACAGGCGATGAAAATTCTGATCCAATTCTCCACAACTTATTTATGTGGAAAGGCCTTTTCATCTGTCACAACCACCAAAACATGGTACCGATATCAGCTTGAAATAAATGCAGTAACAAAATTGGATCCAAAAATATGCATAATCTTATTTCAAGTAAGCAGGTACACCCATCACATTAAGAATGTATAATACTAAGACTTTGATATACTTGAGCCATTTTGTTTTTACAGTTTTTGTTTATTTCATTATGATTTATTAATAAAGCTTTCATATAATTTGGTTACAATTAATAGTTTCATTTAATTAATTAAGTACATTTTAGGTGTTCTTAGATCTCAATTTTTTGTATACATATATTTTACATTTAAAAAATCCCATTAGTGGTCCGTGGGATTTTAATTATGAATTTACAGGTCCGTGAGGTGAAAAAATTTGGCGACCGCTGCTTTCGACGTCCGCAGACTTCCCACACTGTTGAAAACATTGGAAAGATTTCTGCGGTTGAACGGAAGAGCAGGCATCAAATAATGACTGGGTGAAAATGAAAACAATTGTTTTTCCACATCCTCCTTATTCCCCTGATTTCACCCACTGCGATTTCAGAATATTTCCAGAACTGGCACGCCGCATTCGGAGTCATCGATTCTAATTTGCAGAGGAAATTAAAAGTGCATCGCATCTTGAATTAAAGGGATAGGCTAAAAATGTATCCCAGAAATGTTTCGATGAACTATATATATAATGGCAAAAGTCTGTTGTTGATCAAGGGTCTTATTTAAAAGGAGAATATGTTTCTTTAGTTTAATTGGTATATTTTCTAGGTTATAACTCATTCCGGAAACTTTTGAATGTAAAATATAGCTTAAGGTATCCGTGATTTTAAAAAAGCGCATAAATGGATAATTTTCATAATATTTAGTGTCACTCCGATTAGAACACATGCATAAAATTGTTTTAAGGACATTTTGAGGAAAACATTTTATTTAAATATAATATTTTGGCGAAAAATTAATTTTTTTTCCCAAATGTTCTCCTTTTGTGAAAAATGGTTCTATTATAATAATATTTTGCCGTATTTAGCTCAGACCTCTCTACAGAGGCTCAACGAGAATTTTTGAAAAATTCACATTATTTTCAGAGTTACCACCCATTGAAATAATTATTCGCGTTTTTTTCTTAAAATTGCTCCCCTCTGTTGTCATAAAATATGAATAAACCCACTTCTAAGTAATATATTTCAAAAATTCTAGTTGAGCCTCTGAACAGAGGTCTGAGCTATATACATGCAAAATATTATTCTAATAGAACCATTTTTCACAAAAGGAGAACATTTGGGAAAAAAAGATTATTCTAAGTTAATTTTTTGCCAAAATATTGTATTTAAATACAAAAAATTTGTCAAAATGTCCTTAAAACAATTTTATGCATATATTCTAATCTAAGTGACACTAAATATCATGAAAATTATCCATTTATGCGCTTTTGAAATAATGGTTCCGATTGATTGATTGATTGAATATTAACGTCGCACTGTTCAGCTACAGAGGGCTTTGGGCGACGGACCACGTAATTTTGAACCATGGTTAAGTGACGTGGACGACACCTGAGCTGGCACCCCTCTCCTAACTACCACACCACACCAACGGGAGGACGTTTCAGCTCTCGACAGATTTAACGTGCATCGCTGCCCTACACGGCGGGTCTTTAGTGGTACTCGGCTCGAACTCATGACATACCTGCCATGATCCGATACCCTAACCACTGGGCTACCGCAGCCCCATAATGGTTCCGAACGTAGTCGGATACCTTAGAAGTTATTAATAAACTTGTTTCTCTCTATAACTGTTTACACAAAAGTAGAATCCGTTTCTTAAGTCGCAATATAATTATCATTTTATTTCGCATGTGGTTTTCTTCGTTTTTTATTCAGTACAAATCTTATCATATAAAAAATAGTGATAGTAAGAAGTAGAATTTTATCTAAATATTTTTTATAAGTAGATTATGTACAAATAAAATCGATTCAATTTTCTTTATGTATGTTATCAATTTTTGAAAAAAAAAGGTTGTACATTTCAGTTAAAAGATGAGTTATTGACCATTAAATCTATTGTAAAAGCATCTATTGTTAAGAAACGAAACTTTTCATTTTATTTTTTACTATAAAGATGTCATGAGAATTTTACTATGTTAATTTGTCAATTAAAATTGTGTGATTAATCGGTATTTCGGAAAATCATACTACTTAAGGTTGAAAAAAGTTACCTCAATATTACAAATAAAGTTAAAACTTAACTTAAAAACTCTTAAATAAAACAAAAGTTTTCATTTTCTATTGACAGTTAACTTAGTGAGTAATGAATTTAAGAAATAAAAGAGGGGGCTGCGATAGCCCAGTGGTTAAGGTATCCAACCATGGCAGGCATGTCATGAGTTCGATCCCAGTACCACTAAAGACCCGCCGTGTAGGGCAGCGATGCACGTTAAATGTGTCGAGAGCTGAAACGTCCTCCCGTTGGTGTGGTGTGGTAGTTAGGAGAGGGGGGTGCCAGCTCAGGTGTCGTCCACGTCACTTGACCATGGTTCAAAATTACGTGGTCCGTCGCCACAAAAGCCCTCGTGTAGCTGAATAGTGCGACGTTAATATTAACTCACTAAGAAATAAAAGAAACATTTTTTTTCTAGAAACAAACTTTGTTCAGTAATTTCGAAGAATATTTGGAAATATCAATACTTTTTTCTTCGATCAATATCTATTTTCCGAAATATATTTCTTTCTTGCAGAGGAATTCCAAGTTTGTTATCAAAATAAAAGAAAAAAAAATATAGTAGTACATGAAAAAGTATGTATGTACATAAATAAGTATATGAGAATACCAGAGTTGCCATTCAATTTGTTTATCGAAGCTCATGAACAACATTATATACTATAAAACCACAGAATTATTTAGATTTTTTTCTATGTTTCGTTAGATGATTCGAGTTGCCTCTTTCTTCCTTTTTAAAACCCATGTGTATAAAAATAGATGTTTTGTATGTATGACCTCGCTTCACTCTAATACTGTTCAACTGACCACTATAAAAATTGGCATGCATATGTATTTTTTTTCCGGAGAAGGTTTTTGTGCCATCCACTTTTGTTGCAGCTCTCCGCTAGGTGGCGATACAGAATAGTTACCAACAGGGCAGCCAAAAATTATGCCAACTTGGCTCTATCACCAACATTTCGCTATGTTTCCATTGAATCGCCATTATAATGTCCGGAACGGCGTTGCTTGCGAATATTACAATTTTAATATAAAATAAATGCAACAGAAAATAATATTTATGTGTTACACATTCAGATATAAATTATTTACACTACTTTAAGCCTCCATTACACGAAATTTGTGACAATGTGTTACTTTTGCTGAACAGAGATCAGCTTAGGAAGGTGTTTTCAAAAATCGACCCTCAAGAGATTTACGGTACGTTATAAATAATAAAAAAAAAACTTTTTTATCGGCTATTAGATCTACAGACTTAAAATTTAACAAATAGGGTTCTTTTTTGTTCAGCTGAAGTATGCAAAAATGATTTTTTTTTGTTTTTGTTTAATATTTGCTATTCACATAAAATTAACTCATTAAAAAACTTTTTATCCTTCAATCTGTATTGTTTAATTTTTCAATTCACCCGTGAAAAGAACGGGTATACCAGCTAGTAATAATATAAAAATGTCTATCTAAATTTTAAAATGAAATTGCTCTAGGATCCTGTGAATTTTTTTTATTAATTCAACTTCGAGATAGAATTTTCAAATAAAGGCAAAACACAAATCAGATAGTTTATGCAGATATGCCTATATATATATATATATATATCACTTATATTTTATGTTTATAATCTTCAGGTACATATTATAATGAAATCTTATAATTAAAGGAATCAAAAACTATCTTTACCATGAATAGCAAATACCTTACAAGCCTTTAAGTATTACTGGCGAAAAATGTTCTTGCTTTAGAAAGGTTGATACACTCTTCTTTTTCTTGTATATTCGGAGGTAGCTTTAATTAAGTAGTTAATTTGATTTCATTCGCTGATTTCAAAAATATTTACTTAGCATTTTTTAGTTCGCTCAAATCATCTCTGTAAATATTTCTATTCGTTCTTTGAATAAAAAGAGAAATATTTATTTATATTAATCACTATTTACATTTCCAACTGTCTTATAAACAAATTATTATATCTTGGGGAATCAAATTGAATTACTTGTTGACTTTTTCCCCGTTTGGAAGTAAGACTAATTAATAAGTGCCCCTGAGGAAATTTTGACTTTTATAAATAAATTACAAACCTAACAACACATCGGCTGATTGAAATGCTTCGAACAAGCAGTCTTGCTAATCATCAATAAATTAAAACTTAATTTTGATGATTTAAAAGAAATATCAAAAATTCTTATTTTTATGAAGCAGGAAATCTTCAATAGCGAATATGAAAAAACATTGCTAAGTCAACAAGTCACTTTCAAAAATGAAAATCTTACTAGGAAATAATTAAAATAAAAAAAATTGTATTTTGGAGTTGATACTCATTGTTATACTTTATATATTTTATAAAAAGATAAATTTATTAATTTATAGAACATATATAAAAAAGGTTCATAATGAGATTTTAAAAATTCTAAATCCATAAGAGAACAATATTTGAAAATACAACATGAAAATAAACAAATATTTATATAGAGCAGAATATGGTGCACTACTGTATTACATTTCGAACGAAACAAGAGGCCGCGGTAGCCGAGTGGTATAGGTATCGGACCGTGGCTTGCTTTGTCACGGGATCGAGCCCCGTACCCCTAAAGACTCGCCGTGTAGGGCAGCGATGCACGTTAAATCTGTCGAGAGCTGAAACGTCCTCCCGTTGGTGTGGTGTGGTAGTTAGGAGAGGGGGTGCCAGCTCAGGTGTCGTCCACGTCACTTGACCATGGTTCAAAAGCCCTCGTGTAGCTGAACAGTGCGACGTTAATATTCAATCAATCAATCGAACGAAACAAGTGCACAGTTATAACAGGAAAATAAAATAATTGTTAATGCGTTTACTGGTGTAACATTTGTCATTTAATCGTCTATAAAAATTAATCATTATTAAAAGAATTTCCTTCTGTATCGAATAGAATATAATAATAATACATCAAATACAAAAAAAATTCAATATCTTAAACACTATATCTTCTTCTTTAAAAAAATAGCTTCGAAATATCTAAAAATTTCAGAAGTTTAAAATTTAGAATAAATACATTACCCACATGGAATTCGAGAGCAAATTTTTATCTTGAATTAAACTAGTAAATATTTACTTAATAAATCCATATAAGAATGCTTTCACTTGGATCCAAATAAAAAACGATAGCAATAAGTTGAGTATTATAGTATTTTTAAAGTCTAAAATTGAATATTATAAAATAAATACTTTGTGAGATTTAAAATCATAAAAACCTTACAAAACATTACGAAATGCTTAGAATGAATTTACACTGAGAATCAAGGTTGAAGAATGATTTGTGTTATACATGAATTTAACTAATCGTTTGGCTTTTTTAACGAAAAAAAATGGCAATAACTAGTTTAATGCTTAAATTCCATTCTTTCTACTGAAATACGTGTTCGATTTTTTTAAAGATTTTGTTTTAAAATTTATAAAGCCGAAAAAAATCTAATTTAAATTCGGAATTTAGAATCAATTCTTCTTTTATCATAAAATCTAATGGGAGAATTTGCAAACTTTAAAATTTTTCTTACCTTTTCCTGCATGATTTTGCTTAGAAGAAAACCTCAGATCATAGTGTTTGAAATTATGGAGGAGTATTTTCTATGTTTCACAAATCGCTTAAAGAGAATGCAAACTTTTTATATCTCGTGACAGTACAATAAGAATGCCTTGTGATAAGCTCATCATATTGAAAGCAAATAAATCTGTTTTTGCTACTGATATCACTAAGTACCTCCCATTCAGTAACAGCATGACAAGTATCATGAGTAATAAAAAAAATAAAATTATCAAATCAAAACCAACATTTCTTTACAAAAATCCCTTGCATTGTGTGTGTGTTCAATACTAAAAAAGTCTAATGTGTAAATAAAATTATGCATCGAACACAGATGTGTGTGTGTATATATTTTTTGAAACTAAATTATTTTTAAAAAAATTTTACATTTGCAGCAGTTGTTTTATATCAAGTATTCTCTTCCTCAAAAAGTGTGAAAGAAATTTTTTTTTAATAATGTGTAGCATGTAATTATAAGTATGAAGAGATAGAAATATAGAGTATAATTATATTTAATTAAAAATATTTAAAATAAAAGAAATGCTGTAATGTGTGGTTTTCAAATACTTGAAAATTCTCAGGTAAGTCTTATCGATTGTGACGGATTCAAGGCCTCAATTCAATCTCGGGAGTTTTTGTTATTTTTTGGAAGCTACAGTTCTGATTAACAGTAAATATTACAGACAATTTTTCTTTTTTTTCTATATTAGTTCATCTTCTTCCTAACTCTTGGGTAGATGTAGCTAGAGTCTAAAAAATTCTTTAACTTGTTCATATGTGTTTGTAGTTATTTCCTGCTGTTTTGCTTCATGGGAACTACTCCTATTTGTAAGACAGAGTTTGAGTCATTATTTCTTGAGTGGGTCACACTTGGAGTTAGTCAAGTTTAGGGGACCATTTCAATTTTAATACAGGGTATGAAGGATAATTAAAATCTACTTCATTGATTAAATCCAAAAAATACTCATTTGCATTGCTAATATTGCAGCTCTTATCATCAATGAATTAATATCGCTCAGTAATCAATACAGAAAGCAAAATAATTGGAACTGGCGCAGTAACATTGGACCATCAGCGAGGTCAATCCTTTCTAACCCTGGCTTCCTTCTCCCTGTGAAATTGGCACTTTGAGATAAAACAACTCAACGCCACAAATGAACATCACTACCAAATGGAATACAAATAGTCAATGAGTTGGAGAATAGTTATAATGTGGACAATATTGTCACGCTAGTACTGGCTGAATTTTACTTGCTTGTTCCTGAATTATCGCCTGGAGTTATAGTCGTTTGATTATTAGAAGGATTTCTCGCGGACGAGTATCTGAGGTTGCACCTCATCTAAAAGATAAGTACTCATTATTTATTACTTGTTCATCGTCTTGTCTACATGTTGAGTAATCAGGTTAAATGTAAGATTAATAAAAGGGATATTTACTCTATAAACAGTTTGTTTTCCTTTCGAATTCGATTGAATGATTTCTCAACCTTAGCTGCGTTCGGAGCTCTCTGGAACCTTACGATCAGCGAGATCTCTAAACCACTATTAGTAAAAGGTAACACGCGACAACACTTTCAAAGAGATGTTTCTCAGCGCATGTATATCATGACTTACGATCTAATTCGAAATGTAAATCGATTATTCTCGAACCAGCACATCAAATCATGTCAAGCATGATTTTGTACACAACCTGAAATCTTATTTTGTCAAAAATGTTTGCGTCAACTTCAACAATACGATGTATATTACCAAAAAAATATTCAAACAGAAATGAGTTAAAATTACTTTTACAATGTGAAGCTTAAGTATCTAATGTACACAAGAATTCAAAAATATTATATACAATCTCCTTTTCCAGAAATGAACTTTAATTGTTAAATTTTCTTTATTTTTGTGTTTATTTAATGTCTTTAAACGCATTAATCATTTTAACTCTCTAATGAGAAAATGTGACAGAATTTCATGGCAATTTTTCTAAGAAAGATTAATAGTTTTAAATAAATTTTGAAAAATGTGTGTATAAGTATTAAGATACATTTTATTTCTGTATATATAAATAAACAAGCAATATTAAAAAAAATTGTAAGTCAATTCCTACTTAGGTCAACAAAGAAAAATTTTATTTTTAATACTTTTTATTAAATAGTTACAATATTGACATAAAGATGTATATACATATGACAGAATAACACTATTAACCCTCTAACTGGATACCTTGCTCCTGAAAAGTTATTCCGAAAGCGTTTAACTCTTATTTTGCGATTCCCTTCAAAAATGCAACAGACTTCTTTCCTTTCCCCCTTTTAGAACTTGGGAGGTCGAACGGGGACAATTTTACGACCCAGTTCAGTCCCTTTTGTAAATTAAGAACCAAGAGATCAATCGTTTACAGCTAGCTGTTAAGTTGCCTTGGGCGTCTTTGCCTTCTTTGAAAGCGTAATGGAATTCGGTGTGTCTTTCTCCTATATGTTCAGTCACAGTAAAATTAAAAACGAAATGAAAGGTAAAAAAAAAAAAGAGGAAAAAATGAAATAAATAGTATGTTAGAAGTTGAAAAATAATTATATTTTCTTCAAAGAAAATTTATTTTTCTGTCATTTTTTAAAAATTAAAAAAATATATATATTTTTTTTTGGTATTGCGATTTGAACCAGAAAAAAGCATCCTGTATTCATTTTTGAATATGAGAGTAAGAAAACGCGCTCACTTTCCTGTTTTTTAAAAAGTAATGAGGTAAAAAAGAGCAAAGGCCCTATCTCATTTTTAAACAATAACACAATAAATATTACATACGATGATTATATTTATGAAATAAAACCGATCTTTCTCTATTCAGTTATATTTTTAATTTAAAATAGCATAAAAAAGGATTTCAATACTTTTAATTTATTTTAATTAAAATCATATAAAAGATATTTTTATGTTAACTGAATATTTTTCGTAAAAATTTTTAATTTTCCTTCCTAGTGTTCTCTTTTTCGAACTTCTTGTATTAAATAAAAATTCCTTTTCTACATCGGCATTTGTGATGGACATAACACACATTCAGTCAATAATTTTTAATTTTAATGGGGGATATACTTCTTCTCAAATGCGCATGACAGTACTTCTAACCATTTTCTACTCAAGTTAAATTTCTTATCTTTCTGTTTCTTTTATTACAAGGAAAATTGTCACACATCGATAACTACATTTTCACACAATTCAGTCATTACAAATTCTATTGTGAGAAAAGTTCTCCCTAATTAATTTTGTCTTTCAAAACAGTACACTTAAAACAATTTTGTTTAGTGAAGTTAACCGACAGTTCCACAATGTATTCATACCAAATTTAAAAAACAAATTTAACACTTGAAAATGTATCCTGTATTAAATTTTTCAGTATACACAAATATTTCCTGCTGTAGGAAAGATATAGTATGAGATGTGGAGTGCGGTTGTGAAAGAATGTTTTCGTACGTGTAGACTATTTTTGAAAATTTAAATATCACTGAAGCTGATCATATAACTGCAAATGAGCCTTATTTTAGTGTGTGCTGGTATCAAAGTAAAACACTTTACAATATTAAACAGCCTATGGGTTTATACTCAACATCAAACTATTCGCAAAATGGCTTACAACTTCTATTCAAATTGTAAAGAAACTGAAATATATAAATATATCTTACTGCAGTCAAAAATATTCATAATATGTAAATATCCTATTCCTCTACTTATTTCAGTACATTTTAAAAACTGTAGCTGAATGCAATTTTTTATATTTATAAACGAGGCATAAAAGCTCACACAGTCGTAAAAATGTCTTTATCATTTTTAAATACACTACTATAAAACGTATATGGATTGTAAGATCAGTCGTAAAATCCTAAAAGCTTTTAGAGGAGCTAAAAACATGTAATTTTGGATTGATAAAATGTTTAATATAATACACAAATATACATGTTATTAAGAAAATACATTTGAAAAATCAAACTTCCTTCTGAAATAAACGTAATTGAAAGAAAAATGTTTAATTGCAAATGAGTGGAAATACATGTTTATCTAAGGAGTATCCCCAAAGTGAGGTAATCCTCAAACTTAAGACTCAAACTCAGAAGCACAACAATCCATGAGGGCCAGGAACTACTGTGCTTATCATAATACACGTGACCATTGGACGCTGATGTGCATGAACAGATGTCCCGATTTGGTGGTCTGTCTGAAGAGAGACCTTCAGTGTTTAAGACCCGAAACAAACTTGGTACTCATTTATCGACCCAATGTAGCGGGGATGAAAGGCAGAGTCGACCTTGCGCAGCCCGTTAATAGAACCCCAGACCTGTGGTGTGGAAGCACTATACACTACCACTCAATCCTATTCGGTGAAAAATAAAATTTAATGTTAGAATCTTATATAAATCCCTAATGAATGAGGGAGTCCAAACTTTTTTTTCATGTAAACTGTTTAGACGGAAATGGTTAATTATGAACATTTCACAAGTTGCATAAATTAAAATTAACCGTTATAGTTTACGTAAATTTTTAAGGGTACAAAAGGTGTATTTCGGCTGCACGAATTAATTTTAAAAGGAATACGGTTACGAAAAAGTAGTACAAATCTATCTAAAGTAGGGTTGATTACCTTAGATATATTGTCAAACACAACAATGTATTGGAAGCCAATTCCACAATTCGTTGTTATAAAAATGTATGGAAAATTACAAGATTTATTTTTGCATTTGTAATTTATATATATATATATAATTTTTCCTGGGAGCTTTAAAAGCTAGAGCGGCATCCATCAAAACCGCGGTTCTCTCTCTGTTTTTCCAGATCGCCCCTGACTAAGCCGGCTCTGCCATAGTAAGTGAAAATGCCGGATTTTGTTTGTCAAGATCATTTTATAGCAGACTGCATTTTTCATGTATTTTAGATGGTCGTTTTATATTTTCTACATCAATATCTTAATGTCTGAATTTAAAATTACATAAAATTCTTGACATTCGCATCAATGACCATGATAATTTTTATTAGTATATGAATGTGTCATCAAACGATTACATGACTAATATTAACACACATTATTTTAACCATTTAATTAATATTAAGTATAACATAACGCACACAAATTTTCTAAACTTTAAAATAAATATTTCGAAAACTACTTCAGATATACTCAAAATTTTTCATTCCTACGCTTTAGCTTCTCAGTTTTGCTTCTCTATGTAAGAATTTATTGTAATTGTATATTCATCAATTTTTTTAGTATATTTTTTGCTCAGCATGCGGTTTTCAACTGAATTGTATGAAAGCTTCGAAATATATTAAATGAATGATTGAATATTAACGTCGCACTGTTCAGCTACACGAGGGCTTTTGGCGACGGACCACGTAATTTTGAACCATGGTCAAGTGACGTGGACGACACCTGAGCTGGCACCCCCTCTCCTAACTACCACACCACACCAACGGGAGGACGTTTCAGCTCTCGACAGATTTAACGTGCATCGCTGCCCTACACGGCGGGTCTTTAGTTGTACTAGGCTCGAACTCGTGACAAAGCAAGCCACGTTCCGATACCTATACCACTCGGCTACCGCTGCCGAAATATATTAAAAGATACCAAAGAAGCTATATAATAAAATTTGAAATTTGTATTATACTCAAACAATTGCTAAAACTTATGGTAAATAATTTTTAACTGCGCGATGCATTTTTTTTTTTCGAAATTTCAAATGGAATTTCTAACATAAAATTTCTAGCTTTATAAGATCGAGATTTCAAAAAATATCCAGATTTTAATTACTTATTCAGTTAGCCTTTAAAAAAGATAAATGTTGAGGTATTTTGTATAAATAGATATTTTTGAACAATATATAATTCGAATGTTTTTCAATAGCTCGAATTTAAAATTGATTTTTATGTTTACTTATATGCATAAATGTCTACTGTAAATGTCCGTATATTTTTGATTACCATTTATTCAAACATTCAAGTTATAAAAAAAATGTGTGAAAATCTTCATTCATGTTGTCTTTGATGTAAACTGAAGTTCAAGCACTTAAAATTCAAATATAATTCGGTGTGTTTTAACAATATATAACCAGGCACACACACACACTGTACTTAAACTTCCCTGAACACTTGGGCTTTGAAATCTAAAAAAAAAAAAAAAAAAAAAAACTAATAAATCTTAATTAGTTTTTTTTTTCGTTACTATTTTTATCAAAGTGTAAGAAAATGTTTCAAATGATTTGATGAAGTTTAAATTTATTCATTTTTAGTGGTTGGGAAATTGAAAAGGTTCCAAATTTAAAAGAGTTTGGTGTTTTATTAATTTTTTCGGTATTTTATAATAAAATAATCATGTTTCAAAAACTGAAAGCTTTGATTAAAATAAGAAAAATGAAGCGAAAGAATATACTTAAAAAAGATATAATTTGTCTAACTATATAAAATAGCAGATTGCACTGACACGCCCCAACTTGTTACAGTTTCAAATTAATATGAAACCAAAAGGGAATTGTAACATATTTTACTTATGCGTTGGGACTTTACAAAACTTTAAAAAAACGAGGTAAAACAAATTAACACTTCCTGGGGTCTAAAGAAATTTACCCTCGATTTTTTACGATTGCCCCAGGGTCAAAACACGGGGTTCCCTGCGAGCCATAAAACTCCTGCTGTGTTGCTTCCTCCGTCCCTCATTATCTTTCAAGATGTTAAACCTTAAAAGGGGGAAATGATTTCAGAAAAGTGCGGCTAATCCGCTTTTGAAAACGTTACTTGAAGGCAGAAAAATCCGTGCAGTCCATTTTCGAAGCATCTTTACACTGATG
The DNA here is from genome assembly GCA_019973935.1 of Trichonephila clavipes. NCBI lineage: Eukaryota > Metazoa > Arthropoda > Arachnida > Araneae > Nephilidae > Trichonephila > Trichonephila clavipes. Next base: position 204,120 of record BMAU01020257.1, on the reverse strand, counting down.
GAATTTTCCGTGCTATCCGGTTAGAGGGTTAAGTGGCAAAATAGAGAAAGCGATTTTTCTTCAAATTTTACATTTTCCTTTCTATGTAGGGTGTTGGGGTATTTTTAGTTTGTTTGCTACTATTTATTCATTCATTAAATTTAATTATACAAATACAATAGTATAGTAATGCAACATCGTCTTGTAGTTCAATTAATCACCTCTAATTAGCCGGATTTACCGTTTTTATTATTTCCTTCAAAACACATCACTATATTAATAATTTCATTTACAATTAAAAGTCACATCGGAACTACAGGCAGCTTCGCCCATTTTACGTTTTTGACTCCCTTCTTCTTCTCTCCTTCCCGCTCAAAAACCAAAACAGTTCACAGCAGCGCCCTCTTTCTAGTCTATTATGTGCTATGTGTCAAGCCTCCTAGTGTACTATGTGCCACGCCTTTACAGTAAAAAAGAAATCACATTCCCAGAAATTAGTTCAACACGGTTAGGAATCGACACCCCTACCATTGGATTAGAAGTCCAACGCGATATCCATTGCGCTACCGAGACACTACTGCAGATTTTCCTTTTTATATAAGGGGTTGGACTTTATTTTATTTGATATTGATTATTTATTAATTAATGAATTAGTATTTGAAAAAAACTGTATTTACATCAAGTGTCATCCACTACAAATTTTAAAAAAAAATGTATTTAAACTGGAATGCTAGGAATATACAGTATTTTATTAACAATTGAAAATTTGAACAAGATATAAATATAGGGAGAGAATGAACTAATAGTAGGAATAGAAAAAAAGAACTGTATTGGTAATAAACTTGTAAAAATAAATGACAACACATCACTAAAAAAATTTTAAAGCATTTATCACAGAAAATACAAAAAAAAAAAAAAATATTGTGATGATGGCAATAACAGAAAAACAAAAATAAATGCAATGTGATTTAAGTAACGATCAATTTTACAAACATTATATAAAAGTAGCAAAGTATAAGGAACGGAAATTCCAAACATTTGCATTGTAAACGGCGTTCGTTTAAAATCTCAGAATACATCTTCTTTGTATCCATCATTCGCGTAGGCTGAGCCTATGGTCGAAATGCTATTTTTCGGAATTTTAGTTGAAAGCCTGGAATCCTTCTGAGTTTTCCATTCGTTGAAATGGAGAGGATTGCTGGGTCCCCAATTTTCAGCAGGTTTCAGTGCATTCAAGAATTTCTGGAATAAAATAATAAATTCACTTTTTTTTTATGAACAAATATTTGAAAACTATAGCAAATGCAGTATATGTTTCACCTCACAATATATGATACAAATATTTTAAAGAATATTTACTGCCCACACACAATTCCAAATACTTTTGCTACATACATTGCATTGAAACAAGTAACTAATGCAAAATGATATGTAGTAAGGTGTCAAATGCATATATATATATATGTGTGTGTAAAAAATTCACTTAATATTAATTTCAAATATAATCTTACGTACTTTTTGTGTATATAAAATACAAATATCTTTTTTCTAAACGTCAGTCTTATTTCATTTCTTATGTCAAAAGGATCAATCGATATATGTTTTGGCTCATTTTCTATTTCTAGAAAAAATAATACCTAAATAGCTTACACGATTTTCTCATCGATAAGGTGGTGATAAGTTTTTCTCTGAAACTACCTGCACTGTTTCTAAAAATAACTATTATTTACACTTAACCACGTGATTATACCATTCCTATTATTTTTTTTCTATTGTATTTCGCAACATAATTGAATTTTGGGATTATACTATATCATTTCTCATTTTGTAGCTTTTGCACAAAGTCGCATAGCGGCCACTCTCTCTTATGTTTAAAATACATTAACAAATTTGTTTTTCTGCTAAGGTTATATAATTCCAGCTTTCTATAAAAAAGCATTTATGACACACATACACACAAAACCACGGACAGGTATATAAATATACACACTGATGGGAAAATAAAAACCACAACACCAAAAAAAATCATTGTTGAATAATGAAACTTTAGCAATGTATTTTGTCTTGGTAACATATACAATTGATTAAAGTGCAATGCAGTAAGTTGCAGTGCCTTGCATCAACACGCATAGCACAACATTGCATTGCATAACACGGCGATCTTCCTTCTCAGTGGTACCATGCGGCTGCCCAGAACAAAATCCTTTTAAAAAAGTGTCTTCGCTTAACCAATGCTTCCAAAAATTTACCATAGTAAATACATTCCAGCCAAATCTATCTGCAATATCGTGGAAAGAAAATTCGCCTTTTTTAGTCCTGTTACATGACTGCGGGTAGAACCTTTTGAGCTGTTGATAATGGCTTCTTCGTCTTCTTAAAGACATTTTTGACTAATAAAAAAATAACTATGTCAAATCTCAACGATAAATAATTCCCACGAATTTTACAGCGCGTCTTTAAAACACACCGATTCGCATGCTCGTAGTGGATCTATTCACTAGTGCATATTTTTGTGTTTGTTTCGACAATTCTTGTTCTAGTAACTTTCTTCGACCAGTTTTCATACAACATTGCTTAATAACTTTAAGTGCTCAGATATATTAAACGTGTTAAAACCCTCATTGGATTTTCTCATCATCAAAATATTTAAAATATACTTATTTTAAATATTTTTCATTGAATACCAATATTATCTAAACGATGTGAATCATCTAGAACAGAAATATCTTTGGAAATATTCCGCACTGATTCATAATTACTTCTATACGATGCCTTGAATCCTAATTCTTAACTAAATCGGGAAGAATTTTCAACCGATATTTATAAATGGCCATGGTTCTTTGTTTTTCGACTTAATACCTCTAAGAGTTGTTACATGAATTTTGTTATGAAAGTCTAATGCATAAAGAAACCTTTTTTTTCACTCTTAAAATATCTTTCTCTAAAATGTTTTTGTTTGGAGTTCATATGGCTTTTGAAAACGTGACTCCACAATCGGATTACCTTATTTCTAAGCGAGGATGAATTTTGAGTTTTAAATTGGTTTTTCAACCATGCTTAGAATGCAAATACTCGCGAGTCAAGTTTGAATGAGCAAATGTATTACATTATTAATGTCTTTATTTTTTGAAAAAGGAGTTTTAAAAAATATGTTAAGAATTTACAAACTTTAATAAATTTTATTTGCTATACTTACTCATAGATGTCGCTACTGTTTTTTTTGTTTTGTATAGAATTATTTAATTTTTTTAATTTTATTTTGATGTTTATTCTTTCTCTCAATATATTTTTTGCTAGTGTTATTACTACAAATTAGATAATTATAGTGATTTAGTATCATATCTATCTCCATTGATATATTATTATTACTAACACAGAAACACTTTTCTATGAAAAAATTGTTCTGATTATAGATTTTTGTTCTTAAACATTCTTCAGATGAGGATATTCCTAATAATAAAAGTAAAAATTTGATGGATATCATGCAAAATTTACAAAGTATTTTTAAGTTTTTTTTAATAGATGTTTGTGTTTAGCTTTATGCATCTTTCAACTGAAAATCAGTTATTCCATGTATTTTGTTTATTATTACCTTAATGATTCCACTGTGGGGGGTTCTATAGACTTCAACAATAAACCACAGTGGGATTTGAATGAGAGCAAAAGCAGCCAGTATCCATCCAACATTTGAGGCCCATTGAGAAGTTGAAGGATCAGCTTTAGATTCAGCGTCTATGATACCAAACACAAAAATGACCTGAAAATACACAAACTCAATAATTACGTGTACATTATTCAAGAACATATTGAAAAAACATACATTTAATGAAGATACTGATTAAAAATTAATTTGAAAAATCGGAAAAGCAGAAATATTATGTTTCAATATATATTATTTTACGCTAGAGACGGAAAAATAAATTAATATCTTTGTGCAATGAGTCCTCATTGAAAATTTAATATTTCATTAGTTTTATACATTCCATTCAAATGAGGAAAATAAAATCTTCGGTTACGAGAAATTATTAACTACATCTTAAATTGAAAGCATTCGAAATAAAAAACTTTGAATATGTAAGAAATATCGATCTGTAATTCCTCATTTTGATTGATATCAGTTGTGTGATTCTTTATTACACCTAATTAACTTATATTTTTACTACTAAGTTCTGACATCCATCTGGTATAGTGATTAGTGATACTGGTAGCTATGCCGCATGGCATGGGTTCCAATCCCGGAGATGGCATGGATGTTTGTAAATGTATAGTGCCTGTGCGGCATGGGGCACTCTTAATAGCAGTCGAGCCACAGTTTTGTGAGATTGGTGGTAGGGTAAGAGAGGTGGGAGGCCCCAGACCATCTCCATGAAGTTTTCATTCAAAATTGGGATAGAACCAAGCTAAATCGTACTATCACCTGTATGGTGCCCAAAGCTACGGCTAACGACAAGTGTACATTTAGCCCTTTGCTGCGATTAATTTCGTGAACCTCGATCTAGCACTTTCAGACAGGTGGCATCTGTAAGAACAACATGAAGAAGTTGAATTCGGTAAAAAAAATGAACTATTCTTACTTTCTAATAAATCTATCCAACAATTTTTAGTTTTAGTTTCATTAAGTTTAAAGAATTATATAATTAACAGTATATACTTCAGGGATGACGAACCAGTGGCACGCGGGCCATCAATGGCACGCGACACAATATTTTGGGCACGCCAGCAATCAAAATGGTTTGCACTTTATTTCAAAATAACAAGGTTCACTGTGAAGTGGGCTGAATCACGAGTGCATGAGACTGGAGAATATTTCCCTCCCCTTCAATTCCATGCCAAAATTGTGGTGGTGGAGATAGGTGGTGTCGCCATCTATCGTCCCTTTGGGGGAATTTCACCGAGCTAATTCGTACTGTCACCTGTATGGTGCTCAAGGTCTAGGCCAATGGCAGGCGTACTTCTAGCCCCTTGCCACGGTGAATTTCGTGGGCGTCGTTCTGACTACGTCAGACAGGTGGTATTAGCCACAACACAACGAACAAATGCGGCCGGGAGCACACTCGTTTGTTATTGTCCTGCCTTAGTTACAGTTGCTTATGATGTAAAATTTGTCTACGTATTACACAGTCAATTTCGTTGAAGCCACTGTAGTTTAAAGTTTAATTGTGTTATATTTACGAATTTTAACTGTTATTTAACATGGATAGTTTAGCAAAAGAAAGAAAGGGCAAGATAGTAACTGTGACAAAGAATTTCAAACTTGATAAATCTAGAAACATGGCATTATTAGTAAAGGCGACAAAGCGGTGTGTGTTTTATGTTCTGGAACTGTAGTATGCAGAACATAGTCCGTAAAACGGCATTTTGAAGCATATCACAAATCCTCTTGTTATAAAATAAACCAAAGCAAAAATTATTAATTATTTAGAAACCATTTGTGTGTGGGGGGGGTGCAGATGACTCCAATTCAACATGCATTCTACTAAAAGCAACATCTCACAATCTTAAGGGGACGGTGGACCTTTGAAATTAATTTCTTAAATTGTTAGCTTAATTAGCTGGAATTGGAATTAATATAGTAAATGATCTATATATTTCACAATTTAAGTATATTTTTTTTTAAAAAATTATAATTTAATTTTTTTTAATTTAATTTTTTAAACTTTTTTAAAAATCCTCCTTGCGCATCAATTTTTAAGATAAGTACATAATTTTTATTATATATATATATATATATATATATATATATGAACTATAACTAAATATATCTGTGCATGGATTTTAAATTCAGCATAAAATTTGATGAAAAAAAGATAAATTTTTTTTACTATATGAAATATTTCACCAATTATCACATATTCAAAGTATTCAAAACAACGTAAAATATGATCCGTTAAATTTTTTTGAAAACTAATGCACAAATTTGTGAATTACACTATCTTTCATTACTTGTTAAAATTTTTAAGAGATACGACATGATATGAAACGCAAGGAGCATTTTACGTAATAAGGAAAAGAGAAAATTTATGAACTGGGAAAAATGCATTTTAAACATTTATTTGAGTAAAATAAAAAAATAAAGCAACATTTTACATAATTACTTACCTTTACATGAAAATCAAACATATAAGAGATTATTATAGCAAAAATCTAAATAATACTTAAATAATTTATTATATTTAGTTATATATTCAATAATTCAAGAAACACGCATCCGTAAAGCTGATACTTATACAAAAAATATAGCGTGGCAAAACATTCATTTAAAATTGACCAGCACAATACGACAATCCTTCAGATTTTATATTTATGTTTTCTATTTTATTTGAGATTTTACGCTTCATAGTTCTTTTATCTTTTGCTATTTGAAAAGTTTTACTTCTGCTTTGCTTTAATCGACGCTCATCTCTTACTCCGCTGATTTGCATCGAGGGTAATGAAGCATTCTGATGTACATGTTTCATCAGAATCCAAAATTGAATTCACTAACAGCTGTTACAACAGATATTTCCAGTCTTTTCTTTGATTGGAAACTTTCTTTTGGGCAGTGACTCCAGATAACACTGTGCAAACTTTCATTTGCATTTTAACTCTTACCTGAAGTACACCGAAACAATATCTCGTTGCTTGCTAATCACTGATACACAGGGAGAATCTTTGCAACAACCTCCTCAGTTAATTTTGTCTTCATAACTGAATGACTTTCAGGGGAATCTTCATTTGCAAAAGCTCTTTTGAAAAAACACCAAGAAAGCTTTCCATTAGGACATTTGTTGTGTTTCGGTTTGGCGTCTGTGGAGGAACAATGATAAAGTGTGGCGTAAATAGAACTTTTCCTTTTTTCGACATCATTACAATTATCTTTAATGACTTTTCTGTAAAAATTAGTTAGCTTAACTATTGTGGTTTCTTTTAAGCTACCAACCTTTTTGCCACCAATGCAAACACCTTTGCTTCGCCACTCTTTTACTTTGCTGCGTAAACCTGTTCCTAGGCGCTTGGAGATATGGTTGATACATTCCTCTTTTTTTTATCGGTTTACCTTTTCCATAGATGTTCAACGACATCAGATGTTGGAATGTTTTTGAATCGCCATCCGACAATATGCAAGTATAACGCATATTACACTCCTTGATGGATCTTTGCCACAAAATTGCAGCAGCTTCCATTTCCATACTAGATGAGGAACCTATATGATTTATTTGACATTCAGATTTGTGACCTTCATACCAAATTGCAAAATCTGGACTATCACCCGAGAGGTCTCTTACTGCGGCAGTACATTCTGTACAATACTTTGATAGAATTTCATAATCTATAACTAAACCTGTCAATAAATCAATAACAACTCCTATCCCGTACAGTGATTTATAGCCCCGCTTTTGCCAAGATCCATCAAATGACACAGTAATGTCTAAAACACCCATTTCCTTTTTCTCTTCATCATTTAAATCAAGATGTTGCTTCCTAACTATATTTCTCGCTACTTCAAGGATCTGATGTTTCATCTCACTATTTTCTTCCGACAAAATTTTAATGTGCTTCGAAAAAGATTTTTTGTCCATTGCATTCATACCAGTCACTAATGCAAATAGTTCCGATCCCGCGTGACCTTTCCCAAGTCTTAAAAAAGACGAAACCATTTTTTTGTTAATGTGAAAATTTTTTTTCTTTCACACGAGCATTGGAAAATGAGGAATTTAACACTGCCTCACAACTAGAGCAAACCAACTCTAGTTTGGATGCCATACCCAACTGCGTTTTTTTTATGATATTTAAAGCATTCATATCACATTTAGGGCACTTTACAGTCGACAGTAAATTCTTCCATATGTTTGTATCAACTAATACATAAGTTGTATCATCTTGTGCATTTGCCAAATGTTCTAGAGAAGTGTGTGACAGAAGAGACAGCTTTCTTTCTGTTGCTGCATTCAGTTCACTAGAATTTAATGTGCAAGTATTTACTTTTGCATTCTTTTCATAATTAGAGGATGCATGGCCACTTGCATTAGGGTCATTGTCATGAAAACTTGGATGCTCCAGTTCTAATTGTCCTGAGGCCCATCTCTTCTTTGCTTTTAGCAAAGCCAGCATTTTACGTTTTGATGGCCTTGCTTTTGGCACATGATATCGAGAACTGATTCTGTGCATTGTACAAATACTAAATTAATTTATCAAGAAAATTGTAGTCGAGTGTTCAATCCAAAAAAAGGAAAACTTCGAAAGAAAAATTACGTCCAAAACGAATAAATATACTGTGTTATAACAGGTATGAAACAAGCGCGCTAACACGATGTAAACAAACAATCCACAAGTAGAAGTTGAAGTTTCTATCGGCATCCTTCTTCATAAAATGTGTGATGAAAAAATAATAAGTGAGGCTAAGCATATGCTAAAAACTAAATACCAATAGTTCTTGTTTACGTTCAAATGACAGGTGCCACACCCATTTAAATGGTCGATGGCGCCATGTTTAAATCATGGATCACTCATAACTCAGCAATTATTCATCAAAATGAAAAAATTCTTCGACAGAATCATTCTGTGAAATATATGGAATATTATTAGTATCAAAAATAAAAATCGCAATTTTGACCAAATTTTGAGATTTTGAAAGTCCACCATCCCCTTAATATAAGTTATTTATAGTCAAATCTGCAACACAACAGAAGTCACTCTAATGTTACTTTAATTTGAATTACACGTACAACTAAAACATTTACAGCTAAGCAGTGCAAAAGGTACTTTTTCGTAGCAAATAACGAGTTTTGACCGCTTATCGTAAGTCAAAATCATTTGACGGCACGTCTATATCTCATTAAGCATTTCTTTAGAAAAAATGGCATGTTGATCCATAAGGGTTCACCATCCCTGGTATACTTTATCTTCCAAAACTATTTTATTTTAAGATTTAGAAATTAATGTATTTCATTGAATCTGATTTGATAAATTAAATGCCAGTCGAAAATAGGAGATGATTATATTAAAGTTAGTAGTCTTAAGAAAATAAAATAGCACGTAAAAAAAAACTAAACTAACACGCAAAAAGCCACTGTAAATCATAAGTGTAATTGGATTATTACAGAATTAAAAACAGAATCGGATTACCAAAGTTTCATTAAAAGCATTTTTAAGCAAATTTTCTAAAGGTAGGTCATTTAATATTTTTTTATAATATATGGACTTTTAAAGTATCCGACTACGTTCGGAACCGTGATTTTAAAAAAGCAAATAAATGGATATAATTTTCATGATATTTAGTGTCACTTAGATTAGAATTCGTGTATAAAGTTGTTTTAAGGCTTTATGACAAAAAAATTATTTAAATACAATATTTTGGCAAAATATTAACTTGGAATAACTTTTTTCAAAATGTTCTCCTTTTATGAAAAATGCCTCTATAATAATAATATTTTGCTTATATATAAAGTAAAGACTCCTTCAGAGAGTCTGAACTAGGATTTTTAAAAAATTCACATTATTTTAGGAGTTACCAGCAATTGAAATAATTTTTATCGGCGTTTTTTTCTTAAAATTTCCACCCTCTGTTGTAGTAAAATAAGGATAAATTCCCTTCTAAGTTATATATTTCAAAAATTCTAGTTCAGCCTCTGTACAGAGGTTTGAGCTATATACAGGTAAAATATTATAATTGAAGTATTTTTTCATAAAATGAGAATGTTTTAAATATTGGTCATTCTATGCACATTTTTTGTCAAAATATTGTACTTAAATAATTTTTTATCCTTAAAATATTCTTAAAACAATTTTAAATACATTTTCTAATCTAAGTGACACTAAATATCATAAATATTATCCAATTATACGCTTTTGCAAAATCACGGTTTCGAATGAAGTCAGATACCTTATTGATTCTATCTTTGCTATATATAAAAAGTGCTATTTAGGAATTCCTAAATTCATGATTTAGTATTTAAAGCATTCTTTTTTTCTTCTTCTTTTAATTACTGTAAAATCCAGCTTAAAACGTGCAGAGTCGGACATACAAATCACAAAGACTTATACACACAGGAACATTGAAAATAGCGACCCAAGAAGGAAGCTAAGTACAATCGCGAAAGTTTGCAAATAAGTACAGCGTAATGTGATATGCAAATGATCCAAGTTTTGGGGCCGATACGCATGCTCATACACGCCGAGGTGGCGCTACAATCAGAAAGAGGGTGCTATATAAGCCAGCGCAAATTCCAAGATTCATAAACGTGACGAATACCCTCCGATTGTAGGAAGACTTTGGTAAGCGCAACATGCCAGGTAAACGTGCTAGAAGACATTTCTTACAGTTAAGCGAGTTTGAGAGAGGCCTGATCATAGGGATGAAAACTGCAGGCTGGTCGACGCGCTGTGTTGCTGACCAGGTGGATCGTTCGGAGTGTGCCGTTAGAAATTGTTGGGAGCAGTGGATACGAGAAGGTACCCACGCGCGGAAAACCGGGTCTTGAGCGACCAGGAAGACCACGAGGAGAGAGGATCGAAGGATCGTGCGGCAAGCACTTGTGGACCCCACAGTGACTCGTTCAACGATACGAGCAGACGTAGGCGTAGCAATTGTTCCACAAACAATTTCCAGACACCTTGCAGAAGCTAATCTTAAATCCAAGCACCCTTTCCGTGCACTCCCTTTAACACCGGAACATCGGCAACTGAGTCTACAGTGGTGCCAAGCCAGATCAATGTGGAATGTCACAGATTGGCAAAAGGTTGTGTTTAGTGATGAATCCCGGTTTGTTTTGGGGGCAGATGATAACCGTGTACGGGTGTGGAGGCGCCCTGGTGAGCGGTACAATTCTCCCCACACTGTTCTACGTCACACTGCCCGCACAGCTGGTGTAATGGTCTGGGGGTCATAGCCTATGATAGCCGGTCCACTTTAATTGTGATGCATGGTACCTTAACGGGCCAACGATACGTTGATGATATTCTTCGACCCCATGTAGGACCTTTCCTAAATGGTCTCCCAGGGGCAATTTTCCAGCAAGATAATACTCTTCAGCATACAGCAAGAGTTGCTCAAAACTTCCTACGTCATTTTTAGACTCTTCCATGACCGGCCCACTACCCAGATTTGTCCCCTGTAGAGCACGTGTGGGATCAGATAAAGCGGCAGATGCCATCGTGTTACTCTGTACATGATTTAGAGTTGGCTGTTCAAGATTTGTGGACCCATCTGCCTCAGGACAACATAAGGTGTCTAATCAACTCAATGCTGGACCGTGTGGCGGCATGTATTGCAGCTGGAGGTGGTCCAACGCGCTATTGAAGTTGCCCAGTATTTGTGTCATTGCACACCCTGTATTCGTTTAATTGTCTTGTTTTTGAGATCAAGTGAATCTCTCGTCTGTGTCATTATGTGTGTTAAATTTCATTTAATTTCGATGCTTTCTTCTTGGGTCGCTATTTTCAATGTTCCTGAGTGTATATAAGGCGCATATATACTATCAAACTGTATTTTTAAATTTCGAGGTATATTCGCCGTGTAACGCACACTCTCATTTTTACGATGAAATGTACGTAGGCAGAGCTTTAAAGTTTTGAAGCAATTTATTCGAGGCTTTTGAAATAAATTTTATTCTTTTAGAATTGCAATTCTTAAAGTTCATATAAGGTATATACTTCTTTCAAATAAACAGTACTTGAATATATATAGAAGTCTAATTTTTTTATGCTCATCTCTTTTTTTATATATATTTAAATCTATCATTTTTATACCCGGCTTATAACTCGTACCCGTAAATTTTTATCTTATTTTTTGTATTAAAGGTGCGTGTTATACGCCAGATTTTACGGTAACTAACTTTTAATGTGCTGTTTTATATAGTATTATTCAATATTTATGCATTTAGAATTCCAGTAGTAATAATTTGTGTGACTCTTTATTAAATAACCATCAATGGAAGATAATTAAATAATAAAATTCGTTACAAAATAAGCAACTCAATCTTAAGAATGTTTCAGATGGATATTTTGAAATTTTTAAAATTTTGAAAATTGTAGTATCAGAACCAAACACTTTTCTAAATATCAGGGGGAGAAAAACCTAAAATACAATTTCTGTCAATAAAGTTCGGAGAATAGTCCTATAACATTAACGTAGATGAAATGTTAACGAAAGTTGCCTTACTGTCCTTCGAAATAGTCACATCCAATAACTCTGCACTGCTGATATTTGCTACACATGTCCTGGAAACTTTGCAAGAAGTCTTCTTTTGGGATGTTCAAAAGCCTCGTCACGTTTCGATGGATGTTAGAATATTGTCAATATCGATAACACGTTTTTCTCATCCTTAAATCCTGGCTAACGATTTGTCACAAGGATTCGTGATTAATCTACAGTTCATTAGCCGTCATGCGCACAGTTAGTTGACGATCTTTGGTGATTAGTTTTCTCACTTTCTCAATGTTTTCCTCACTGACGGAAGTTTCCAGTCTTCCGCAGCGGGGTTTGTCAGAAATACTTGTCCTGCTTTTCGAAAAAGGCCGAATCACTCGTACACAGACTTCATGGACAGTGCTTGATCTTCATAAACACGTACCAGTATCGCATAAGTATATTTTGGTGTCTTGCTAAGCTTAAAACAAAACTTTGAATTGATCTATGTTCGCTCATTTTCCTGTTCTCAGTTAACAGTCAATGTACTAAACAAGCACTTTGTAAAATAAGTCTTACACGGAACACAAATGAGTCTCAACTGAACGACGGTGGGACCAGATGTTTAGATGCCGCTACGCATGCGCAGCGTTTGGTTTCGCCAGTGTTGCCAAATAAACCGTTCTGACTTCCTTTGCCGAATTTTATTGTCAGAGGTTATATAATGAAAAACTGAAATAAGCTTATTTTACTCTCAGTATTAAAAAATTAAAAATGTGTCTTTAATACATGCATAAAAATATTAACTTTACTTACCATAAGAGCTACGGGTGCGGTTAAAGACCAAGTGAATTTCCAAAATATTCCTGGACTTTTATTCAGCATAAATTCGACGTCTTTGCAAAAGTTCCTTAAACCTGTAATTAGAAATGAATAGAAACTAAAATCAGTTTTTGAATCTTTAAAGCATTTGTTAGACCATTTTTGGTCAAACTTATGCTTACGCTATCGCTTCTAAGAATTCCTGAATCTTTTAATACTATTGCCTTTAAAGCTTTTACGAGTTTAAGACTCATATAAAGATTTAAATAAAAATTAATTTTTTGGAATGAGTTTAAAAATTATTAATTGTTTCTAATACAATAAAAATAGCAAATTAATTTTTTTTTTACTTTAACTTCATTTCTGAAACAATGTATTTCTACGTTAAAAAGTGTTTTCTTGTTAAATAGTAGTCTCTAAATAATGAATAAAGATTACATAATAAGAAAAACGTCATTAAATACTTAAATATTGTTTTCTTTTATTTCTAATGGGCTGTGCATTGGTGTTTTACCATTGCAGACCTAGTAAATTCCCCGGAAGCCGATATCGCTTTTTAGCGGGGCACATATAGGTGGATACCAATCGCCACAGGTAATTTCGAAGCCCAGTTTCCTTCCTAGAGAGAGGGACCTGAGATCTGGCGATGGGAACTTGTACTAGGATTTAATTTTGCCGAGAGAACCTAAGCCAAACAGACCCTTTAGAGATCCTTTACAGGCCATACAATCATACGACATGGCCACGGTTGATTTTCTGCACCGCGAAAGTCCCTCGACTTGTGCCGGGGTCGGAACTGCAACCTTAGGCGCAGAAGGCCCGCGACAAACCAACCACGCCAACTAGCTGACTGCTTAAATATTGTTGTTTCATATGTTTAATTCTGAGTTTTCAATAACCAATACTAAATTATACCTCTATACGAACAACTTAATTAGCAAACAATTCAACCACAAATTCTTTCTTAATACTTTAATCTGGGTAAAGCTTACATTGAGAAACTCATATAATTTCATCTCATTAAGGAAGATATGACAGAAGCAATGAGTTACCGAATATTTATTAATAATTGACTATCAAGACATACAGACTGATTTATTAAATCAAGTGCACTAGATAAGGTTACATCCTGAAAGATTCTGAAAGGGTAAAAAAAAATCCAAAGTGTTGGAAATAATAGAACGCGGATTACGTTTAATTCTAAAAATAAACAAACCAAAAATTAATTTTATCCACTTAATTCAGTAATCGTTTCAGTTACACTTCAAACTAAATCCCAATACATGTCCAAAGTAATAGATGACATTACCAAAGTTTTCGCGTTCCCTATATCAAGATGGATCGTAAATATAGCTAGAAACTGATAAGTTAGATTTAATAATGTGTTTCTTCATTTTATCTTTTATCCCTTAAGATTATTTATTTCATTATATGTCAGTTCAGGGTACCCTCAGTAGTGCATTACTGTGTTCTATCATTTTGAATCTCAAGGACTCAGTTTATAAAGCGTGGGAATTTTGATGGAAACAGCCTTTCTTAATCAGTACAAATAAATAGTACAGATGGTAATAGTACTTTTCACCAGTACAGACTTTCAAATGGAATTAGCTGGTTAAGAGATGAAGGAGCTACTGTTAATTCCGACAGATGTTGAAAAGAATTCTGTGGGGAAGGATATTAATGTCATCACATCTCTATTACCTCAGTCGTTGAGGGAATTTGTGTAGTATCTCTTCAGACGCATTGGATAGGTTATACACCACACATAAAGACATTGAGCTAAGAATAAATTACATCTTTTGATAGTGACAAGAAAGGGACTTTAGCGAGATAAAAACATTAAGATAAACTTAAAAGAGAAAGATAATCGAAAATTGAAATCTATTGGTGTTTATATTAGATAATATAAAAAGTGAGATTTAAAAGCTATAATAATCGTTTAAATGATTCATTATATAGGGGTAGCCAAAATGAATGACCCGATTAAAAAGTTTAATCATTCCCAGATGAATGAACAGAAAATGATCATTAATATGTCATCGTAACGATAAAATATGAAATTTTGAGTTTGTAACAACGTTTTTGTCAAATAGGTGGCAGCAATGTTGCAATTGTGAACAGAAGCGGAAATGGCATCGCAGCGGGGAAAGGCATTTTTTATGCTCTCGCTTGCAAAATGTCTGTCAGTGATCACGGTGTGAAGGTCTCCTTGGACCTCACTTTGAGTACGAGAATAAATAGGATTCAGATAAGAACCAGTAGCCATTTTTATAAACA
Organism: Trichonephila clavipes; assembly: GCA_019973935.1. Classification (NCBI taxonomy): domain Eukaryota; kingdom Metazoa; phylum Arthropoda; class Arachnida; order Araneae; family Nephilidae; genus Trichonephila; species Trichonephila clavipes. The sequence goes on along the minus strand of BMAU01020257.1, from coordinate 188,936 downwards.
ACTTTCTTTATTTGGTTATCTTATCCAAATAGAATCAAAGACTTATTAACAAATATATCTAACTAGTATTATGAGGTTTTAAAGGTAATATCCTTTAAATTAACTTAATTAATGATCCAATTAATTAACAATTAAATAACGATCACGCAGAGATTACCACGATAAGAGATCCCAGAATTATATTCTATGTTCTTATTGAACATTTAATTTTAATTTCATTCGCAATAATAAGACTAATATTTACCACACTGCAATTCAGCTCAGCTCACAGCTCAGCTTTTATCTGAGATTAAATCATCCATCAAGAAATCTTCAATTTAACTTCACTATAACTTTCTGCTTCAATCTCTATCTCCTACTGCTCTAACTTTACTATTCCGTTTGACTTAAATACTTTATCTAATCTGCATAACAAGGAATCCTGTCCGCTTTTTGGAGTTGATTGGAAATAGGTAGGGAATTAAATTTCCCTAAAAAGGACGACTCAGAAGGTTAGTGATAAAGTTCCGTATAGATTTGTCACAACGGTTCAGCGTAAATTTCGGAGAAAGTACCATAGAAATGCACCGACATCTAAGAGTATAAGGTAGTATAAACAGTTCCAGGAAAAAGGATGCCAATGTAAAGGCAAAAGTTCAGGGCGAACAGGTTCGCAATGATACTATACGGGTGACTAAAAGAAGTCACATATTGAGCATTTGTGAAAACAAATTTTACTTTACGTTAAGAAATGTTACGTACGAAAAAGAGTTCATACTTTATCTTTACAATGACATCATAATTATCATTTTCTGTTTATTTATCTGGGAATTATTAAATTTTGTAATCGGGTCATTCATTTCTGATAACCCTGTATATTCAAGTCAGACTTAATGCAACGTTTAGAACTAATTTATATTGATAAGCTGAACACATGACCTTCTCTCACAGCTATTCCAAGAAAAGTGGCTTGCTTAGGAGTTCAATGATTAGAATATACGTGAAAACTGAGCTGTAATTTTTGCTATATGCTGTGATTAACCATTTTTCCAGATTTAAATTTATACATAAAAAGCAGTATTTTTCTGTTCATATATATTCAGATATCATCAAGCAATACTTCAGATATTGTAGTTACACTTATTCATTAACGAATGTTACCTATTGAAGAACATTTTGACGATCAGTGCAATATACTAGCTACATGATTAAACTCCGTAGTGTATATGAAAGAAATTTTAATAGAAATATATGTGCTACAAATACATTACATCACACACACACACACATATATATACATGTAAACCAGGCATTTTTAAAAACGGTTTTTATTCAGCGAATAATCTACATGTTCAGTCTTTGAGAAAAAACGACGCCAACGTGAGTTCTAAGTGGCCTTACCACTTATGCCCAGAGGTGTTGAACATCTCTTAGCTTATGAGTTATGCTTGAAAATTAATGTTGATATATGGATTATAAAAAATAATGATCGGGGACTAGAAGTGGTCTATTTGGATCATATGTTCGGAGAAATAATTGGGTGTTTACTTTAATACTTGAAGATGTAATGGAAAATAAAAGTTAAGTTTTATGTAGGAAATTTAATTTTAAACCTAATTTTATTATCCTTAAACATATATATATATATATATATATATATATATATATATATATATATATATATACAGTACAATAGTATTGATTAAAATATTTTGTATTAAATAAATTTTCATCTTATTTATTTTATTTAAAAACATGGACATTTTTCGGCACATTGTGGTTTCTTAAATCTTTTCATTCAGTTGATTTATTCTTATTTATAAACGAAGGTTAATTTTTATTCATTTTTATATGCTAAAGATATACAGATCAATACCATTCTGAAACAGCTCACTTTTTAATACTAAGCATGTTAAAAAAAGCAAATCTGTTTAAATAAATAAATTATTCTGCATGATCATAAGCACTTTTAGAAAGTAAAATTCGTGATCAACGAAGCACATCCATTATGGCAGGTAACTAAAAGATTTATTGTCCGCAACACACACAGTAAATTGTTTGTAAATAAGATTTCTCTCTCTTCTTTTTTTTTTAAAAAATCCATTCTGGAAGGGCAAATGCGTCTATTCTAAACGAAGGTTATTCTGTAAATATAAATGTATAGTCTATCTATACAAAGAAAAGGCTTTAATATACATTATTTCCCCCTCTTATCGATCAAGAGAAATAAGAAAAAAGGTAGCGAGGGTACGCAAATTAAATCAATAACCATTGCTGAAGTCCCCCTATGGATTCTCTTATTTCAGAGTATTAATAAATAAGGAAATATGTAATAGGTAGATGGGAAGAGGAAAGAAATATGAGCGGAAAGTGAGATAAATGAGATGGAATGTCTCAAAAGGACTAAATTTAGTGAAACTCGGTAGCTTTAGCTTAGATTGTTTTGTGTTTATTGAAAGATATATAAATATACAAGCCATTAGCCGTCCTCTTCACTGGATATTTCTTGATAATGTGTGTCTACATATATATATTTTTATCAATATCTTAGCAGTAAGCTTTCTTTGTAATCAAGTGGCCTGGTAGCCTAGTAGTCAAGATAACGGACTCGTGACTGACTTGTCATGAGTTCGAGCCTAGTACCATTGAAGACTCGCTATGTCGGGAAGCTGATGCACGCTATCTCAAATGTCCTTACATTGGGGTGGTGCGGTAGTTAGAGAGGGGGTGCCAGCTCAGGTGTCGTCCTTGTCACTTGACTATGGTTCAAAATGACGAGATGCATCGCCAAAAGCCGTCGTATTACTGAAGAGTGCGACGTTAATATTCATTCACTCACTTGATTGTATTCAACGACAATTTTCCCCTCTTGATTTAACAGTATCAATATTTAAAATTAAAAAACAGAATACATTTATGTTTTATGGTCCTTAAATCCACCTTTTGGGAGTGGACTTCCACAAAACTCGTTCTTAGTGGACTATCCAATAAAAGAAATACGCTCGCCAAATTTCGAGTTTGGGGGATGTGGTAGTTAAATGCAAGGACTTTTATCTATAATGCCTTCGAAATATTCCTTGGGGTTCAATTTCGACAAAACATGATCACAGTAGATTTCTACTCAACAACAACAAAAAAAGTGCTTACTAAACTTCAAGTCTGTACGTTTAATTATTCAAAAACGGGGGCGGGAGTGTCTAAAATCCCCCTAAAATCCTCTCTTGGGACGTAATTTTTATAAAATCCATTCTTAAACGTCGCCCAATACTTAAATTGTTTTCTAAAAATAAACGTGAATGTTTTTTTTTCTTTAAAGCTCATCTACACTCATTCTCTTCCATAAGTAAAGCGGTTTTAGATCAAAACTTCTTAAAAATAAACTTTCGGAATTTAGAGGTGGGGGGCTGTTGCGGAAATATACTTACGATTCCTTTGAAACATTAGCAGACAATTCTTCAACGATACTATCAATGGTGTGAATTTGCATACAACCCAAGAACAACTATACAAGCATTCAAATATATGTATAAGTTTTATATATAAATTTTATAGACAGGAAAAATAATTTTTTTAATATTTATGGTACTTGGTGATTAGAGTGCTTATAAGTATCTCTAGTTCTCCAGGAGATATTACACTTCAGCACTTAATGTACAAAGATTTCACATTTAATATATAAGTGAAAAGTGCCATATTATTTACAAATTTTTTCTAGAATTTAGTAACAAAAGACCACTTGAGTTAATAGTAACCCACCATAAAATTTTAATATATATATATATATATAGAGCCCATTAAATATAAATAAATTAAATAAGATGTTGTTTTAATACATAACTAAAGTGATATTGCAGTTATATTAAATATATATTATTCACCAGATATTTCAATTTAAACTCATTTTAGAAGTTATCTAGTAAAAAAGATTATTTTGATGTAGAGAAACTACATTATTTCTTATCTATTTCTCCTCATGACCGTTTGTGCACAGTTATGGCCCGCATATCTAAAAAATATGATTAACAATATATTATAAATTTCACACACCACGCTTAAATACATTTTTATTGAATTTATAGGTAAAAGATTGCATTAAGAAGAGTTCAGTTTCCAAATATATCACTAGGTTGAAACATGTGATTTCAACTGAAGTAGAACACATATTTATGTGATCTATATCAACTCAAAATAAGAGATAAATATTTTCCTCATTTTATAAAAGAGATAATTTTAAAAAGTAAATTATGTTTACGTGTCTACGCATCTGCTTCATAAACTTTGAACATAAATGTTTGAACTTAAAATATTATTTGCATGAGCACATACACACGCACACAAAGAGAAAGAGAGATAATGCATTTGAAATAATTTTTCAATAAAACAATTCACGTTCAATATGAGTCATTTTTCAAATAGTAAACACATTTGCAAGCTTAGTTTATGAAAGCTCTGTGTATCACATAAAATATAGTACAGGATTATCAGGAATGAATTAACCGATTACAAAATTTAATAATTCACAGTTGAACAAACAGAAGATGATAATTAATATGTCATCATTGTAAAGATACCTTATGAAATTTTGAGTTAGTAACATTGTTTCTGCACAATAGGTAGAAACAATGTGTTGTTGTTGTTACTAATGCCAGCTGTCTTACGTAGTCAGATCGAGCCCCACGAATTCATCGTGGCAAGGGGCTAGAGGTACGCCTGTCGTTGGCCTTTGAGCACCATACAGTTGACAGTACAATTTAGCTCGGTGAAATTCCCCGAAGGGACGATAGATGGCGACACCACCTATCTCCACCTCCACAATTTCTGCATTGAACTGAAGGGGAGGGAAATATTCTCCAGTCCCTGCGCTCGTGACTCAGCCCACAAGACTTCGGACCCACTGATTTAACGAGCACGTACACCGTGTGTACTCGGAGGGTATTTGGTGGCATCGAACCCAGGCCTTCCGGTCTGGAGTCCGATGCTCTAACCACTAGGCTACCCACGGCCCCTGAGAAACAATGTTGTAATCAAGATGTTTTTGAAATTGTGAGCAGAAGTGGATATGGCGTCGCAATCGGAGAAGGCGCTTAGCGTGCTCTCGTTTACAAAAAGTCTGTCAGTAATCATGGTTCAGAGTGAATATCGGAGAAAGTACCATAGAAATGCATCAACATCTAAGAGTGTATGAAAATGGTGTACACTTTTAAAGGAAACTGAATGCCTGTGTTAAGGCACACTTTTAAAGGAAACTGAATGCCTGTGTTAAGGCACAAGTCCAGGGTGACCAGATTGTTCACCGGAGAATGTTGAAAGAATGCGAGAGACTTTTATACGCAGTCTACAGAAATCGACGGTTCATGATAATCGTGAGCTTGTGTTACCTCAGCCTACAGTAAGGACTGTGTTGAGAATAAAATTGAATTTTAAGTCGTGCAAATTGAAAACCGTTCAAGCATTGAACCATAGTGACGAGTGAGTGAGTTAATATTAACGTCGCACTGTTCAGCTACACGAGGGCTTTTGGCGACGGACCACGTAATTTTGAACCATGGTCAAGTGACGTGGACGACACCTGAGCTGGCACCTCCTCTCTTAACTACCACACCACACCAACGGGAGGACGTTTCAGCTCTCGACAACCATAGTGACGAGTTGCAACGTCTAAATTACTGCCTTTTTATGGATGAAGCTATGCAAAACAATCATTCAATTCCTACTATTATATAGCTCACACTCTCTCTATATTTATTTATCTTGGTGAAACTTTCAATCGTTAATAAAATACATTTTAAAGCGCTCAATTGAGCTGAAATTTTATATACATGATTATTTTGAATGACAGTACAATAATTTAATAAAAATATGTAATTATAAAAATATAATTAATAAAAACTAATTGATTAAAAACTAATTTTTTAAAGAATTACAAATACAGCCACGTTGGCGACTTAGCGATCCCTTTGGCGACTTGTGTCAAAACTTGAAAAGGTTTTTTTTTCTAACGTTTTAAAGCATTCAGTTGAACCGAAATTTTATACACACGATTGTTTTGGATAACAATACGATACTTTAATGATAATGAATAAAAATTAATTAGCACTTAATGTTGTGATTCTGTTACATGTATATACATATTTATATTAATTGTAACGATTTAATAAAAAGTAGCTAAATTAAATTTTTCTTTGTTGATCTAAGTAAGAATAGACTTGAAATTTTTTTTATATTACTTGTTTTTTCAATCAATTCGCATTTACTTCAAGTCAAGAAACGTTACATACGAAAAAATTTATATTCTATCTTTGCAATGACATCCTAATTATCATTTTCTGTTTATTTATCTAAAATTATTAAATTTTGTAATGGGGTCATTCATTCCTGATAACCCTGTACTTTGAAAACAGTAGTAACGATCGGACATATATAGGCAAAAATAGAAATTATTTTAGCGAAGATTTGATGGTTCTTTAATAAATTAATTGTATTAAATTCTATAAACTATACCTTCACAAATATTAATGAAAATTTATAAAACTCTGTACCATAAATCCATGCAACTCCTATAACTTCTAAGACAGCATAAAAGAATACAGCAATACCCACTCCGTAGTTATTAAGTAGCACTAATATCTGTTGGCCATACTGGAAAAAAAGTCCTGCTATTAGAGAAATTCCAAAACTTCCTTTTAATAAATAGAAAATCAATGAATGAGTTTAAATTTTCTCTTTCTGAGAATTAAAATAATTACAAGTAAAAGGGTTTAAAGAACGATAAAGTAAATCAATAATTTCAGCTATTTTTCAACAGCATTGAAAGCTGCAGTAATTAGGGAAAAGTCAAGCTATCGAATAAGTAATTAACTCTAATAATAATAGATTTAAACTGAATAATTTCATCTGCGTAGGTTTAATCCCAATTTGTTAGTTTTTATCCAAAAATTCGAAGGTATTTAAAGTGAAATGAAGTCTCTGAAGAATTGAAACGTCATAGTTTTTGGGAAATTAACTTTTAATCATGTTATACAATGCTATGATAATTCACAAAATAATCTACCGAAAGTCTACCGAAGTAGTTCGTGTAACATAGAATGGCGCTCTATCTTTCTCGTTAAATTCACCATATTTTAAGTCATTCAGTGGTGTAAAAATTGTACAAAAATATATAAATTCAAATTAGTACTGATTATTCCCTATACATTAAGAAAAATAGTGTTACGAATTTAGTGTGAAATATTGTAAATAATTTGTAGTTGGATGTGTAAGGCATTTACATTAATCTACGTTATATTTATTAATGTTAAAATTGTAATATTAGCGAGCTTACGTTATAATTTAATATTATTTTCTGTTGTATTTATTTTTTGATAAAAATTGTAATATTCACAAGTAACGCCATACCTTACATTATAATAACGATTCAATGAAAACTTTGTGAAATATTGGTGGTACAGCAATCATTCAAGTTAGCATCATTTTTGTTTACCAAATTTAGCAAACAGGGGACCATGTTGGTGATCATATTTGATGACTTGGCGACCACAAGCATGCTTCTGAAAATCATTGGAGAAATCTATAACATTACGATCTTTGACGTTCTCGCCCTGAAAGGTAGCCACACAGACTATAAATAGCGGTCGCTTGCCAAAATTGAGTCAGTATTACTTCAGCTGTTGAAGTTTTCTGTTGCTACAATCAAGTGATTGCTTACGGATAATCTTTATCAAAAAGTATTCGTATTTTTAAGCACTGATAGTTGTGTCTGAACTCTATAAAAGGTGTAAGTACCTTTTAGGATTTATTTTGTGAATTTTGCTGTTACTATATCCTGTACTTTAAGGATTATTTATCTACGATAAATTTCCTCTCTCTTAAGGTATCTGACTAGGTTCGGAGACTAATTTTCCAAAGAATAATTTTCAGAATAATTTTATTTTTTTAAAGAACATAAATAGGCTTCGCAATTATTAAAAAAATAACATGTATTACTCTTTGTTTTTTAAGTGTTATTTTTATGAAATTTTAGCAAAAGTTTTCGGAGTTAAGGCAAATGCCATAAATAAAAATAAATAATGCAATTTTAACTTCATTCACATACTTGTTGGTCCATCTGAAGTGTCACAAGCCACAGGATAAAAATATTTTAAGAAATAAATATTTCATAATAGCATTTACATTTGATGTAACAATTTTTCGTCAAAATTACTCTATGTTCTAAGCTAAAAATAGCTGTAAAATGTGATTAAATCTAACTGTCTTAAAACCTGCGGTTTGTTACACTCTGAAGGGCTCATAGCATACATGTTATAAATTTCGTTGAATTTTATTGGATTACTTTGAATATATCCCGTTTTTTGTACACAAATTATCGTAAAAATTTAATTCTTCCAAAAACACATTAAAAATATATTCTTATAAATTAAATAAAGTAAATTCTATAAAAACAACTTTAAAAAACTATCTAGTTTTATTTATTAGTCCTTCTCCTCAATGATTATATTTCTTTTTTTTCTAATGGCCCAAACAACATCTAACACTTAAAAAGCACTTTTCCAACCTAGTTGGATACCTTACGGAATAGTTTTGTCCTTTGAAACTGTGATATCATAAAATCCTCGGCCTCCGATCTACGCAACATGACCAATGAATGCGAGAACATTTTCCCTATTTAATATAAAAAATTATTCTTGTGCTGTAATCAATTTGAAGGAATACAAATAATCTGCCATTATAATCATCAATGCGAACGCGTCTTTTTTTATATAGGGTGTTTTTTTAGAGGTATAGAACTTTAAATTGCAATAAAACAACGATGTATTATTCGATTGACTTGAATTTTTTTATTCGAAAGATAATCTTGTGGCATTACATTTTAAATATGATCAAGCAAGGCGTAGATTCGTCGAATGGGAACAAAACGAGATTGCCGTTGTTCCCGATTTTCATAAGCGAATTTTGTTTAGCGATGAAGCGCACTTCTGGTTGAACGGCTACGTCAGCAAACAAAACTGCCGCATTTGGAGTGAAGCTAATCCACAAGTGTATGTCGAAACACCGTGACATCCAGAAAAACTGACTGTTTGGTGCGCTTTATGGGCTGGTGGAATCCTTCTTCAAAAACGATGAAGGTCACAACGTTACAGTCAATGGTGATCGGTATAGAGCCATGATTACTAACTTTTTCATTCCTGAATTGAACAATCATGATGTCCAGGAGCTGTGGTTCCAACAAGACGGCGCAACATGTCACACAGCTCGTGCCACAATCGATTTATTGAAAGACACGTTTGATGACCGCCTAATTTCACGTTTTGGACCTGTGAATTGGCCTCCAAGATCTTGTGATTTAACACCGCTAGACTATTTTCTGTGGGGCTATGTAAAGTCATTGGTCTATGCGGATAAGCCACAAACGCTTGACCATTTGGAAGACAACATTCGCCGTGTTATTGCCGATATACGGCCACAAATGTTGGAAAAAGTCATCGAAAATTGGACGTTCAGATTGGACTACATCCGAACCAGCCGTGGCAGTCCTATGCCAGAAATCATATTTAAAATGTAACGCCACAAGATTATCTTTCGAATAAAAAAAATTCATGTCAATCGAATAATACATCGTTGTTTTATTGCAATTTAAAGTTCTACTCCTCTAAAAAAACACCCTTTATTTAACTAAATCTACTGAAGTCTTAAAAGCACAACAACCCATTTTCTTCAAATATGTCACTAAAATTTAGTAGAATATTAAAAGATACTACTTACATTAGTTGTCAATGGTAGTCCCAGAGCAAAAAATAACAAGCAGGCAGTTAATGACAAGAGCCATATCCTTTGCCTAAGCCTCGGAAATCTATCTTTTAAAACGGTTAATAATGTCTCCATTTGTGACATCTAAAAATAAAAAGAATATTTATAAAAATTATTGGTAATGTGCCTGCCTTCTTTAAGCATTTAAGTTTCACTCTTTTCAAAATAAGTGTATTAATGAACTATAGTTCTAAAACCTCTTTGTGAAATCTGTTTCTAGTAGCGTTAGTAGTCGAAATCGAATATGCTAAAGAGAGGCTGATATTGAATTGCTCTAAGTTGGAAATGTTGGTGTGAAGAAATAATATTATTTTATTCCAGAAATTTTGTGTTTCGCTTTGCACTATTTAAACGTAGAAAATTCTTCGGCGTATAATTGAGAGTGATTAAGAAATCTAATAAAATAGTTTTAACTGAACAATTTAAATCAGCGTTTCTCAAACTGTGGGGTGCGCCTCCCTTGGGGGGCGTGATAACTGTACATGGGGGCGCGATTTATTTACTGAAAGTAAACAAATAAAATGCTTCCTGATATAATAAAATGTAAAATACACATTTACACGGATATAATACACTTATAAATGTATCAGTACTGTACAATGTATTTTATTATTAATTTAACATTACTAAGTTTTAAGAACAAGTGTAATAATTACCAGTGACCCCTTGGGCTTGTATTAACACTTATCTTGATAATTTGTACGGTTTGTAATTAATTCCTCAACTGTCAATTAAAAGTTACGTGATTCGCTCCTCAATGCCACTGTTTACCACGTGGACGCGCGTAATTTGATATTATTGGGTAAGCAAATCTTCTGAAATAGGTAAATCCTTCGCAAACACTGTCAAGGTCCTTTTATTGTATTCCAAAGCCTTCGGAATAATTGTATGGATAGCAGTGCATAGATAAGATCGTATATATGCGTCCAGAAAATTAATGCTTTGGCTGAGCAGGACTTTTATATAGGTTGATTGTATCTTTAGTGTCAACGTATAGTATTATTGAATTAAATATATTGCTATTTTGTGGGGGGGCGATGAAAATGATAGTTGAATATTGGTCCGCGAATATTGACAGTTTGAGAAGCACTGATTTAAAATATTTTGTGACGGGCTCCCGCGTCTGTTCATTGACATGTCCTTTGGGTTCTTTGGGGCCAGAATTAATGGGAACTCTTTTCCAACCAAACCCAAGAAGTGAAGCGTGCAGGAAAGATGGAAATTAGGAAGTTTTTAAATACCAGAAGTTAGAGTAAACTGTTTGGCAATTTGAGGAATGTTATGATTCAAGCGTGAAGAGGTTTTGGAAAGATTAAGTGACAGCTAACAGAAGTTATTCGTGACAGAGAGTCATTAGTTCAAGGTGCATACCATTGCACTCCAGTAAATCCGCAACTTCCAGTAAGATTGAATTGATCGCGCGCGCGATCGACATTCAGGTAGGAGTGACTATTTAATATTAGGATCAGTGATAGTATTGGAATTGAGTTTAGGCGAGTTATTATTGATAGTGGTCCGGGTTACGTTATTTCGGTATTATATATATATTGTGTGTTTAGCCACCATAGAGATTCTCTCACATATATTATTATTATCTAATCTGTTAGATGTTTAAGTTTTAAGATCTTAATAAAGTCAAATTAAAGCCATGGCAGCTTCTCGTTCTACCGTTATTCCTACACCTCAAGCTCGCGCTGATAATCAAGCAGAAGTTCTTCACTTGGCTGGATTTCGAGGCTGCAGTAGCTGATTGACCATGGTCACACTGTTTACGTGAGTTCGAGTCTTGATGGCATTAAAGACCGATCATGTATTGGAACTGATGCTAGTTGAGGCTCGTCTTTACGTCGGCATAATATGAAAATTTGGAGAGGAAGAGTGTCAACTCTTTACGTGAGGAGGAAGCTTTGGGAATTTTCGAGAGAAAGATCTTAGGCTTCATTCCTGGTGGGATCCAAGTGAGTGGATCATGTGGATAAGAAGATTTAACTTAGAACTCTACAAAATTTATAAACAAACTAATGTTGTAAAATTTGTCATGTTACAGAGACTTATATGGGCTGGTCATCTGGCTAGAATGAATGAAGATCATTGCTGCCAGAACATCTTTCTGGCAAAGCCTATGGGAAATAGATCTCGGGGCAGACCCCGTTAAGATGAATTGACTGTGTCGAAAAAGACCTAAACATTTTCAAGATCAAAAACCAGTTGCCAATAGTAAAAGTGTCTGGAGAAGTCCAAGGCCCACCTACGGCTGTCGAGCCATTGAAGAAGAAGGGTGTCTGATGGAAAATGGTAGTAGATACTGGTATTGTGTGTGGGTGTCATTCAATAATTCATTCCAGTTGGTGGTATTTTCCAGGTTTTATTGAAATATGCTCTTAACTTCAATAAATCAATAATCTTAATCAAATGGATCTACCAAATAAGTTAGACTGAAAATAAGCTGTACATGAATCATAACATTCGGGAGAAAATCCTAGAATGGCACACCACGTATTAACGAAGCCAAAATCAAGATTTTAAATCTATTAAAAACTGCAGCACCCGGTAACATTGAAGAGCTCAGTTTTAGATTAACACAGCCTTCTCAAAGAATACGCCTTCAAAACTCCACGCATCGGCTCAATGTTGTTGCCAACTGATCTTATTCTTTACAATAATAAAACTTGGTTGGGATCTAAGTTTATTTTAATTCACAACAGGGAAGACGACGAAATCGACACCCTAACTGGCACCCTATCATTCGCAACAGTGTCAGCTCTAATGGCATCCTCATCACGACCGTGGTTCAAAATTACGAAGCTCGTCTCAAACATTTTCACTCAATAAAGGCTGAGTGCGGGGGTGGTTGTTTGACGGCAGGGGGAGTGTGACCATTTGTAGCTCTAAGCCATTTTGGGTTCGGTTCCCATGGGCAAACCGCAAAAAGTTCTTGTGTTGTTTCTTAGAGTGTCGTTAAGAAACACAATTAATTATTAACAGGATTTTACAATTCCTATTCCTCCAATTCCTTGCAGATTCATAAAATTATTTCTTTTTCAGCTTAGTGTTGCTTAAGTTCCTTCAAAAATAATTATAAGTACATTAAATTAATACATTTCTTTATAACTTTAATATTTTTTATAAAACTATTTAGAGTAATATACTTTACAAAAAAAATCATGTAAAATTAAGCTCTCAAAAAGTAATGCGCTTCACCTTTTAACACACAATCATCAATGAAGAGTAAGAAGTCTAGTTTGACTGGTTTTGGGCAATAAGAAAGATTTATTTGAACTACTTACCGAGCTGCCAACTCCAAGAACAAAAAGCATAAAAAAGAACAAAACTGCCCACAGCTGTGGAACATATGAAATGGCAGCTAATGCTTCAGGATAAACAATGAAGGCTAATCCTAAACCTACAAACAAAAAAAACATAATTTAACATAAATAATTTGTAAAATTTTTGTTAATCCTATTTACTTGCATCCTAAATCAAAAATTCAATCACGTCTGAGTAAGTCGCCTTTACACTCGACGTTAAAATTGATGCCAATTTAAGAAACGAATGTTTAACTATCGCTCTGTTGTTACTAATTCCACCTGATCAGCATGTGCCTGATCGAGGCCCACAAACTTCATCATGGCAAAGGGCAAGATTGTACGCTTATCGTTTGCCGTAGCCTTGAGCACCAATTTCATTGTTATAAAATATTAAACAGATTATTTTAAATAATAAAATGCAAGAATCACAAGATAAAAGTTTCAAATTAATAAATACTTTTTTCACTGTAAAAACATTTTTAGCTGAAGTTCTAAAGTTTCTAAATTAAATTAATAACTTACAAGCCAGGATTGACGGAGGAATCAACTATCGTTAAGACATTCATTCTAACATAATTCTTTGATTAAAAATAAATTTCAAGAGCAATTACTTTTCCAATAAATATGTAAAATAGTAAATTTATAATAGACACATTAATCTTCTCATGTAATTTGAGCACGCGTTATTGTGACAATCATATTAGGGTTCTGTTATAAGGTATCTCTCTCTCTCTCTCTATCTATCTCTCTCTCTTTTAGAAATTCCGAAGGATTTTTAAATTATAATTTCAAACACTGGAATTTAAAAAAATTTAGTACATTGTTAACAAAAAATAAATAAATGTTAATATATTTAAATACCTTCGTGGTCTACAACCTCATGTATATTCTTTGAATATTTGTAAGACAGCGATCCCAAAACGGCAAAGCTCACACATCCTGCTAATAAATTTACAACAGTATCCAGGACACTGATAATTATGGCATCCCTATTGCAAGAGAATACTATGTATTATAAAGTCAAATTCTACATGATTATATAGTGATATTCAAATTAATACCGTGTATAATACAGGGTGTCAAGGCTTAGAGTATCCAAAAGTAAGGGCTTATTATTACGGAACTACCCATTAGAATGTAATAAACTGTTAATCCATATATTGGAAAATTCTCCAAGATTTTTTGGGTCTAGTCCGATCGGTCGCACGTGCTTGCATTATTCGACAATCACAGACGATAAATTTTTACACTATTTTCATTAGTAAAGATGTAGATGCTACAGTGAGAGATGCAATGCGTACTTTGGTTAACGGAATTTAAATCAGTCACGCGTGTACAGAGACGTGTTCAAACAGAATGCAATGTCGTTACTGGCTTGCCTAATACTTATCAGGAATCCTACAAAATGAATCACACACACTATCCTCAGTGTCTTCTATCACGAAAACTTAAAGTACACTTGCCAGTTTGAGATACCAAAGTTTCCGTCTCTTTTAAAGTTCTATCCAATTGGTGGATAGATCTTGATGTGGGAGGATCGACATTCCATTCTGTTCGAAAACGTTGTTGTACACGAGTTACTAATTTAAATTCCGTTAACCAAAGTACGCACCGCACCTTTTGGTGTGGCGTCCACATCTTTACTAATGAAGTCAGTGTAACAAATTTATCGTCTGCAACTGTCAATGCATGCACGCGCGGCTAATAGGACTAGACCCAAAATATCTCGGAAGGTTTTCCAATCCACGGATGAAAAGTTTATTACATTCTGATGAGTAGTTCCGTAATAATAAGCCATGACTTTTGAATACTTTAAGCCCAGACACCATTTATTTTACCCTTGGAATGTATGTTTTACGGGTGATTGGTTTCGAATTCATTTTTTAATAGAAATTTTATGTGATACATTATTTTTATGAAACTGTATCAAAATTACATATAAAATTTAAAATATAATAGGTATATTTTAAAATTATACCAATTCAATTAAAAGAAGCATAACTTTGGGAATTTTTTTTTTTAGGTTTTCTATAACTTACCTAAAACTTGCTATTTCAAGAACTTATATCAGAATTAATGTTCTATTTTATACAAGAGCATACCTATAAATGTTGTTATGAAATTTGTTGTAGCTAGCAACCATGATAATACTTCCGTAAGCTATATTCAATGAAAAGAAGGATTGTTCAGTAGCTTTATACCAAACCTGAAATAAAATAATCAATAGTCCGTATTTATTACTAATTTTATTCCTAAGATTTTAGTTTTATTATAATTCAGTGTTAAGCCTTTGTTTTCCATATTAAATATTTTGATATGTTGTTGAAAACTCACTGTTATGTCTTTTAATCTTTCCAAATTGGGCTGGAAGAAATACTTTATACCTTGCCAAGCACCTTCTTCTAAACAGGCAATGATAAGTAAAATAACGAGTCCAAAAAACGGGAAAATTGATGTAAAATATGACATCTGCAATATAAAAGTATGAAAATGAAAAAAATACAACAAAAATAAAAAAAATATGAAAAAAAATATTGAAACAGTTGCTTTTTCTGAAAATCTGTTCTTGTTACTTTAAAATTTGAAACCGTTACGAAAATAGCTTTCTGTAGATAGCTATGCAATAAATCTGAGACACTGAGGTAAGAACTTGTTCATAACATTTATACCTAAGATATCAAGAAGAATATATCATATATATACAGGGTGTCCCAAAACGACCGCATTAACTCGTCACAGCTAGATTCCTCGTTGGGAGTACATAAAATCTGCCCAGAGAAGCATTCCTGTGCGATCCATAGTTGACGAGAAAAATACGAAAAACAAAGTATGACATCACTGCCGGTGCAAGAAAAAAACACTTTATTGGACATATCAACAACAGTATCTGCATATCTTTCCAGATGATAATGTTTAAAACGTTTGCCGCACATGTCGCGCCATGGTGGTTCTCAACGAGGTCTTAACCGAGTTCCTCGATGACATACCATTAACGGCAATACAGAGACTTTGGTTTCAGTATGAGATGGGGCTCCGGCGCATTCCTGTGATCCTGTATGTGATTGGCTGGATATCGCATACCCCGGCCGTTGGATCATACGTCAAGGTCTTGTTCTATGGCCTCCACGTTCTCCAGTCTTACATTATTGGATTATTTTTCCTATGGGACCATCTCAAGGAACTTGTGTATCGAGACGTTGGGACAACACAAATGGACTTAATTACTCGTCTGCATGCTGCCTGTACTTTGGTGGCCCCCGCGGAGCTGCGACGTGTGATGACAGCCATTCCACGGCGTGCTCAAGCCTGCCTTGACATGCCCGGTGGACACTTTGAACATCTGCCTTAAATTGTGCATATACTTCTGTTGATATGTTCAATAAAGTATTTTTTTCTTGCACCGGCAATGACATCATGCTTTGTTTTTCCCATTTTTCTCGTAAACTATGGATCATACAGGAACACTTCTTTGGGAAGTATTTATGTACTCGCAACGAGGAATCTAGCTGTGCAGAGTTTATGCGGTCGTTTGGGGCACCCTGTATATATATATATATATATATATATATATATAAAATCGAATATATTATATAAAAAAATAAATTGGGGGTTTAAGAAGATAGGAAGATATATAACTGTAACAAGTTAGCAATTGAATTATGAATACTTTAATGTCCCCCAAAAAATATATTCAAAACACAAAATAATTGCTTACTATACTTTTACTACTTTTTATTATTAATACTTGTAATTTTCATTTGAAAAACCACGCATAAAATGCAAATGAAAATAAGTTCGAATCACACAGACGCAAACACACACAGTCGGACAGATATATATATATATATGCAATTATATTGAAATTCCAAGAATTATCTAGGTATACAAGTTGTTTATTATAGAAGATTCAGCGAACAGACAGGAGGATCACATATTCCGTAAACAACCTCCAACAATGCGGGGGGAATATCACTAAATACCCATGACATGTTATCAGAGTATTTCCAGTGATTGTTATGTAGACAGCTTAGAAATATTTTGGGGAAAAAAAGGATAATGATGACAAAATAAAAGCAACAAACCAATGTTTGTATTACCGTTCTGACAATATATAAGTATAAGAACAAATGATTTGTTTATAACGTTCTTTGGTAAGTTATAAGCAATCAAGTTCTTATTAGTTTTTTTTTCATATCCCTTTTTTGCATTGTTTTGAAAATACGGGCATTGTTTTGTATTGTTTTGAATGGGTTCTTGAAATTTGAAAAAAATATTTATATATCATTTTTTTTCTTAATTTAGCAATGAATTATGTATTATTGATCGTAATCAGTTATTAATTGCTATAAGAGATCTTCTTTTTAAATTAATATTATCAAATTTATTCATCGTTCTTGCTTGCAACAGGATAATACGAATTATTCCCACAAAAAGATGCAAAAATTTATATCAATTATAAGAATATTTAGTTAATAAATGTTAATTGAAAGATTTTTAATACCATATTAATTAAAGGAAAGTAAGAAATCCCCCAAACCAGCCTTCATCTTCAGTATTTTCTCAAAAACATACGGAGGAAGTGTGAAGGATCTATACGGAACTTTATCTCTAATATTCTTAGGCGTCTTTGGGGATTGTAAATTCGCGTATATTTCCAACCAGCTCTGAAAGGAGAAAACGGGATATACAAATGAATTAAGGTATTTAAGGAGAGCGTTGTAAGTTAGCAGATAGAAGGCTATTGAGCCAAGAGAAATAGTGACGAATGTTAAGAAGATTCAAGTGGATTGCGTGATTTGAGTCTTACTGTTATTAGTCAGCTAAATACCATTGGAAGGATTGATGTACATGGAGAGAACGACATTATAGCCAGGTGATATTTAAAACTTAGTTTATCTGACCACAAGAGTTAGTATACACTCACGTCCATAAATTAAGGATAATTCAGAATCACACAGAAATTGAACTCTAAAATAAAAATTTCACCTATAGAATTATCACACACATCTTGAAAAAGAATATGCAGATTACAGGAAGCCACCAGATGGCGCGGATAGTACGTCACAATGACGAGAGTGTAAGTGAGTGAGTGAGTGAAGATTAACGTCGCACTGTTCAGCTACACGAGGGCTTTTGGCGACGGACCACGTAATTTTGAACCATGGTCAAGTGACGTGGACGACACCTGAGCTGGCACCTCCTCTCCTAACTACCACACCACACCAACGGGAGGAGTTTCAGCTCTCGACAGATTTAGCGTGCATCGCTGCCCTACACGGCGGGTCTTTAGTGGTACTGGGCTCGAACTCGTGACAAAGCCAGCCACGATCCGATGCCTATACCACTCGGCTACCGCGGCCACGACGAGAGTGTAAGAGACGGGTATGTAAGAAATGGTGGCAAAAAAGTAAAATTGTTCACAAGCGCTTTAAAAGCCTTTCAGTGCAATAACCGCATAGTTATGGCACAAAGGAAGCATTTGAATGATTTTTTACGTGGTAGAATTATTGGACGACTGGAATGTGGACGTACCCAGCTGGAAGTATCCGAGGAACTTGGAATCGCCCAGAGTGTCATCTCCAGGCTTTGGCAACGATTCCAAGATGATGGTAATGTGAGTAGATGTTACAGCACAGGTCGCCCCCGAGTTAGAAGGCCGAATGAGGACCAGTATTTGGCAGTTACTGCCAAAATAAACAAAATTGAGCACAGCATCAGACCTGTCTCGTCAGCTCTCTTCAGCTACCGGTACGACAGTTTCAAGGCAGACCGTGTACATACGCTTAGGGCACATTGGTCTATATGCTTGTAGGCCTGTCAGATGTGTTCCACTTACCGCAACTCACTGCCGCCTGCGATTAACCTGGAGTAGAGAGCATGCATTTTGTGGACACCACAACAGTGGTCTTGTGTGATGTTTTCCGACTAGTCCAGGTTTAGTTTGCAGTCTGATTCTCGCCAGACTTTAATATGGAGAGCGCCAGGTACCCGTTACCACCAAGAGAACACCATTGAACCACACCTTTACGATGGTGCAGGATGGCTCGTTTGGGGAGGAATTATTCTTGGTTCCAGAACGGACCTGCATGTTCAGAGTGTAACGATGACAGACCACATCTATCGGGATGTCATTCTGGAACAACATGTACGTTTGTCTCGGGGCGCCATGGGTGCTGAATTTCTGTTTATGGATGACAACGCCCGTCCTCACCGTGCAAACCTTGTAGACGAATGCCTTCAATCGGAGGATATCACGCGTATGGATTGGCCAGCATACTCACCGGACTTGAATCCATTAGAGCATGTGTGGGATATTCTTGGCCGATGAATTGCAGCCTGTCCACTCCCTCCCATCTGTCTACCGGAACTTCAGAGGGCATTGCTTGATGAGTGGTGTAATATTCCCCAAGATCAGATTGATAATTTGATACTCAGCATGCCTAGGCGTTGTAAGGCCTCTATTGCATCGTCCGGGAGACATACTCCATATTAACCATCATACTAACCATGTTATACTGTTTTTTGTAAATAGGTTCTTTTTTGAAAATTGCTCCAGGGAGTAAAAATCGCAATTTTTATTAATTATGTCAAACATATAGCATCTTTTTTGCTCTTTACCTTTTGTTTAATAAATAGACTTTACAAATAAGTCAAATTTGTTTTTGCTTCTGTCTCTTTCTTTGCCTGAACTTCATTATCCTTAATTTATGGACATGAGTGAATAATAAAGTTAGTGTAAAGTTAATTAATGTTAGTAATTCAAGTTGCGTATATTTCTCGATCCTCTTATTCCGGTAAACCCGTTCGATATTGAGCTTAGCAGTTGATTAATATCATATTCTGTGACTTAAATTAATATTATAAAGGTAAATCCTTTTGACGTAGACATATTGTTTAATATTTGTATTTAGAAGGTTGCTGATTGAATCAATTGAATAAATATAATTTGTTATTGTAAAAATGGTGTCTGGTAATTCTTTGCATCAATTCAATCTTAGTGTCCAGGTTGGAACTCAGGGGGGTTCTCACATAAGTAAAAAAAATAAAGAGTCTTTTGCGATTTATCTTTCCAAGGTTTGACACCAACGCTATTGTCCAGAGCTGTATGAGAGGAAGTCAGCCAGGGACGTCTTGAGGCCCTGGGCCCCTAACCAAAAGTAGACCCTGAGCCCTTACACAAATGTAGACCCCATTTGTGATCCTTAAAAGTAGAGGCTACATAGCATATGTTGTCAAATACTCGTACAAACAATAACCCGAAACAAATAAATGTGCATGACTTATAATCATACAAATCGACTCGATCGACTGCCATTTTTTGACTGAATGAGTAATCATGGCGCATGATGGTAGTCCTAAGCCTATATATGAACGAGGGTCATTACATGTAGCCAGGTGACATATTGTGCGATATTCCCAGTTTTTTGGAGAATACAATCGGAAAAAACATCTGACAGTTGAAATTATTTTAATCATGATCTTATTAAGGCCTAGTCGTAAACGAGAGGTGCTCCCCACTCTGTTTGAGACTCTAGGCCCGCGCCTAGTTGGCTCATGCCTTAAGATATCCCTGAAGTCAGCAAAGTCCCTATACAAAGTGTCACTCGTCTTCCCTCGACGTCGTCGAAGGTGTAGCCGACCGTTCAACATGGCAGGTCCATTGTCAATCTGCACCAAGGAGGAAAGGAAGGCAGTGATTCGCTTTTTGTTTTGCGGAAGGTGTGATACCTGCGCTGGATACTAGCCACCACTTCCATCGTTATACCCTCAACGACAACAACCCCCAGTAGTTGACGTCGATAGACCGCCCAATCTTTTGTCGTCACATAAAGAAGTTTTTTCCTGTTTGGAGCGTTCTATCCATTCGTAAATCTTGCTGCGCGACAAGCAGCTGTCACCATACTGTGCTTGCACGCGACGAATAATTTTCGTCGCTTTCACACCTTCTGCAAACAAAAAGCTAATCACTGTCCACCTTTCCTTATTGATGCAGATCGACAATGGAGCAGCTATGCTGAATGATCTGCTAAACCAGGGGTGACTCTAAGGCCAGAAAAAGCGGATCCTGCCCAGGGCGACATTAGGATTGAATTTGATATATTTTCTTGAATATTATTGGGAGAGAATTTGGTATTTCATTTAATGTATCTTATTTCCTTATTTTGTAATCTGTATGTTTAATGTCAACTTCCTTTTATGTTGAAACTTGATGGGTTCGAGGCGAGAGTTAAATCATTAAATTTGATATGTTTACACATTTTTCACTAATAACTTTCCTCCATCTCTGAATGGGATCACAACGGTCATTCCTTTCACCCATAAGATGTACGGTGTCAGTGATCCAAAAGGAGACAGGGTTAATAAGAGTTTTGTTAGATAGAGAGCCACACTACATGTTTTATTTTAGTTTTGAGTGTATTTGCCATAGGTTAAAATAAACGCTTGCAAACCTCACCATCAGTAGACCCTTTTCAAAGAAATTCGCCTGCTGAAATACAATATTTCATCTGTTATTATTTCACTCTTTTGAAATAATAACAGTTAAATATGTCCTTCATTTCGAATCACTTTGTATTCTTTAAGACTTTTATATATATATATATATATATCATGTATTGGAGTAATACTTAGAATGACAGGAGAATGCAGCCGTTTATCATATTGTCTTTAATACTCAGCTGAGCAGTCTGTACTCCAAACCACGACAAAACGAGTCTTATTTCAGCGTCGATCAGGAGCCAGTGGGTCGTTCGCTCACTTGGTTCTTCGTAAGTTCGCCGGAGTCGAAGTCCTTATGCGGGAGACGGATTGAGTTGTTCTGGTAGGTTTTATCCCAACTGACACTTGAACAGTTCGGGATTCATCACACACACACACACACATATATATATATATAATGAAGGGCCAAAAAAACTGGTACAGGCATGCGTATGCAAATAAAGAGATATGGAACCAATCAGAGTACCGCGCTGCGATCAGTAAAGCGTGCAAAGACAACAAGTGTCTGGCACAGTTGTTAGATAGGTTACTTCTGCTACAATGGTAAGTTATCAAGATTTAAGTGAGTTTGAACGTGGTGTTATAGTCGACGCATGAGAGATAGGACATAGCATCTCCGAGGTAGCGATGAACTTTGGATTTTTACGTACAACCATCGTACGAGTGTACCGTGAATATCGGGAATCCGGTAAAACATTAAATCTATGACATCGTTGCGGCCGGGAAAAGATCATGCAAGAAAGGGACCAAGAACGATTGACAAAAATCACTAAGCGCGACAGGCGTGCAATCTTTCCGCAAATTGCTGCAGATTTTAATGCTGGGCCATCAACAAGTGTCACTGTGCGGACCATTCAACAAAACATCATCGATATGGGCTTTCGGAGCCGAAGGCCCACTCGTGTGCCCTTACTGACTGCACGACATAAAGCTTTACGCTTCGCCTGGGCCCATCAACACCGACAACGGACTGTTGATGACTGGAAACACGTTTCCTGGTTTGACGAGTTTCGTTTCCGATTGAATCGAGCTGATGGACGTGTACGGGTATGTAGACAACCTCTTAAATCCATGGACCCTACATATCAACAGGGGACTGTTTAAGCTGGTAGGGGCTCTGTGATGGTATGGAGCGTGTGCAGTTGGCGTGATTTGGAACCCTTGATACTCATAGATATGACTCTGGCAGGTTACAGGTACGTAAGCATCCTGCCTGATCACCTGGATCCATTCATGTCTATCGTGCATTCCAACAGACTTGGAGAATTTCAGCTGGACAATGTTACAACCCACTCTTCCAGAATAACTAAAGATTGGCTCCAGGAGCACTATTCTGAATTTAGACACTTCCACTGGCCACCAAAATCCCCAGACATGAACATTATTGAATATATCTGAGAAGCCTTGCAACGTGCTCTTCAGAAGAGATCTCCACCTCCTCTTACTCGTACTGATTTATGGCCAACCCTGATGGTGTATATTATCTCCAGCACTACTTCAGACAGTCGAATCCAGGCCCCGTCGTGTTGCAAAACTCCTGCGTGCTCGTGGGGGCCCTACGCGATATTAGGCAGGTGTACCAGTTTTTTTGGTTCTTCAGTGCATATATATATATATATATATATATATATATATATATATATATATATATATAACATTATATATATGTATATGTATATGTATATATATATATATATATTTGCTTTGAAGAGAGGGGCGTAATTTTCCATTTTTGTCCGGGGCGGTAAAAGTGCTGGAGCCAGCCCTGGCTACACTCCAACGACTACGAGGAAATACGAGTGACACGTAGTATAAAAGTGTTGCCGACTACCCCTCATTCATCATTGGATACTAGAATTGTTGCCAAACCTTTGTAAGAGAAATTGCAAAAGTCCCTTTTTCTGTTTGACTTTCCCTCGTGGAAACACAAAAAAGATACCATCTTTAAATTGTTTTTCTGTTTCAAAATTAATTCATAGTTACAATCATCCTAATTATATTTTTATAAATGATGATTTTTTTTCCAACACAAACTCACAATTTATTTAACTCTACGTTTCTTTAATGTATCATTTTGTCGCGTGTTAATTTTGATATTACCAGTTATAAAAGAAAAATAATAAATTAAGGTTTTTATTTAGGTAAAAATGTTTTTCATACTTATGAATTATTGAGTTACTTTTTACACTTTTCTGATGATGAAAGAAATCAATAGTTAATACGATTCAAGTCTTGAAAAGAAGTCTATATTTTTCAATAAAATATTTCTTAGCATACTGATTTTAATGATTGTTTCCTCATAAATCTTGATTAAAAAGATAAACTTCTCAAGATTTGGGAAAAAAAACAAAAGGTTAAATAATTCAGCTAATCTACTAGCAAAATAACAGAAATTATGTTTATGAATATTTTAATTTAAATATTCCCAAATATGATGGCATATGTTACTCATGTATGGAAAAGAGATCAAAGAGTAAACAAGAAATATAAAAAAATTCAATTCCTACTTAGATCGACAAAGAAAAATTTTATTTCAGCTACTTTTTATTAAATAGTTACAACTAATATAAATATGTATATACATAGGACAGAATCTCAACATTAAGTGGTAATTAATTTTTATTAATTATCATTAAAGTATCGTATTATCATCCAAAACAATCGTGTATATAAAATTTCAGTTCAACTGAATGCTTTAAAACGTGAGAAAGAAACCTTTTCAAGTTTTGACACAAGTCGCCAAAAGGGTTGCTAGGTCGCCAAAAATGATGCCAACGTGGCTGTATTTGTAATTCTTTAAATAATTAGCTCTAATCAATAATTTTTTATTAATTATAATTAAAGTATTGTCATCCAAAATAAATCGTGTATATAAAATTTCAACTCAATTGAGCGCTTTAAAATGTATTTTATTAACGATTGAAAATTCCACCAAGATAAGTAAATAAATAAAATATATATAGAGTGTGGGCTAATAGTAGGAATGGAAAAAAATGTAGTAAAACTTTTAATTTAAATAAGAGATTCGATTTGTTAATTTGATTAGTAAATTCATAATCAATTTTATGAATTAACTATGAAGACACAAAGAATGTAAAAGGCCTTGGAAAGATATAAATTTTGCATATTAAAATATATCTGTAATTATTAGACAGGGTGTTTCAAAATCCAACCGACAAATTCAGAGGGGTGGTAGTAGGAAACATAGTGATGAAAAATCTCCATAGAACATGGAGTCGCAAACCACGTTTAGTGGGAGTAATTCGCAAAAATTTATTAGACGTAAAGCATGTTTACAATACGAACAATGCATCTTATACACGTGATTTGGGCTTCGGTAGCCCAGTGGATCATGGCAGGCATGTCATGAGTTCGAGACCGGTACCACTAAAGACCCGCCGTGTAGGGCAGCGATGCACGTTAAATCTGTCGAGAGCTGAAACGTCCTCCCGTTGGTGTGGTGTGGTAGTTAGGAGAGGAGGTGTCAGCTCAGGTGTCGTCCACGTCACTTGACCATGGCTCAAAATTACGTGGAACGTTGCCAAAAGCCATCGTGTTTTTATACCGTGCGACGTTAATATTCACTCACTCGCTATACACGTGATTTCAAGTGGCTTCAGAAGACAAAACCCAAGGGATTGAGGTCCAGGAAGCGTGGAGGCCAAACAATAGATCCTCTGCGTCCAACACCTCCCCGGGTATGTAGCTTGGACGTGGTTACGCATGGCAATCGAAAAATATGCTGGTATTCCATCGTGCATGAACCTAACTTTCTGGTGCGCAGTGGCCAGTATGCTTTCACAGGATGTGCAGTAGGAAAACAAGGTATTTTTTGCGGCTTTCGGAAAGTATAAGTATATCCCAGTATTTTTTCGGCCTCTTCCTTCATCTGACTCATCGTCCTCCCGACGGCCACTATATCGTGATTTTCACCGACTGAACGCGGTTTTCACCTCATGTTCAATGGCAGTGTTTCTCAAAGTGTGGGGCGCACCTCCCTAAGGGGGCGTGATAACTCTACGAAGGGGGCGCGAGCATGTTAAAAAGTCGAAAACAAAAGATTATTTAAAAAAATTATTCATTTACCGAAATTAAACTAACAAAATACATTCTGACATGCTAAAAAATAAAGTATGCATTTACACTTATGTAATACTTATAAATATATTAGTACTCTGCGCAATGTATTTTATAATTAATTTAACAATACTAAATTAGAAAAAGTTTAATAATTACCAGTGACTCCTTGAGCTTGTCATATATAAGATTATATGCAAAAATTAACACTTATCTTAATAATTTGTACTGTTAATAATTAATCCTTTAATAATTACGCGTTTCGCCCTATTACACCACCATTTAACAAGTAAGTAAGCGAATGTGGTGTATTGGGGGGATAGAAAAGGGGAATAAATAAGCAAATCCTCTGAAATAAGAAAAATTCTTCGCGAACACTCAGTCAAGGTTATTTTATTACATTCCAAAGCCTACGAAATATAATTTTATGAATAGAAGTTCACAGAATAAATCGTACTTCCAAAAGACGTATATATACGTCCGTGTCCATTAACACATTGTATGCTCGAGACGTGTATTTACGCTTATTTACACTTAAAAGGTTAAAGTCGTATTGTAGGTTATGCATCGTTATTGTATGGAGAAGGGAGGAGGCAATGAAAATTATGAATGGATATTGGGTCGCTAATATTGATAGTTTGATAAGCACTGTTCTGTGGTTATTTTTCATTCTCATGCTGCCTATCATCTCTTTGTCGGTCAAATCGAAGAATTTTTCTGAGGTCTAATGCCTTTATCACTTAAGGTATCCGACTTCGTTCAGAAAAGTTATTTTGCAAAAACGTATAAATGGATAATATTTATGATATTTAGTGTTATTCAGATTAGAAAATGTATATAAAAAATTTTTAAGAATGGTATTACAATAAAAAATTATTTAAGTACAATATTTTGACAAAAAATGAACATAGAATGACCCAATTTCAAAATGTTCTCCTTTTGTGAAAAATGCTTCTATTATAATAATATTTTACCTGTGAATAGCTCAAACCTCTCCGTACAGAGGCTCAACTGGAATTTTTGAAATATATAACTTAGAAGTGGGTTTATCCGTGTTTTACGACAACAGTGGGGAGAAATCTTTAGAAAAATACACCGATAATTATTTCAATTGGTTGTAACTCTGAAAGTAATGTGAATTTTTCAAAAATCGTATTTGAGCCTCTGTACAGAGGTTTGAGCTATGTACAGGCAAAATATTATTGTAATAGAAGCATTTTTCACAAAAGGAGACCATTTTGAAAAAAGGTTATTCTAAGTTAATTTTTTTCCGAAATATTGTATTTAAATAATCTTTTTGTCAAAATGTCCTTAAAACAATTTTATACATGTATTCTAATCTAAGTGACACTAAATATCATGGAAATTATCCATTTATGCGCTTTTTTAAAATCAAGGTTCCAAACGTAGCCGGAAACCTTAATGCAGTAGAAAACTCAACGAATTGTTTTTCTTGGATCTACGAGTAATAATCCTTATTTTAACACCTGTTAATCCTCAAGAAAATTTCTAATGTCGCTGAAATTTTATTGTAGTTTGTTTTGAGTAGTATTATTATTTAGTCTATTTATTTTAAAGAAGTTATATTCCTTATGAACTTTAAGAATTGTAATTCTAAAAGTATAAAAAATTTTTCAAAAGCCTTGAATAAATTGCTCCAAAACATTAAAGCTCTACCTACGTACATTTCAAATTTCTTCGTAAAAATGAGAGTGTGCGTTACACGGCGAATATACCTAAAAATTTAAAAATACAGCTTGATAGTATATGCGCGCCTTATATATACGGCGTTGTGCATTATATATACGACTCTACACGTTTTTAGCAGGATTTTACAATAATTAAAAGAAGAGGAAAAAAGAATACTTTAAGTATATTAAATCATGAATTTGGGAATTCCTAAATAGCAGTTTTTATATATAGCAAAGATAGAATCAATTAAAGTATCCGACTACATTCGAAACCGTGATTTTGCAAAAGCGTATAATTGGATAATATTTATGATATTTAGTGTCACTTAGATTAGAAAAAGTATATAAAATCGTTTTAAGAATATTTTTACGATAACAAATTATTTAAGTACAATATTGTGACAAAAAATGAACATAGAGAATGACCCATTTTCAAAATATTCTTCTTTTGTGAAAAATGCTTCTATTATAATAATATTTTGCCTGTATATAGCTCAGACCTCTGTACAGAGGCTCAGCTAGAATTTTTGAAATATATACCTTAGAAATGGATTTATCCATGTTATACGACAACAGAAGGGAGACATTTTAAGAAAAAACTGAAAGTAATGTGACTCTGAAAGTAATGTAAATTTTTTTAAAAATCATACTTCAGCCTCTGAACAGAGGTCTGAGCTATATATACAGGCAAAATATTATTATAATAGAAGCATTTTTTACAAAAGGAGAATATTTTGAAAAAAGGTTATTATAAGTTAATTTTTTGCCAAAACACTGTATTTAAATAAAAAAAATTGTCAAAAGGTCCTTAAAACAATTTTATATATGTATTCTAATCTAAGTGACATTAAATATCACGAAAATTATTCATTTATGCACATTTTTAAAATCATGGTTCCGAACGTAGTCGGATACCTTAAAAGTACCTGATATTTTTCCAATGCGGTTTCATTTTGACTGCTTTATTTTATTTAAAAAGTAAGACTATTCGAGTTTTACTTGAAAGCTATAAGATTTTAAAATTATATTAGTAATTGTACATTACAAAATTACATTGGTGTTTGATTACTTTAATGGTACACACACTTTTAATAATGTACTATATTTGTATTTTCAGAACATAAATTGCTGAGCAGAGTTTAATAATAATTCGTTTAAAAATCTTACATTTTAAGCTTAGAAGGTAGCATGAGAATAAAAAATTGTTTTCTTTGAGAAAACCTTTCTTTATCTGTAATCACACAAGAAGGATTTTAAATATTTATGTAACAAATAGAGCAACAACACACACATTTAAAAACTTAAAAAAATTATAACTATTCATCAGAAATTTTATGTGCGACATACAAGTAAATGCAGAACAAAAAATAGCTGAATTTCAGGAATATAAATTATATATTTTAACATTTTATGCCCCATGCTATGTCAAACATTATTGCATTAGCATTAAATTTTATGTGAAACATATTACGATATTTTGTACAATAATGCTGAAATTAAATAAAGAATATGTTGCATTTATTTTTCTGAAAAAAGTTGACTGCAAATTTATGTCTCAAAAACCAATACTCTTTTTCCTCATGTTTTGTTTAATGCATAATCGATATCAATAAAGAATAACAACGTTATTCATCCAAAATGGCATTACAATGCTTTATGAAATATTTAAAAACTTAATTTTCTTTTCTGTAGCATTATTGCATTACCCCATCTTTTATTTCCTTATTCAGTCTCGATAAATAAAAAAAAACAATGAATCATGAATAACAGATCTAATCATAATAATGATGCCATTAGCGTTTTCTTGTTTTGTGAATTTGTTCGTATAGTTTAAAAGCATAAGTAAGCCCTAAAACTATTATCGATTAAATCTCTCTCTCTAATAGCAGTTCTATATATATATATATACACTGCTGGACAATTGCTAAGGACGGATCACAAATTGCTATGTAGCATAACATTACGCGAGACATGAGGCCTAGTAGGATAAAATATAGTTGCCACACTGTTCAGACATTAGAATAAAGAGTATTTATTGTTCTGGAAAGTACAAAAGCTGTGAAATATCTGAAAGAAAAAAAAATGTTCATTTGATCTGCGTACGGAGAAATGGAACAATGCATCTAAAAGTCAGCAGACACCTTAAAGAAAGGTATCAGTACGGGATATGTCCGCCGTGGAGTGTGATGCAACATTCCACACGTCGTACCATACTTTGCACAACATTATCCAGCAGCTGTTGAGGCAATTTATCCCATTCCTCTGTGAGTGCACGGATGAGGGTGTTCTTATTTGTCGGAGGATAGTTTCGACCAGCAACTTGCCTCCCCAAAGCATCCCACACATTTTCAATGGAGTTTAGATCTGGAAAACGCGCTGGCCATACGAGCCGTTGAATACCCTCGCTGTCTAGACAATCCTGAACAGCGAGTGTTCGATGACATGTTGCGTTGTCGTCCATAAAAACAAATTTATCACCGACAGCACCACGAAAAAGACGAACATGTGGAAGTAGAACTTCATCAATGTATCGTTGGCCCGTCATAGTCCCATTCGCAACCACATGTAGGCGCGTGCGGCCATTGATCATGATGCCGGCCCACACCATGATGCTGCATGTCGGATATCGGTCATTTTCCTGGATATTTTCTGGACGATAAGGAGTACCACTCTCGCGCCAGATCAATTGGCGTCTACAATCCGATGACAGACTGAACCTACTCTCATCTGAGAATAGTACGCATGCCCAGTCCTGTTCAGTCCAATTGCCATGCTCACCACACCGTTGCAAACGGGCAGTACGGTGCTGTCTGGTCAATGGGACACACACAACAGGTCTGCGTGCGTATAGTCCTCCTTCCCTCAAACGTCTGGCAACAGTTTTTCAGGAGATCTGCTTTCCTGAGGCAGCAAGAAACTGATTTGCCACCTGCTGAGCTGTGGTGCTCCTGTTCCTTTTTGCTGATAGGACGATATATGTGTCTTCTGCAGGCGTCGTACTTCTAACACGACCTCCCCCGTGCCGTCTACTACACATTCCAGTAGTTTTAAATGACTTCCACAGCCGTGAAACAACGCTGTGAGCGATGTCGAACTCCCTGGCAACATCTGTTATTTTTCGCCCTTCTTCGATCTTTCCAATAATTCGGCCACGCATAAAATCATCTCTGTGATGTCGGGAAGACATGCCAAAAATTTTAAGTTCGTCTATTAAATCTTTCCCGTAAAACTTTGACTTGAAACAACAACTGTCCACACGCGTCAAAACCTTTAAAGCTCTTATGAAAGCTATCACGTGATGAACAGACGTGGAAAAAAAATTTGCATACTCATACTTCTTCTTACTAATATCCCGCACTTATTCTAATTTTAAGGACCCTAATGCTAAGAACTGATAACACTATCATCCATAGCAACCACAAAAAAAAAGGAAGCAAAATGTGGAAAATTAGAATAAGTGCGGTATATTAGTAAGAAGTATGAGTATGCAAATTTTTTTCCATGTCTGTTCATCACGTGATAGCGTTCATAAGAGCTTTAAAGGTTTTGACGCGTGTGAACAGTTGTTGTTTCAAGTCAAAGTTTTACAGGAAAGATTTAATAGACGAACTTAAAATTTTTGGCATGTCTTCCCAAAATCACATAAATGATTTTATGCGTGGCCGAATTATTGGAAAAATCGAAGAAGGGCGAAAAATAACAGATGTTGCCAGGGAGTTCGACATCGCTCACAGCGTTGTTTCACGGCTGTGGAAGTCATTTAAAACTACTGGAATGTGTAGTAGACGGCACGGGGGAGGTCGTGTTAGAAGTACGACGCCTGCAGAAGACACATATATCGTCCTATCAGCAAAAAGGAACAGGAGCACCACAGCTCAGCAGGTGGCAAATCAGTTTCTTGCTGCCTCAGGAAAGCAGATCTCCTGAAAAACTGTTGCCAGACGTTTGAGGGAAGGAGGACTATACGCACGCAGACCTGTTGTGTGTGTCCCATTGACCAGACAGCACCGTACTGCCCGTTTGCAACGGTGTGGTGAGCATGGCAATTGGACTGAAC
This sequence comes from Trichonephila clavipes, assembly GCA_019973935.1. Classification (NCBI taxonomy): domain Eukaryota; kingdom Metazoa; phylum Arthropoda; class Arachnida; order Araneae; family Nephilidae; genus Trichonephila; species Trichonephila clavipes. The sequence continues at coordinate 157,521 of BMAU01020257.1, read as the reverse complement.
AGGACTGGGCATGCGTACTATTCTCAGATGAGAGTAGGTTCAGTCTGTCATCGGATTGTAGACGCCAATTGATCTGGCGCGAGAGTGGTACTCCTTATCGTCCAGAAAATATCCAGGAAAATGACCGATATCCGACATGCAGCATCATGGTGTGGGCCGGCATCATGATCAATGGCCGCACGCGCCTACATGTGGTTGCGAATGGGACTATGACGGGCCAACGATACATTGATGAAGTTCTACTTCCACATGTTCGTCTTTTTCGTGGTGCTCTCGGTGATAAATTTGTTTTTATGGACGACAACGCAACATGTCATCGAACACTCGCTGTTCAGGATTGTCTAGACAGCGAGGGTATTCAACGGCTCGTATGGCCAGCGCGTTTTCCAGATCTAAACTCCATTGAAAATGTGTGGGATGCTTTGGGGAGGCAAGTTGCTGGTCGAAACTATCCTCCGACAAATAAGAACACCCTCATCCGTGCACTCACAGAGGAATGGGATAAATTGCCTCAACAGCTGCTGGATAATGTGCAAAGTATGGTACGACGTGTGGAATGTTGCATCACACTCCACGGTGGACATATCCCGTACTGATACCTTTCTTTAAGGTGTCTGCTGACTTTTAGATGCATTGTTCCATTTCTCCGTACGCAGATCAAATGAACATTTTTTTTCTTTCAGATGTTTCACAGCTTTTGTACTTTCCAGAACAATAAATATTCTTTATTCTAATGTCTGAACAGTGTGGCAACTATATTTTATCCTACTAGGCCTCATGTCTCGCTTAATGTTATGCTACATAGCAATTTGGGATCCGTCCTTAGCAATTGTCCAGCAGTATATATATATATATATATATATATATATATATATATATAATGCTATATATATATATATATATATATATATATATATATATGCTATATATATATATATATATATATATATATATATATATATATATATATATGCGTGTGTGTGTGTGTGTGCGTGCGCAGATGGTTATCAAAATAATGGAAACACCTTAGATCAGTGCTTTTCAAACTTTCAATATTTACGACCCAATATTCAAACTTAATTTTCATCGTCACCCTTTTCCATGCAAATAGCAATTCATTGAATTCAAGAATGCTATACTTTGATGCTAAGCCTACAATACGACTTTAACCTCTTAAGTGCCACCAGCGTCTGTAAACGTCTCGCTCAGACAGTGCTTTAATTGCCTCAGACGTATAAATACTTCCTTCTGAAATACGATCTTTTCTGTGAACTGCTATCCATAAAATTATTCCGAAGGCTTTGGAATGCAATAAAAGGACCTTGACAGTGTTTACGAAGGATTTATTATTTTAGAGGATTTGCTTATATATTCCTTTTCTTCCCTGCCCTCCCCCCAATACATCACATACCCGTGCCTTCGTGGAAAACAGTAGCATTGGGGAGCGAATCACGTAACTTTTAATCTACAGTTAAGGGATTAATTATAAAGTGTGCAAATTATCAAGATAAGTGTTAATTTTTTATGTAATTTTATATATGACAAGCCCATGGGGCTACTTGTAAATATTAAACTTGTTCTTAACTTAGTATTGTTGAATTAGTTATAAAATGCATTGTGCCGTACTGATACATTTATAAGTATATGATATCAGTGCAACTCTGTATTTTATTTTTTATTACGCGTCAGAATGTATTTTAATTGTTAATTTTGCATAAATTAAGAATTTTCTTAAATAATCTTTTGTTTTCGACTTTTCAATATACTCGCGATCCTCTCGTAAAATTATCACGTTCCCCTAGGGGGGGGGGTGCCCTACAGTTTGAGAAACGCTACCTTAGATTTATAAAAAATTATTTATTAGTATAGCGTAGGACCACCTTTGGCATGTAATAAAGAGAGCTTCGATTCCCGTAAGAGTCAATTCATATAAGAGTTGAATAGTGTTTAGAGGAATATTATACCATGAATTATGGAGATATTGTGAAAGTTCTGGGAGGGATACCGGTGGAGGGTATCGATTCCGTATTAAACGCTTTAACCTTTTATCTACCTCATTATGATTTACTGCAGTGTTTATCATGCAATACTTTTTTTTTAATCACTACATTGAAAATTAAGGGATATACATAAATAAATTACTCAACTTTGAGAAATTTATTCCGTTAGAGCTAATTAATTAATTAAAGGTATTCAACTGTTAAATTACTCTTCACTTAAAATAAATAATCAAATCATTTTCTAAGGTCTTCATTAACGTACAAAATTAAAATAAGACACCTATCTTTTGATATTGACTATTTTTTTGGAACCAAAATGACAATCTTCACAATCAGTTGAAAACGCAATTTCTGCTCTAAAACTATTCGCCTTCCCCGCTAAAATACTCATCATAGAACCCGTACTGTCATACATCTTAGAAGAGTGGATTTGAAAGAATATTCCTGCTAAGTATCGTCAGAGTATTCATACAAATGGTTATTCTATGTAATTTCAAAGTGAGTGGTACTTATAAGTACCGTCGGTAGATAAAGGGTTAAACTAAGCCACAATGATTCAATTAAAATGTGTTCGGGTGATTATGCGGTTCAAGATAGATGTTTAACTTCAGCCTTGTGTTTCTCAAAACATGATTTGACAAATACCGGTACATGGATAGGTGCTCCATCATCCTGGAAAATTCCATTTCCTGCAGGAAACAAAGTTTGCATAATAAGATAGACCTTGTCAGGCTAAAATTTCTCTATACTTCTCCTTAGGGATCCTTCCTTTCAGGATAACAATCGGTCCAGCAAAAAACCACGACATGATTGCTCATATTATGACAGATCGACCTCTATGCTTGACAGCTTGAAGGAGGCAATGACTCCTACGCATGAGCAGATTTCCTCCTAATGAGCACCCGTCCTGTTGCAAGGCTATAATGATTCTCAGGCTGTGACAGAGACCCCCCAAAAAAACAAGTCACATAACCAAAGGAGGGACGATTTTCCCCGGGTTCGACCATTACTTCACCAGTGCTTTTGTTTTTGCATTTGTATATATTTTAGCATACTTTTAATCTTTATTATGATTCATTGATTATTGCAAAATGTTGCTAAATTCACATGTTTTTCCTTATTAATATGCCTCTGATGCTTTACTTTTAATATTTTCTTTGCAGGTAAATGTTCCTTTTGTTATTTTATCTGATTGAAAACATTTTATATTGAGTCAGTTTTTAATTAGATGTTTCTCACATTGTTATGAGCCTTTCACGAGTGATATTTCTCCCTTTTTCCTGGAAAATATTAGGCATCCTTCTAACGTATTAATATATATAGCTCTCATCTGAAAATAATCTAAATGAAAATTAAAAAAATAATCAACATAAATGTGGAAATATTAGTCTATGACCTGAAAAGAAATAAATGTCGTAAGCTTTATATTCCTGACAGCCACTGCGAGTAACAAAGCATTCCCTTCTTTCGTGACGTCATCAAAACACTATAGCGGCCTGTTCCTTCAAGAAAGTATTGCCTGTTGTAGCGGAAAGTGTGAAAGAGACGATTCGTCAGACCATGTTACTTTCTTCCACTGTAATCATTGACACAGGAGAATCCAGATACTCATTGAGTTCTGTGGTCTCTTTTGCTGCAGTTATTTGCTTTTTAGACATTACAATTCTCTTCAATACCCGTCGGTCTCTTTCACTGAGATTCTATTTCCGTTCTCTATTTTCCTTTGCCGAATTTATTTGCCGCGCTATGTGTATAGTGTTATGATTTTAGACACCGTCCTTCCAGAAATGCCTAAAAATTGAGATGTTTGGGTCACACTTGCTCCAGATAGGCGAAATTCTACAGTTTGGCCTCTTTAAAAGTCTGAGATTTCCGACATTTTACGCTTTTGGAAAAAGTCAAGACTTACAGACTTCAATAAATCTACCTCATACTACTATAATATATGCATTTCTATTTATAAAAAAACCGTTAGCTATTATTATATTTTAATGCTTACGAAGTAAATTCAAAAAAAATGTCACTTTTATTCATAGATGTTTCAATTATTTTTATAACCATCCACCAGCATATATATACACTGAAGAGCCAAAAACACTGGTACAGGCATGCGTATGCAAATAAAAAGATATGGAACCAATCAGACTATGGCTCTAAGGTCGGTAAAGCCTATATAAGCCAACGAGTATTTGACACAGGTGTTAGATAGGTTACTGCTGCTACAATGGTAAGTTATCAAGATTTAAGTGAGTTTGAACGTGGTGTTATAGTCGGCGCATGAGAGATAGGACATAGCATCTCCGAGGTAGCGATGAATTTTGGATTTTCACGTACGACCATCGCACGAGTGTACCGTGAATATAGGGAATCCGGCAAAACATTAAATCTATGACATCGTTGCGGCCGGGATAAGATCATGCAAGAAAGGGACCAAGAACGATTGACAAAAATTACTAAGCGCAACAGGCGTGCAATCTTTCCGCAAATTGCTGCAGATTTTAATGCTGGGCCATCAACAAGTGACACTGTGCGGACCATTCAACGAAACATCATCGATATGTCGTTTGGGAGCCAAAGGCCCACTCGTGTGCCCTTACTGACTGCACGACATAAAGCTTTACGCTTCGCCTGGGCCCATCAACACCGACATTGGACTGTAGATGACTGGAAACACGTTGCCTAGTCTGACGAGCCTCGTTTCCAATTAAATCGAGCTGATGGACATGTATGGGTATGTAGACAGCCTTATGAATCCGTGGACCCTGCAGATCAACAGGGAAATGTTCAAGCTGGTGGAGGCGCTGTGATGGTATAGGGCGTGTTCAGTTGGCGTGATATAAGATCCCTGATACATCTAGATACAACTGGGATATGTACGTAAGCATCCTTTCTGATCACCTGCACCCATCAATGTCCATTGGGCATTCCGACCGACTTGGGGAATTTCAGGACACCTCAGTCGCAGGACAATGCGACTCCCAGAATTGCTACAGAGCTGCTCCAGGAGCACTCTTCAGAATTTAGACACTTCCACTGGCCACCCAAATCCTCAGAGATGAAAATTATTTATATATCTGGGATGCCTTGCAACGCGCTTTTCAAAAGAGATCCCCCTTTTTACTCTGACTGATTTATGGACAGCCCTGCAGGATTCATGGTGCTAATTGCCTCCAGCACTATTTCAGACATTAATCGAATCCATGCAATGTTGTGTTGTGGTACTTCTCCGTGCTTGTGGAGGTCCTACACAATATTAGGCAGTTGTATCAGCTTTTTTTTTGGCTTCTCATTGTATATATGTATATACATATAAATGCAATTGAGTCTTGATTACTAATATGCCCAGCTAACAATGATGAAAACATACTTATATACAATAATGTTTTACTATAATAAGGACTTATTTGGGTTTGAAATTCCTAACTAAGCACATGCATTCAAGTAAAGAGGGTTTTTTCTTTTAAAAGAGTGTATAATTTTATCAGCTTATAATTTTCTGTTTATCAAATCTAAGAAATATTTCACTGTATTTAAAAGTGAAAAGGGAAGAGCAATGCAAATATAGATCTTTCATCATGAATTTTCTCTACGCCCAGAATATTTTAATACCTATTCAATTCTAGATAAGCAAATAAATAAATTTTGAATAGCGACGATTGTTCTATCATACTGGAAATTCCTTAATGTGGATTTTTTTAAAAAAATAAAGTAAATAATTCCTGATGTTAACAGAACAACTAAGTTAAATTTCAGAAGTAAGTTTTACACATGTACTGCTTGCTATATTTCCCCCCTTTTTTATGGTATATTTTCCAAAACTCTTGCCATTTATCTAAGTTACAAGTATATTTTTTATGTATTTCTTTTATTAGTTTCAATTCATTCATAATCTATTAAACTTATAACATTTAAATTACATTGGGATGAACTAAAAATTGTCTGCATAACCTTAGTGTATTTATATATTTTGTTCTATCCATTCATACCTATAATTTTTCAAAAGTATGAGTGTGTCCTTTACATACATTAGACTAGAAAAAATTTGACTTGTTTGTAAAGCATATGAAATGTGTTCAGAAAGTTATAAACACAATACATTTCTTTTGATAATATACTGCTTGCTTTCTAGCTCGGACTTAATTTCCGATGCTCCGTCTCATTTAATTTAAGAGTCATTAAGAGTAAGCAACCTGTCAAATTCTTTGAGTATTTCAATTCATACATTGTTTTTACTTTTTATGGATAAGCTTTGAGAGAATGTACATAAAGTTCAAATTCCCTCTCAAATTTAATACTTTTTAAGTTTCAAGAGGAAAAGGATAGTTTTCATTGATATTTGTGTGGCAGCAAAATTATCATAGTTCAGAATTTTTGTCTATTTTTGTCACATATTAAACCTCTTCTAAAGTTTTATTTTTTTTCATTTTACAAATAGGATGCACAGTCGAGGTTTTATGATAAGTATAGAAACGACAAAAACAGAAATTCGTTTTTGATTATTAAGGCAATTTTAAAAAATTAATTTTATTTCTCTAGGAGATATTACATTGAACATCGAGTTCAGTTTTCTGGATGTAAATCTCAAAAGAGCTCCATAACATAGAAAAGAATATTCAGTTATCATTTAAATACAAGTATCATCATTCTTAATTCAGTTCTCTTCCGGTGAGATGGTAAAAAATATCTTTATAAACTAGAAAAGCCAAATATATCAATCTAGGAATATTCTTCATTTAGAAAATGTTTTAATATATCACTAACCCTAAGCTTTCTTAGTTATTTAAAAATTCAATGAAAATGACAAACGTTTTCTATCATAAAAGCATCTTTTCAATTTGATTTAAAAAGGATGCTAAAAGCAAAAGATTCTATTCTTATTATTTTACTAAATTGAATTCAAGTGAAATATTGAAAGGGAAAAAAGATTGCATTACCATTCCAAGAGAACTGGTGCCTCGAATTACAGAGGCGTATACTATAATCCACGTCAATAACAGGCAAAGAACGAGCTTCCAGCTTATGGATAAAAATTCCGCGTCATCTGATGTTTGCAAAACTTCTTTCCTAAAATATAGAAAATAAGCAACACTCGAGTAAATTCATTTATTCTCGACGAAATATGTACTAATAGGATTTATATCCTTTCGTATTTGAAATAAGAGCTTTCTTTCATTAAATTTTGATGATAAAATTTAGTAAACTAAGACATTTTAAAACTGAAGTATTCTTTAAGCTAGAGAATAAAAACAGTATAAAAAATTACTTATAGTCAACATTGCAAAAATGTAATGCACTGTTACTAAGCACGCAAAGCAGATGTCTAATTTCTAGTTCGTTGATGTGAATTGTATTTGAATTATACTTTCAAAAGATTTCGAAAACTATTTAACACATAGAAACCAGTTTTGACTCATAATTAGTAAGACTTTAATTTGATTTCGCTTCTAAGTTAAAATTCATTTATTGCTTTCGAAAACAAAGAAATATGCTTCTTAATTATTCATCTCCGCATTGATTGATGAAAATAAACTTACTTGCTAATTTTAATTAATAATAAAGGGTGTTTTTTTAGAGGTATAGAACTTTAAATTGCAATAAAACAACGATGTATTATTCGACTGATATGAATTTTTTTTATTCGAAAGATAGTCTTGTGGCATTACATTTTAAATATGATTTCTGGCATAGAACTGCCACGGCTGGCTTGGATGTAGTCCAATCTGAAAGTCCAATTTTCGATGACTTTTTCCAACATTTGTGGCCGTATATCGGCAATAACACGGCGAATGTTGTCTTCCAAATGGTCAAGCGTTTGTGGCTTATCCGCAGAGACCAATGACTTTACATAGCCCCACAGAAAATAGTCTAGCGGTGTTAAATCACAAGAACTTGGAGGCCAATTCACAGGTCCAAAACGTGAAATTAGGCGGTCACCAAACGTGTCTTTCAATAAATCGATTGTGGCACGAGCTGTGTGACATGTTGCGCCGTCTTGTTGGAATCACAGCTCCTGGTCATCATGATTGTTCAATTCAGGAATGAAAAAGTTAGTAATCATGGCTCTATACCGATCACCATTGACTGTAACGTTGTGGCCTTCATCGTTTTTGAAGAAGGATTCCACCAGCCCATAAAGCGCACCAAACAGTCAGTTTTTCTGGATGTAACGGTGTTTAGACATACACTTGTGGATTAGCTTCACTCCAAATGCGGCAGTTTTGTTTGTTGACGTAGCCATTCAACCAGAAGTGCGCTTCATCGCTAAACAAAATTCGCTTATGAAAATCGGGAACAACGGCAATCTCGTTTTGGGCCCATTTGACGAATGTACGCCTTGCTTGATCATATTTAAAATGTAATGCTACAAAATTATCTTTCGAATAAAAAAAATTCATATCAATCGAATAATACATCGTTGCTTTATTGCAATTTAAAGTTCTATACCTCTTAAAAAAACACCCTTTACAATGAGAATGTCTTAATTTTTTAGTCCTCCCAGTTTATTCCATTAAATTTTTGATCTTAATAACAAATATATTCCGATTTTACACTAGAAAAGATTTTTATATTTTTGTTTTTCATCACTTTTATATATATATATATATATATATATATATATATATATATATATATATATATATATTGTGAATTTTCTAAAAAAATAGTTTTATTTAATTTTCATTAGATTTCCATAATTGATTTAAATTGGAGGTATTAATAACAAAATACGTTAAATAGATAGTGCATGGATTAAATCAGACATGGGGAGAATTAAACATTTTTAATTTTAAAAATATTTTAATTATTTTCCCTTTATTTTTTACTTTAAATAAACGTTAAAATCTCTGTATATACTTGGCGTTATCATCTCGGTGTTATCATAAAAAAAAGATGTCCGTAAATATTTTTTTGAAAAAATTAATAGATTTTCTGAAGTGTAGAATTTACGAAAGTTTTTTTAAATGAGATTTATTCCAACAATGATTATGGTTTACTCAATTTTAAGTTTTCATTTTATGTTTTTAACAACCAACTACCATATGCATCTGAAAAGGAGACGAAAATCACTGAAAATTATACAATTTTTTAAGAGCTGCTATACATTAATAAATATATCTTATAATGCAAAATACACTAAAAATAAATGTATAGGTATATTCCATTTTTACAGCTATTTATTTTAACAAAAAACTTGCTGTAATGTCATTAAAATACATGCATAATTAATCAATAAGCTCGTGGGAAACCGAGTAAAATAAGAATCTAATTTTTAACTGTTTGTAGGAAGCACCAACATTGGAAGGAATAATTTTGGGACTTACGTATTATACCGTTGACCAATTTCATCAAATCAAAATGCATCGCCAAATGCCGGAAATATGCAGGCAATAGTGGAAACCATTCCCGCTCGTGCCGAACACAATAATAATAATAACGATAGCATTTGATGATATATTTTGAATTGGCGATGCCTTTTCATATGGCTAAACTGGTGGAAGGTATTATCCGTAAATAATATATATAGAGACCGTAAAATCCGTCGCGTATAATGCGCACCTATACTTTCAAGCTGCAAATTTTAATTTTTAGGTATATTCACCGTACAACGAAGAAATCTGAATTTTATAAAAAAAAAATCTGAAATAAACCATCGCAATACTCTTATGTTTGGAAGCCATTTATTCGAGGTATAATTTCTCACTTTAGAAAAAAACAGAATACTTCTAAACTGCAACTCTTTAATTTCATAAGGGATGTCTTTTCCTTTAAATAAACAGTATTTTGACCCATTTAGATGACTAATTTTTTTTTATGCGCATTTTTTATTTTTATTTTTAAAGCTCTCATTTTTATACCCGACGTATAACGCACACCCGTAAATTTCGATCAATTTTTGTGTGTGTTTAAAGAGTGTGTTATACGCCGGATTTTGCGGTATATATATCTTGTTCAAATTTTCAATCGTTAATAAAATACTTTTTATTCATCCACTCAAGTTCAAATACATTTTTTTAAACTTGTAGGGGATGACACTTGATGTTAATACCATTTTTCAAATATAATTCATTAATTCTATTTAGTTAATGAATAAATAGTAAAACAAACAAAAGTAATAGTCCAGCACCAAATATAAAAGGGAAGATCGCAAGGAAAATTGCTTTCTATTTTGACACTTAATATTATGATTCTGTTATATGTATATACATAACAAATTTATATTTATTGTAATTATTTAATAAAAAGTAACTAAAATAAAAAAAAAATTTGTTGACCTAAGTAGGAATTAACTTTTTTTATATATTACTTGTTTTTTATTGAACATCAAAATACCATTTGTTTCTTAAAATCCCTTAAATTTCTGAATAACTGAACAGTAAATTTACTTTATATTAGATTTACTCGGTAAATAATTTAAAATCTATTCGCATACAAAATGCACTAGTTCTAAAAATCTTTTAGTTTTACTCCACTCGAGAAACACAAATCACTTCTTGCCCATTTTATAATCTGAGGTCAATAATCTGTTTCAGAGTAAAATGTATTCATTTCCCTGAAACCAGATGCGAGTGGCCTAAATAATTTGAAATTCCTCAAGTGTTATTACGTCGTATTTCAAATGGAAATATTCATCAAGCACCTAGTAAGGCCCCTTGCTCTAGTTTCATTTCGAATAATGTCTTCCGTCTGCCTAAACTACCTCACATATACTATTTTAAGACTAGACATTCAAAATTTACAAAAAGTAAAACAATAATTAATTTAATATGTAAGATATTGGATGAAGTATTATAAAAATGTAAATTCAACTTTGTTAAATGTAATTGAAACAAAAATTTAAAATAATTTTAATATAAATTTAATAATTCCTGTTCATAAGGAAAATATTATTTGCTCTAGATTGGAAAGGAATAAATATTATACGACAATAAACTTGAATATATATAGAATCATATAACAGAATCCTAATATCATAATCATATATAGAACAATATAACAGAATCCTAATATCATAATCATATATATATATTCATATAACAGAATCATAATATCATAATCATAAATAGAATCATATAACAGAATCATAATCATCTATAGAATCATATAATATTAAGGTATTCGACTACGTTCTGAGCCGTGATTTTAAAAAAGCGCATAAATGGATAATTTTCATGATATTTAGTGTCACTCAGATTAGAATAAATGCATTAAACTGTTTTAAGGACATTTTGAAAAAAAATTTATTTAAATATAATATTTTGGCAAAAATTAACTTGTGAATACCCTTTTTTCCAAATGTTCTCCTTTGTGAAAAAAATGGTTCTTAGTAATAATATTTTGCCTGTTTATAGTTCAGACCTCTCTACAGAGGCTCAACTAAAATTTTGAAAAATCTTCACATTATTTTCAGAGTTACCCCAATTGAAATAATTATTGGCGTTTTTTTTTCTTAAAATTGCTCCCCTCTGTTGTCGTAAATATGAATAAACCCACTTCTAAGTTATGTATTTCAAAAAATTCTAGTTGAGCCTCTGAGACAGAGATCTGAACTATATAGGTAAAATATTATAATATAGAACCATTTTTTCTCACAAAAGGAGAACATTTGAAAAAAAAAAGATTATTCTAAGTTAATTTTGCCAAAATATTGTATTTAAATAAAAAAAAAATTGTCAAAATGTCCTTAAAACAATTTTATGCATATATTCTAATCTAAGTGACACTAAATATCATGAAAATTTTCCATTTATGCGCTTTGCAAAATCCCGGTTCCGAACGTAGTTGAATACCTTAAGCCGATAAAATTAGAAACATTTTACAGATTTTTATGGATATTTATTCTTGCACTTGATATTTATGGTGCAAAATTCACAAGAAATATATCTTTTTGAAATGAAATAATAAAAAAAATCCTCTTTAATGCATTTAAAAACTTTATTTTAAGCTCATTTTTTTTTAAATTTATGTAAGAATTAAAATTTTGCTGCATTAAGATTATTTTTAAAATGTATAATTTTTGAAGAAAGAATTCAAATAATTTACAAATGAGAATCGACATATATATAAATTATCTAATAGAAATATTCTTATATTTTAAAGATGTTAATGACTCCAATAAATCAACATATTTTGAATTATGTGCAATATTTTGAGTTGTTAAATTTTTGACAGTAAAACTAAGGACCTACAACAACACAACAGCGTAACTAAGAATTTACAATTATTACTCTGTTTAAATTTAAAAGTTTTCGATGAAAAAAAATATTTTTGAAATTGCCTTATTAATGCTTTTTGAGAGCAACTTTAAATCTACAAAAATGAGTATTTTGAAATTGCAATTTATTTTTAAGGAAGAAGTGATAATAATTATTACATTCGGTAATATCCATTGTTCTATTCAATAGTTATTAGCTTTTGATACTGAAGGTTTTAAAATATACGACTTAATGACTGGCATTAATTTTATTTAGAGATTTTAATTTATTCAAATGCATATGAATAGGAAATATATTGAACAGATTCATAGTATGTTAAGTACTTATATAGAATATTTGAATGTGTCTTTTGAGAATAACAAAACATTAAAAAATTTTTATAATTGCTTAATTTAGGATGAAGTACGTTGAACGATATGGCAAAACATTTAATTGACTTTTCTCTCGTTGTGCCTGTGAAGGAAAAATATATCACGAGTAAACTCATTATTATATATATTTGAATAAAAAAATTCCATTTAGATAAACACTTTTCATCTCGTAGCTTTTAAAAAATTATCTTGTTTTTTTAAATTATATTTCTATAAATTGAATACAATAATACATAAAGGGTGTTTTTTAGAGGTATAGAACTTTAAATTGCAATAAAACAACGATGTATTATTCGATTGACATGAATTTTTTTATTCGAAAGATAATCTTGTGGCATTACATTTTAAATATGATTTCTGGCATATGACTGCCACGGCTGGCTCGGATGTAGTCCAATCTGGACGTCCAATTTTCGATGACTTTTTCCAACATTTGTGGCCGTATATCGGCAATAACACGGCGAATGTTGTCTTCCAAATGGTCAAGCGTTTGGGGCTTATCCGCATAGACCAATGACTTTACATAGCCCCACAGAAAATAGTCTAGCGGTGTTAAATCACAAGATCTTGGAGGCCAATTTATAGGTCCAAAACGTGAAATTAGGCGGTCACCAAACGTGTCTTTCAATAAATAGATTGTGGCACGAGCTGTGGGACATGTTGCGCCGTCTTTTGTAACCACAGCTCCTGGACATCATGATTATTCAATTCAGGAATGAAAAAGTTAGTAATCATGGCTCTATACCGATCATCATTGTCTGTAACGTTGTGGCCTTCATCGTTTTTGGAGATGGATTCCACCAGCCCATAAAGCGCACCAAACAGTCAGTTTTTCTTAATGTAACGGTGTTTCGACATACACTTGGGGATAAGCTTCACTCCAAATGCGGCAGTTTTGTTTGTTGACGTAGCCATTCAACCAGAAGTGCGCTTCATCGCTAAACAAAATTCGCTTATGAAAATCGGGAACAACGGCAATCTCGTTATGGGCCCATTCGACGAATCTACGCCTTGCTTGATGATCGTTTTGATGAATTGCCAAACCAAACTGAGAATAAATCACTTGACAGCTGTTAAATCGTTCGTCATCTTGGAAAGTAATGCCAACTTAAACTTCTATACCTGAAAAAAAAACACTCTTTATATTCCGACAAATTCTATAGTTTAGCACATATATAGTTTGAAACGGGTCTATTCGCATTCTTACTACTAATAATCCTCTTGAGGAATAATGGGTCTTTAAATATTATGCTATTGAAAACTTTCCTCCGAAGAAGAAGACGCGATTTATTCAAATCAAGGCTTGCATTTAAAGATTAACTCTGAAGTTCGAGAGAGAGAGAGGTTAGAAGTTAATAGGATAGCAAATAGTGTTTAGCGTAAACCTAGGCGAGAGCGCTTCGAAAATTATTGAATTAATATTAAGACTGACGATTTGGTCAATTAGTTGTTAAATTGGATTTGTGTCGGTTTGAATTAGATAATTTTAGAACTTATCTTCAAATATTAGAAGGTGTATTGCCTGGACGTGCTAAGAAAAAGTAATCCAATTTATAATTATATCTCCAATTATTTCGTCTACATCTCTATTGCTCCCATATTTATCAATTGGTGCATTTCTTAACTTGGGTTGTTGAAATTTGTGACGTTGTTGGGAACTGTCAATAAATAGAGTTTGTTTTGATTATGGCTAATATTCCTTCTGACCCTCATACACTGATAGATTGGACCACCCATCCATTGCAAGTTAAATTTAAAATATATCCTTACTTTTCAGTTTTAAAGTAAATAATTACCTTGATTAGTTCGTTTTGAATAAACAAATTAAATGGATTTCATGAAGAGGTAAAAAATATATATGTAAAAACGTAACGTATAAAAGAGGTGTAAGACTCTTCCTCCCTTTTGAAGGAGAATTTTGAGCTGCAAATCAATATGAATAAACTTTCCTTTTTTTATTTCAGAAATATTCAATTTTTTCCAATCCTTAACTGAAATACGTTTGGAAGTAATTTTGTGTACCGATATTTCGGTAAATTTGATATAGTTTTAAAAAAAAGGTAATTGGATCAATACCACTTAGCAATTAAACACTAGTTCCCACGCGATCTCACAATACCGCTAAATTTAAGATAGTAAATTTCCATGAATGGAATAAAAAGTTTAATATTATTTTAAGTCCAGTTTATTTATTTTTATAGTTCTCTATTTAATACCTCTCGTATTTTTATAATAAGTTATTTTAAAATATTGTCGTATTCTAGTTTTGAGAAAATTCATCTATCAATATCAGTATAAATTAAAAATACCGTTGCTCCAAACGTATGGAACAGAAAATATTCTGTCATTTTCATTTTTAAATCTATTTATTTAAACAGAGTAATTTAATTTGAAATATAAGCAGCGAATGTGAAAATGCAAGCCCTTTGAAATGTAATCAATAATATCACTTCTTTCGTTTAGTGTCATGAGAATTAAAAAAGTTATTAATGAATATTTCTTTTTATCCAACATATATCATGAAACATTTTCTTTTCCTTATTCTAAAATTGTAAACTTAATTTTTATCCAGTCCACAAAATTACGTTTTAATCTTTTAAGTTTAATTTATCGCTTTCAAGTCAACTTTGAACAAGAGTATGAATAGGAATTTAAAATTCAGCTCAAAATTAAATTATGTTTCTTAAAATAGAAAGCATCACCTAACATGGTTAAAAAATTCTTATACACCTACGTAACTTTCTATTAGCATTTCTAATTTTCAGTCAGTTGATAAACAAAATTCTGTACGTCTCACTGTCTTAGACTACATACCAAAGGACATTCTTTTAAAAATTTAACCAATATCTAAAATCAAATTAAACACTCTATAAGGCTAGCATATAAACGATCAAATAATGGAAAACTGACTCAAATTTTAATATTCATTCTAAATCGAGTCTAAAAAAATGAAAAACAAATTATCCACTGCACTAAGATACTTGGTTTGGGAAATAATTTGCATTTTAAGTCACGGTGTAGTAAAAACAAACTTTTTACCGATATCAGTTTTCTGGAAATACAATAATCTCGTGTGTGGGGGTGGGAAATTTAGCTTTAAATACGAGGCATCTATAAGCAGAAAGGAAATGCAAAATTTACTTTTGTATGTTGTATCACATGATGGTAAAGATCACCGCTACAATTCACATTGAAAAAATTTCAATACTATATATTTACAGCCGTACCACTTCTTTTTAACCTTTTTCAGAGTTAATAGAAATTTTTTTTGTTAAAGGTCTGCAGTTCCATTTATTGATTTTCTCAGCTGTATAATTTCATATGAAATAAATACGCTTGAAAAGATGCATTCGATGCACCTTGAAATACTGGATCAATTGTGATAAAAAATAGGTGGATAAAATAAACATGCATTAGATCAGGGGTGTCCAACCAGTGGCCCTGGGGCCGCATGTGGCCCGCCTTGAATAGTTTTGCGGGACGCGAGATTCTTTACAACTTTACAAAATTCGACTATTTTGTACAATATTTTTTGTTTAAAGAGGGGTTTTTTTTGTAAAAAACAAATCCCATAACTGTTATTGTTTTATCACGTTCCTTCTGTTACTGCGAATCTCTTTTTTTTCTAAACTGAAATTTATCAAACATAAATCGTGCTCAAACTTAACGCTCGAAAATCTGCAACATCAATTACGATACGCAAATACACATGCATTGCAATCGACTCGCAAAAACTAAGTGAAAGAGTTGAGAAACAGATATCTCACTAATTAAATAAATTAAACATTATTCGATCATTGCATAATCATTATTATACTATTTATGTGTGTATACATGAAAAACAATAAAGACAATAATAATATATCAGTCTGTTTTAAATTTTCACTCCAACAAATGTTTGTAATGGATCCAAATCTAATATAAAGGTATATATTTTTATATGCGGCCCGCGGGATTGTGAAGTTCTTCCGAAGGGGCCCACGAGGTCATTTGGGTTGGCCACCCCTGCATTAGATGGAAAGAATGATTACAGTTCATCCTTTTGTCATGACGCAGATCAGCGGCGTAACGTACACCCCGCACCCCTGCATTGCGGGGGATGGCGAGGTTCTTGGGAGCCGAAAACCTGACTTTACAGGGGGCCCTAATATTCTCCGTTATGACATTGGCCCGAATGTCCTCTAAATAGAAGAGATAAAGCAACTTCTGGCTAAGGAAGTGCATGGAAAGCTAGAAGGTAATTCATATCATATACGGTCAGACATTACTTTCTTGAAAAGGTAAGTCTTTGGTGGTACAAAAGTGATTGCATACAATTCACCTTGCTGTAAATGAACTACGATTGATTAAAAAAAGAACCTGACCAAGGAAAATGACTATAAAACCACCCTAGTGTGATTTGCCGCAGTAAAGGCAGGGTTCTTATAACGGTTCGGAATGTCTTCCAACGCATCTGCACTGGTCTTCAGGATACAGTTAAAAACGGTTATTGCTTGTATTCGTTTTCAATCTCACAGTACCAAGATATTGAATCCGGCACTAATGTAATCGGACTTGAGAGTTTATAAGCAAAAGTACAGTAAGATCCCGCTTAACGCGGGGTATACGTTCCATCAAAGTAGAGCGTTATATGAAACAGCGTTAAACGAGGTTATCTCATCATGCAAATAATGGGATTAGGGGAAGATGGGTAGAAAATTGGCCAGGTACTTTACCATTAAATTTATTAGTTATGTGTTTTATAACAATAAAACAAAAATGTATTTCTTACAATTATAGAAACATAATAAATGAATAAACATATAAAAATTAATAAAATTCTAAGTCAGTGCGTTTACATTTCAGATCATACAGTATCTTCTGTAATTCCAATTTTCTACCTTTTTATCAAGAAGGCATCTAATGTCATTTGCGTTTTCCTTTTGCGCTCTGTAAGCAGTTGTTGGTAAGTGGATAAGGCATCCATAACGCCCCGTCTTGCCTTTGAACTCCTGTCAAAATTTGCTCCTGCTTTTTCTTGCAGCTTTATTTTCGTGTTTTTTTATTATCACCCATGATAAAAACTAAAAACCATAATATTTGACACTACAGCAATAGTTATATTACATAAATTTATACTTACAACAACGTTAACAAATGTTTGAAACGATAAAAATACGTTCGTATAAGACCGCTGGAAAGAAGAAACCCAGATAAACTGCTTCGGATATCGGGAAGCCTACCGCTGTGTGTAATTTCGGGGAATATTACGATTCAAATAAAAGAGCGTTAAACCGAAACAGTGTTAAGCGGAGTCTTACTGTATGTGTTAATGTATGTGGTAGTGCAATTACCCCTTTGAAGGTCTAGGCTTCTGATAGTCCGTCGTTATACACTTTTATCAAAGCGATATGTAGATGAAATTATACGACCTATTGCACTGACGTTCTCCTTTTGTGCTTTACATTTAATTTTTATTACAGTTATATTTGGCCACTTGTACACGCCTTGTTATGAAAATTCCTTCTGCTTGCAGAACACTTCTTTGGCCAGCTGGGTTACCTAATCGCTCTTTCAAAGAGCAAATATTGTTAACATTCTTCATATATATTTATGCTATTTATTTTTATTATTTATTATCGATTTTTTAGTTAACTAAGTAAAAATATCGTGGAGTAAATGCGTAAATTATTTATTCTTGTCTGTCTTTAATCTCAAGAAATTGTTACAGAAGCATTAACGAAACAGATATTTCATTTAAAAAAATTATGAAATTATGATTAAGTTTCAAAATGTCGTATGAATTGCAAAATATATCAAAAACATCTTTTGTGTAACTGAAAGAATCAATAACACGACAACAGAAAAATATAAGTATATTACGCCCCCAAGCTGTTATTTTACATGTTTCTGTTCAAAAGCCTTTTGAACATAGAAAACTGCATTCGTGTTATATTTCTATTACGCATATACAAAACAAAGTTAACTGTATTGTGGGAAAGATTACTAATAAACGCAAGATTAAATACTTTATTATTGTGCAAGTTACTTTGATTTAATGTATTTTAATTGGATTACTTTTAATTTAACCTCCTAGTATCGACTTACACTGATGGATAAAAAAATTAGCGCACCAATAAATAATTGCGGGATCGCAACGAAACTTGGCATTAAGGTACATGTCAAAGAGATATGCAAATGATTAGAAATGCAGAGTAATTGCGCATTACGTATAACCGGTAGAGGGCGTTTAACGTCGTTCTCCGTGGAGTATAAAACAGGTAACCAAAGCTTTTTTGAGTGTGTGCTGAATCATTTACAAAAGAAGAGCTGAGGTAGACATGCCATTACGCCGTTTTTGAAGACAATATGAGCAGCTGCAGCAGTTTGAGAGTGGTAAAATCATCGGCAGGAGTGAAGCTGGGTGGTCCGCTAGGCGAGTAGCTCGTCAATTAGGCCACTCTGATTGTGTTGTGAGGAGGTGTTCCGACCAGTGGATCCAAAGGATGTCATTTACACGAAGACCACGCTCAGGACGCCCTTGACAGACCAGTCGACGAGAAGACCGCCACATTGTAAGAAATACACGCATACAGCCAACTGCGTCTTCGGCCGCCATCCAGGAACAGGTAGCACCTTCACTAAGGGCCCCTGTGTCATCTCAAACTATACGAAGGCACCTGGCTGAAGGACATTTGGGATCGTGGGGCCCATTACGTGTTCTGGCCGTGACGCCCACCCATCGACGCCTCCGTTTGGAGTGGTGCCACGCGCGAGGAAACTGGACTGTGCAGCGGAAGGGAACCAGGTCGACGTCTTTAGTGACGAAATCCAGATTCAATCTCAGCAGTGATGACAATCGTGTTCATGTGTGGAGACCCCGTGGTGAACGCCACAATCCTGCCTTTACTTTACAGCGACACACCACTCTCATAGCTGGTGTGATGGTATGGGGTGTCATTGCATACAATACACGATCACCCCTAGTATTGATCCGTGGCACCATGACAGCCTAGCAGTATGTCCATGACATCCTGCAACCACACATGTGGCCACTCATGCAAAGGCTCCCAGGAGCCACTTTTCTACAAGGCAATGCTTGTTCTCACACGGCAAGGGTGTCACAAGACTGTCTCCGCACGATTACTACCCTTCCTTGGCCTGTCCGTTCTCCAAATTTGTCTCCAGTCGAGCATATGTGGAATCATTTGGGTCAGCAAGTTGGGCATCCCACGAGTTTGAACGAACTAGAGGCAGGGTTACAGCAAATATGGAACGAAATGTCTCAAGACATCATACAGAGCTTGCATGCCTCAATGACCGATCGTATCGCATCGTGCATTCACGCTAGAGGGGCTTCAACAGGGTATTAAATCCTCCGTTATTTTGCCTTTTTCGCTGAAATAAATGATTCTTTTTCTTTGATTTTCTTATCGTTTATTTATATCAATTTATTTATATAAAATTTCGTTTCATTTTGTCGACTCCTTCTTGGTGCGCTAATTTTTTTTGTCCATGAGTGTAATATGGTTTTCTTAACTACCCTGTCCCAATTTTTTAACTCCATTTCCAGTTTTCTTCACTTATGAATAATAGTCAATACTAGTCAATATTTATTTGTCATTTAATTAATTTTGTAGCATATGAAATTTATTTAATACAAATCTCAAATTTTTGACGGAATTAATACTTACATCCAAAAGTACTCTGACGGAGGATTTCCATCTGCCGTCGTGCCATTCTAAAAATATATATATTTATAAATTTAATATAAATTTATACTTAAAAGAAAAATCTTTGAAAATATTAACACAAAATACAATTTTAACATTAGCACTAAAACATTATAAGAACAGTAACATAGAACGTAATAAAGATATTAGTTTCGAATGACAAATAAAGATTATAATGTACATGCCTTCTTTTGAAAGAAAAGCCATCAAAAATAAACTTACTTCGTTAAATGTACCGTTTGGAAAATAACATTCAGTCCAGGGAAGGCAAGACTGCATGGATGCAAAAATGTAAAAAATGCTGAGAGCCATTAAATAATTATAAAAGATGAGGACGTAGGCTGTTGAGATTACTTGGGCATATCCAATACCTAAATTGATAGAAATATTAATAAATTCTCATTTATTAACGTTTAATGTTTCATAATATTTACATTAAAAATTTAACAGAATGAAAGTAAAAATAAAATGATACACTCAACGAAGAATTACTCAAGTTTCTTAATCTTAGAAAAATATTTAAATAATTTAAAAAATGTAAAAACTAAGAAATTATCTATAAAATAAACAGAGAACATGAATATCAGATTCAGATAAATTATATATGTATATATATATATATATATATATATATTGGATTGGATATATATATATATGTGTGTGTGTGTATACTAGCTGCATGGCCCAGCTTTGCACGGGCTTTCTCTTTCCCTCATGACGCCAAAAATTATGTGTGTGTTTGTACGCGCGCAATGTGAGTGATTTCTAAAATTATTTCATTAAATTTCCCTTTTTCGAAATTTGTTCCACATATTTTCGATCTAAGACAGGTTTTTCCCCTCCCTCTAGCCCGGCATAAGACTGTTTTTTTAGAATAAAATTACTGTTTCCTCTTCCCCTCCCCCTCACAGATAAAATATAGCTTCAAATTTCGATCTATGACTTTTAAAAAACAATATTGCATTAGTTAAAAAATTATTAATGTGAAGCAATAAAAAGAAAACGATTCTTTAGTTAGCTTAAAAATGTCTCTGAAATGTATTTTTACCCAAAATAATAGACAATGTACTTTTTTAATTAACAAATAATTAATTTAGTAATGAATTAATAGAAATACTTTTAAAAAACAAATATAAATATATATAAGTTATAAAAAAACAGTATGGGGGAAGCGTAGATATATATTTACATGTACTGAAAAAAAAACATTCAAAAAGAAAAAAAACTAAATGATAAAAACATTTTGATATTTTATTTTAATTTCATAGTTTTCCTTCCACTGTCATAGTTACAAATTTTGTGTAATGAACGCTTAAAATAGTGTAAGTAATTTATATCAGGAAGTGTAATACATTAATATTACTTTTTATTGTATTTATTTTATGTTAAAATCTTGCCACCACCTCTCCCTTCGAAATCTAGTTTTATTATGAAATAAAAACAGTGACGACACTGATGAAGGGAATCAATGAAAAGCGAAAGCGCACTGAGGAATGGCGTAGATAAAACAGAAGGGATAAAAAAGATAGATGAATGCTTTTTTTGCAAATGGCAGAATTTTTTCCTACTTTCTTGACAATTGTCGTTTTATTTTGAAAACTTCTCACAATATCTTTATAAATTTTAGCCTATGTGTTATTCTGATGTATAAGCTATATTACTATAAAGTTTCATTAAAATCCATTCAGTTGTTTTTGCGTGAAAGACCCACAAAGATACTCACTAACTTTCGCATTTATAATATATATTAGATATATTGATATATATATATATATTGGATATATATATATATATATATTGAATAAATATATATATATATATATATTGGATATATATTGGATATATATTGGATATATATATATTGGATATATATATATATTGGATATATATATATTGCATATATGTATATATTTTATATATATATATTGGATATATATATATATTGGATATATATATATATTGGATATATATATATATTGGATATATATATATTGGATATATATATATATGTATATTGTTCAAATTTTCAATCGTTAATAAAATAATTTTTATTCATCCACTCAAGTTCAAATACATTTTATAAAATTTTAGTGGATGACACTTGATGCTTATACAGTTTTTTTCAAATATTAATTCATTAATTAAATTGAATTAATGAATAAATAGTAAAAAACAAAAATAATGGTCAATCATGATATGTAAAAGGAAAAATCGCTCGTTGTGTCCTTGTAGAGCAATGGATCCCGCATTGGACCTCTCTTTTTTCCAAATGTTCTCCTTTTGTAAAAAATGCTTCTATTATAGTAATATTTTGCCTGTATATAGCTCAGACCTCTCTACAGAGGCTCAACTAGAATGTTTGAAAAATTCACATTATTTTCAAAGTTACCACCCATTGAAATAATTATTGGCGTTTTATTCTTAAAATTTCTCCCCTCTGTTGTCGTAAAATATGAATAAACCCACTTCTAAATTATATATTTTGAAAATTCTGGTTGAGCTTCTGTAGAAGAGGTCTGAGCTATATACAGGCAAATTATTATTATAATAGAAGCATTTTTCATAAAAGGAGAACATTTTGCAAAAAGACTGTTCTAAGGTAATTTTTTGCCAAAATATTGCATTTAAATAATTTTTTTGTCAAATTGCCCTTAAAATAATTTTATGCATGTGTTCTAATCTAAGTGACATTAAATATCATGAAAATTATCCATTTATGCGCTTTTGCAAAATCACGGTTCCGAACGTAGTCGGATACCTTAATGTTTTTTATTAAAACATATAAAATATTTCTTTTTTCAATAAACTTAAAAGAAACTTTAACTTCAATATTTATTCAGTGCTGTAATGAAATTTATGTCTCCAGTTACCCACCATTTTTACTTCGTGAATGCAATGTTCATCCCACGAAAGTTCTGTTTTCTTCCTCAGACTTACACTAGTTAATCGATTTGAATATAATAAAATGAATTGCAAAAAGATTTTTTTTTAAAAAAAAAGGAGCGTTACTTCGGAATTTTTTTAGTTTTTCAATAACAATATTTGAAAATATTTATAAAAAAATCTGAAAATCTACAAATTAATTCTTAAAATAGACACAAAATATTTTAAGTGTTTTCAAGAGTCAGTGGAAAAATGTTGTTTCCAGAGAAGCCTTCGTTATTTTTTGCTTCTTAGAATGCATTGTGTAATATTGGTTGATTGATTGATTGAATATTAACGTCGCACTGTTCAGCTACACGAGGGCTTTTGGCGACGGACCACGTAATTTTGAACCATGGTCAAGTGACGTGGACGACACCTGAGCTGGCACCCCCTCTCCTAACTACCACACCACACCAACGGGAGGACGTTTCAGCTCTCGACAGATTTAACGTGCATCGCTGCCCTACACGGCGGGTCTTTAGTGGTACTGGGCTCGAACCTGTGACAAAGCAAGCCACAGTCCGATACCTATACCACTCGGCTACCGCGGCCACTGTGTAATATTGGAATGAATGCACTAGTCTAGGTTTGAGATGAAAAGAAAAGAATTCATAGGATTTATTTTGCATTCTCGAATTTCAAAGGGCCAGTAAACAGAAACCTTAATCCTTAAGGCTTAACTTGACCTGATTTAACCAATTTAAAAAGTTCTATAACCAGTGAAACACGGGTAGTTCTTCTTACTTATCTTATACAATGGAAATATTTAAGTTATTTGTTGGGATAGTTAAATATCATGGATGGATCTCATGGAATATTTTGCATAATGTGTCTGCGTTTCAAAAATTCTTTTCTTTCAAACCTTATATATATATATATATATATATATATATATATATATATATATATATATATATATATATATATATATATATATATATATATATATTATATATATATATATATATATATATATTATATATATATATATATATATATATATATATATATTTATATATTATATATATATTATATATATTATATATATATATATATTATACATATATATATTATATATATATCACATAGTAAATTATCATAAGTAAAATAAAGCAAAGCAAAATAAATAGAAATATAACAAGATGGCACAGGTCAAAACTAGATAGACACAATGATACAGAATATCCGTAAAAGATTGTACCTTCTTTTAAATTATCCTCTAGTTTCCCTAAGGTACTATTGGAATGTTTTATTATACTAGAAGTTAGGTAGTATATCAAAGTCGTTTTTTTTTTGGGGGGGGGGGCAAAGTTGTACCTTATAAAGATCAAAATGCGTGTCCTTCGTGATGCGGCAGATATCTAGGCAATACTCCATTTCCGTCCATACTCGCACCAACATGTCTCTTATAACGGCAGAGAAATAATGTACCCTTTTTCTTAATTTTTTTCTGGCTACCCTGTATGTAGAGAGTGGTGAAAATTAGCCTGAAAGGTTCTAGATACTCTAAATTTTCAAATATCTGCCTTTCCTGTGTGCACAAAATTGCCAACATCGCACCCACCAAACCACAAAAGGCGTTTTGTGCGGTGGAATACGCAAAAACAATGTCTGTTATCACAGTTCAACACAACTTTCGGTTACGATATGGGACCGATCCACCGGACAACTCAATTAAACGTTAGCATACACAACAATGGAGACAATTTGCCTTTGCAAAGGCAAAAGCACCGGGCGTCCGCGTTCGAAGGAAACAGTTGATAGAGTTCGGCAATCCTTCCTTGGAGTATCTAGTAGCTTTCAGGCCAATTTTCACCACTCTCTACACACCGGGGACCTAGAAAAAAAAGAAAAATGGTACATTCTTTTTCTGCCGTTACAAAAGACATGTTGATGCGAGTATAGACGGAAATGGAGTATCGCCTAGATATCTGCCGCATCACGAAGGGCGCACATATTGAATCTTTGTAAGGTACAACTTTGGCCCTCCAAAAAAACAACTGGTGAAATAAAACAAATTTTAAAAAAAGGTTCAATCTTTTTCGGACACTCTATATTATAGAAAACTCATAGCCTTAGGAACTAAGATAGTAGGGTTAAACAAAATTTTAAAGTCAGTAACCCTTTCCCTACACTTCGCCTCGGAACTGGGCTGAAAGCAAGGGAAAACAGAGTCTAAATATTCCTTAAGAGTATAAACGTAATATTAAAAAATGAATACCTAAAATACTACTACATAGTTTCGAATAGAAAATATCTCATGTAAAGATAATAATTTGATACGAAAGTTAGAAAACACAGTCTAAATAAATATAATAAATTTTTTTAAGATCATATCAACACAACACGCGAACAACGGAACAATTGTCGACATTTCAAAACAGTATCACACGTAAGGAAAAACTGATAAAATGCTATAATAATAATTATAATTATAAAGAGAAAACACATAAATTCTTTTTTAAAAAAATCCAGGAAGAAAAACATCAAGTATTAATTTAATAATAAAAGGCTAAATAAAGATAAAAAGTATTAAAAAAATAATAACCACTGCGCTATCTTGTTAATATATGTAGGAATGAGAAAAATAAAACCAATACAAATTTTTAAAAAATTAAAACCAGGCAATAATGTTTAACTTACTAGAAAAATACGAGTAAAGAAAAAAAGAGGATAAACTCATAAATTAAAACCTTTATAAACAAGTCATTAATATTAAAAATGTACTATAAAGAACAATAAAGGGATAGCCCTGGTCTAAAAATAATTAATAATTTTTTTACATTAATTACATTCTTATAAACATATTGTGTTACGTTGAAAATAATTAAAAATAATATTTCTATAAATAGCTATATATACATTAGATTTCCAAAAATGTGCCTTAAAAATAATTATTTTATATATAACTATTATATCATTATATATATAATAATTATTATATTATATATATAATAATTATTATATTATATATATATATAATTATTATTATATTATATTATATATATATATAATTATTATATTATATATATATATATATATATATATAATTATTATTATATATTTCAAACTTATTACTTGTTGAAATTGGAACGTGTAATTAATTTTCAAGCCGAAAAGTATACTTTTACTAAGCTTTTAATAAATGCTTTGCTATTTAAAAAATAATTTATGGTACAAGATAATGCTGGCATGAGAGAATATTTAATAGATAATTAATCCATTTAAAATTATTTATTTTTTAAAGTCATGAAAACAATGAAGTGAAAAATTAAGTAAGGAAGGAAAATAATATTTTAACTTAACGCTTTTTTAAAAATATTGATTAAAATTTTAAATATTATTACATATGTTTGAGTTAATAAATTTGAATATTAATATTTGAATATTAACATTTGAAAAAGCTCACCAAGCTGTGTTTGTTGGGGGAAAAACATTTTTTAAACGCTTTTTAAATACAACTAAAATACATTTCTCTTGTCAGATAAACAAATGTTTTTTTTTTTTAAATTTAAATTTTGAAAAAAATAAATTTATTTATACTTGGTAGATTTTTAATAGCAGAAAATGTGTTCTACTTTTATTAAAACCTTACCAACACACACTGAATAAAAATTGTTCTATAAATCCTTTATTTACCATGAGTTCATTGCAACTATTTTTGAATATCGTCTGTTTTTTTTTCTTTTATGTATCGAAAATTAGAAGTTTTAAATTAATCATTTTACTGTCACTTAGATGAAATTTCAACTTGTAATTCTTATAACAATGATATTCTATAAAATATTACTCAAGATATTATACAATATGTTAAATTAACAAATATTTCTAATAATATAATAGTATTCCATCCATGTTTTTAAGATGCTCGTTAAGTTCGCTGTTCTGATTCCTTCATATTGGCATGTAGTTAACGGTATTATTCTTAACTGAATCAGCATAGCAGAAAATGAAATGAATCTTCTGGTTTTTAAATCTGTTTGCTTATTTTTCAGTAAATTTGCGTATATGTGTAAATTCTTAACTGCAAGTAGAGTTCTGTTTATACTTCTCTTTCTTTCAATAGTGTAAAATTGGTCATTGATTTTCTAGCCCTCACTCTCTTCCTTAGAGGTTATATTTAGTATTTTCAATTAACGAAAAAAATTCCTATTTTTCAGTAACCTTTACTTTTTTTATTCCTTTTAAATTTGTACATGCTTTAGAAGAATTACAGTACATAATATAACACATAAAACATCTAAAAAATGTTATGCGAAAGAGCTGAAAGCAAAACAAATCTATAGAGCAAAAAGATTGAAACAGCATAAAAAGTACTTTAAAAATAGAGCATTACACACAAAATAAAAAGGAAGATTAAGACGTTCTTATTCAAGCAGACATATTGAGAACAATTTTTAAGGTGCTGTGATTAACTCAAATATTTTTAATTTATTTTAGAGATTATTATTATTACTCAAGGCTCATATTCGTATCGAAGAAAACACTTTAAAACCCTCTTTGAAACGAAGCTGAAAAAATATTATGCATAGTTTTATGAGGTGGAAAGAAATTGAAGCAGCGCATAATTTATTTTGAAGATTTTTTGGGAATTCTTTAAGTTAAAAGATTGCGCTAATATGTTAGATATTATTTTGGGATATTTTAAAAAAAAAAAAAAGCTTCCCTCTCTTCCAATATAATTAAATACTAGACATATTTTCAAAGACGTGTTAAAAACCCAAGAATGAAAGATTTATGTTTCCTTACTATATTTTTAAGGGAGAAATGTATATCAAATTAGTTAGTATGCATTAAATATAGATTTCTAGATGTCTAGGTATAGGTAATAACTTATAACTTCATTACATGGTGAATTCAGTGTGTGTAGTTAAAATTATAATTCATTTATATATATTATATATATATATATATAGTTATTTCTCTTTAGTAAAATATTAAATAACATAACGTCGTGAATATGTAGGTATATAGTAATATGAAAGAAACAATTATTAAACACATTTAATACAAATTCTTGGTAAGCTCCTTAAGGTATCCGACTGCGTTCGAAACCGTGATTTTAAAAAAGTGCATAAATGGATAATTTTCATGATATTTAAGAACATTATGACAAAAAAAACTTATTTAAATACAATATTTTGGCAAAAAATGAACATAAAATGACCCATTTTCAAAATATTCTCCTTTTATAAAAAATGCTCCCATTAAAATAATATTTTGTTTATATAAAATAAAGACTTCTCCAGAGAATCTGAACTAGGATTTTTGAAAAATTCACATTATTTTCAGAATTACTACGAATTGAAATAATTATCGGCGTTTTTTCTTCTTAAAATTTCTCCCCTCTGCTATAGTAAAATATGGATAAATCCACTTCTAAAAGTTGTATATTTCAAAAATCCTAGTCCAGCCTCTGTACAGAGGTCTGAGCTATATACAGGCAAAATATTATTATAATAGAAGCATTTTTCATCAAAAGGAGAATGTTTTGAAAATGGTTCATTCTCTGTTCATTTTTTGTCAAATATTATACTTAAATAATTTTTTATTGTAATACTATTCTTAAAACAATTTTATATACGTTTTCTAATCTAAGTAACACTAAATATCCTAAATATTATCCACTTATACGCTTTTGCACAATCACGGTTCCGAACGTAGTCGGATACCTTAAATAAAATTTTAACATGCTTGCTATATACTTGTATAAAAAGTTCTCACTACGTATATTAAATATATTCAGAGACATCTTACGGCAAGGGCCCAGGGCCTCGGCCCCAATGGAGGGCCCCCTATCGCTCACGACTCAACCTTAATTAGATCATAATTCGAATAATTTCAACGGTCAGATGTTGTTTCTGGTTGTATTATGTGAAAAACTAGGATTTTTGAATGAGATATGACAACTGACTATACGTGATGACCGTCATCCATGTATAGGCTGAGTCCTACCACGATACACCATCATTACTCATTCAGTCAAAAGGTGGCAGTCGGTTGAGCCGGTTTGTGCTAGTGTAAGTCATTTACATTTATTTGCTTAGGGTTTGTACGAGTCTTTGATAAAACGTACACTGTGCACTGTCTTCTTTTGTGAATGGTGGATGGAGACTACATTTTTGTAGGGGCCCAGAGCCTCAAAAAGTCTTAAAACATTCCTGGGCGTATTCTATGGCAGCGGTCATCAAACTTTTTGACCTCACTGACCAGTAAATACATAATTTAAATCCCGCGGACCACTGATAGAATTTAAACATATTTTTTAAACCATATTATGATCAAAGAACACATAAAATGTACCCAGTTAATAAAATGAAACTATTAATTGTAACCAAATTATGAAAGCTTGATTAATAAACCGTCGTAAAATAAGCAGAAACTGTAAAAACAAAACAATTAAAAAATGGTTTAGGTGTATCAAACTTTTAGCGTTAAACATTGCTAAAGTGATGAATGTTCCTGCTTACTCGAAATAAGATTATGGATAGTTGAAACCAATGTTGTAACGGCAAGACATTTATTTCAAGCTTAGATAGGCACCGAGTTTTGATGGCTGTGACAGATGAAAAGGCCTTTTCACATAAATAAGTTACGGAGAATTGAATCAAATTTTTCATCGCTTGTTCACTAAGAAAAGGGTATTCACTTTTACCGTATTTTCTGGGAACCATTACCAAGGGTACCACATTTTTCTGGGGACCGGCGAAATTTTTCCACGGACAACTAGTGGTCCACGTTGGTAACGTTGAAAACCACCACTTTGGTAACCTCTAACAGAAGTTCATGAATTTTTTGTATTTATCTATAAACGTTACAGCACATCACTTTTCAGTTAGGCATTAACAAATTTCTGGAAGTTCATTTATTTATAAATGCAGATAGAGAGGAGGGGATTAAATTGTAAAATACCTATCATAAGGCATACGGAAAGGAACTTGATAACTCTCGAGTCATCTGATAATTTATTATAAAAATCTTTTAAGGTATCCGACTACACTCGGAACCGTGATTTTGCAAAAGCACATAAATGGATAATTTTAATGATATTTAGTATCACTTAGATTAGAATAATTGCATAAAATTGTTTTAAGGACATTTTGACAAAAAAAATTTATTTAAATACAATATTTTGGCAAAAAATTAACTTAGAATAACCTTTTTTCAAAATGTTCTCCTTTTGTGAAAAATGGTTCTATTAAAATAATATTTTGCCTGTATATAGCTCAAACCTCTCTACAGAAGTTCAACTAGAATTTTTGAAAGATATAACTTAGAAGTGGGTTTATTCATATTTTACGACAACAGAGGGGAGAAATTTTAAGAAAAAAAAACGCCAATAATTATTTCAATGGGTGGTAACTCAAAATAATGTGAATTTTTGAAAAATTCTAGTTGAGCCTCTGTAGAGAGGTCTGAGCTATATACAGGCAAAATATTATTATAATAGAACGATTTTTCACAAAAGGAGAACATTTGAGAAAAAGATTATTCTAAGTTAATTTTTTGCCAAAATATTATATTTAAATAAATTTTTTTGTCAAAATGTTCTTAAAACAATTTTATGCATGTATTCTGAGTGACACTAAATATCATGAAAATTATCCATTTATGCGCTTTTTTAAAATCACGGTTCCGAACGTAGTCGGATACCTTAAAATAATATTGATTCTTTATTTATCAAAAAACACACAAAAGGAATAGATCTCTCGAATTAAATTAGAAAGTACTATATATATATAAAACAAATTACATTTTCGCAACTACACAAACTTTCACGGCCTAATAATTTTTCTAGTCTTATAATGATGTTCGACTTTTTATAGAATAAAGTAAAACACATCCCTCTCCATCTCAATATCAAAAATAAATGAAATGGTCATTTATCTGTGGGCATCTGGACTGTGTAAACATTCCTTAATCTCACATCTAGTGGTCTTCGGTGTGGGAAACGGCGAATGTGGGTTTTCTCGGTCTGCTGAGAGGCATGACGGTGATTGGTTGTTACGAGGAGATCTAGAAGGGGCGTGTCTAAAAGTTTCTTCATCATAAAGGATATGCGAAAACCGTCCCTCCGCAGTCTGTAGTAATGCTGGCGGGGGAGGAGCACCACTTTATAAGGTTGAAGAAGACAGTTTAAGTTTTTCTCACTCATACTTGAATTTCTTGTCCGCGTTCGAATGCACCAGTCTCTACCTGTTGGTTACTTACAGACGTGCTGTTATAAGTCTTCGGGTGTTTTGTTCCTTTTATGATGTGAGAACAAGTGCAGAAAAGATACTGCATTAAGAAATATCGGCAAAAAAAAACTAAGCGATTCTCATATCAAAACAATTCGCGTTATAGGGTAAAGTGAAAAAGTGATTCAATCGATTTAAAAATGTTCGTACATTAGTTGATCCGCATTCTCGGCCGCAAACTACTCGAAATGCAGCTGTTGTTGAGAAGGCTAAAACAATGTGGAAAAAGGAGATCGTCATTTATCCATACGCAATCATTCTGAAGTGCAGTGGCGTAACGGAGAACACTTGGGCCCCCTGCAAAGTCAGGTTTTGAGCCCCCCAAGTTGGATTCTACAAAGGGTAGGTACTTGGCGATAGTCAGGCTGTGGGCCCTCTAGAGCCCTGCCCCCCGCAATGCGGGGGTTGCGAGGTGTACGTTACGCCACTGCTGAAGTGGTTGGGGTCTATAAAGTTTCTGCTCATGCAATTTTGCATGATAATTTGAACATTATTTGAGTGTTTGCGAAATTTGTGCCTAAGTTGCAGTCGGCAGAACAGAAAAGTTCCATCAACATACAAAACATGAAATTCTAGTCACACACCAACCTCTCAACACCTAAGACATAACCTGATTTTTTTTTAATTATCAATGTTCATTTTTCAAATAACAGACAAAAATGCGCCAAAAACGATAAATAAATATAACTTAGTTGAGTTAAAGTTTTTATCGCAAGAATTCGTAATCAAAATCATAATTACCGTATTTACTCGAACCTAAGAGCTTCACTATTTTTCCAGTGTTAATGCTACTGAAAATCGAAAGCAAAACATTTGTTGCTTGAGGGAAATTGATTTTCTACCCTTTCAAAAGGAATAATGTAACCGTCCATTCTGTGTTCACTTGCCTCGCGATTATTTATCCCGTTCCGCAGTTTCTCTCTAGTATTCAATCTGTCCTAAACATCGTTGTCTACTCATATTTAGGAAATTTTTTGTATACGCTTTCTTTTAATCACCTAAACATGAAAGATATTGGTCAAACTTCAATACGAGTTCACTATGACGCAAGTATGAAAAAGGGAGGCAATTTTATATGCAGAAAAAAACGGAAACACAGCAGTGCCCACTGAAAATTTGTCACGGCGTAAACAAAATGATATATTTTTTTTTTTTTTTTTGCAATTGTTCACACAACAGTCTTTACTATAGATATAATTTTTCTATAACACATTTTTTTAAAAAAAAAGTTGCATAACTAATATATTGGATAGCACACACACACAGAGAAGACAACAGTGTGCAGAAAATGGCGACGCCGCCAGCGATTCCGAAGTCAGCTGTGACAATGGAAGGGACGAATCACTTCCAAAACATGATACTGACGGTTAGAGTAAATTACATGTTCATGTGAATGTATTCAAAAGTTTTTAATACTGGTAAAATAAATTAATTATTAACTTATTATATTTCTCATAAAAAAATTTTTTTTTAATCTTAAATATCGAATATCGATGAACCTTTTACACATTTTTTTTATTTTTTTTCTCCCCTCAACTACGTGTAGAGAATCGGGGATGCGGCTTAGAATCGATGACATTTTTTCACAAAAACATTTTGAGAATTTGGGGTGCGGCTTAGATTCGGGTATAAATACGGTATATCAACTAAGAATTCATTTGACGCATTTGAGCTTACCATATTTTTAGCTCTGCGGAGAAAACTTGTATACAACATTAACTCTATCTAATGTTTTGTATCCTGAATGAGTCACAATTAAGGGGAAATTGTTACTAAAATAAAAATGGGTAATTGGGATTTTAATGCATTTCAGAATACTTAACAGAATTTTCAATTTTCCAATGCAATATTAGAACACGTTAAACAAATTTTAAACTCTTCTTCTGGATCATCCAGATTATCCTCAGTATCATAAATTCTGTTGTCACACTGTTTCAATTTTTTTTCTAATGTAGTATTCATTTCATTTACTTTGACAAAAATAGGATCGTACAGAAAGAACTCCATGTTTGAATATGTAGTCCTGGTGAAATCTTTTGAATGGCTGTGCTTTTGATTTATTTGAAACTAAATATACGTATCCAAGGAACGGTTACAGAATTTAAGGATGATACGTTAAAAATAGATGCATTCTTTTTTAAAATTCTACATTTATAATTTTATACAAATAATTATCCCTTTCATATACTATTTATATAGTAAAGTAAAAAAATGCAAAAAAGTTTAAACGAACTATTAAATAAAATATCTATAATCTCTATAAAATATCTATAATAATAACTTACCTTTAAAAGCTGGAACCATCCTCCAAACTTTTATCGGACCTTGACTTGAAAACTGTCCCATGATAAGTTCTAAATAATAAAGCGGTCTACCAATAATAAACAGCAATAATAAATACGGTATCAAAAAAGCACCTAAAAGTATTAAAAAATATTTTAATTAAAACTGTTTCAAGTTCTCTGTTTAACAAATCACACAAAACTTCAATTTCAAAAGGAAGATTTTTACTATGTGAGTTAAAATTATTTAACGAAATAAATAGGCCAAATAGATAGGTGAAATTTGTAAAGCCTTCTCAATGTTTCTCGTAAAAATAAAAATGTGTCAATTTCAAGGACAAATGATTACCATATTTTATTCTAAATTCGTGTGTGAGAGAGAATCTTTAATATCCTCACACACACACACACACACAAATTCCACATCTATCTCTATCTATC
Source organism: Trichonephila clavipes (assembly GCA_019973935.1). Classification (NCBI taxonomy): domain Eukaryota; kingdom Metazoa; phylum Arthropoda; class Arachnida; order Araneae; family Nephilidae; genus Trichonephila; species Trichonephila clavipes. Next base: position 123,336 of record BMAU01020257.1, on the reverse strand, counting down.
CACTAACAACATATTTCAATCGCGGAAGACATTGTTATGTAAATAAGCTGTACTATGTTGAATATTGAGATTTAAATTTACGAAGGTTCCTTTTTTTAGTAATGAATATGTAATACAAAAGTCAACAACTTTCCACTTTGACGTCACAGTTAAAAGAGAAATTCTTGAATTCAAATAAATATATTTTTTTTACCTCCACCGTTGTTGTAAGCCACGTTTGGAAAGCGCCAAATATTTCCAAGGCCAACTGACATAGAAAGGCATAATAATAAGCTTTGAATGCCTTTCGACCAAGTAGCCCTTTCTGGTTGGTCATCGTTTTCAGAAACTGGAGTTTTCGTTTGTTCATTCAACTGAAAATACAAAATGTGAAAGAAAAGGAGTGTTTTGTAACACAAAAAGTAATATCTTTATTTAAAATTAAGAAATATTTTGTAAATAACTGATGTTTAACTAAAAAAATCTATCTAAATCTATCTATTTATAGTATAAAACAGGAGTCGGCAACCTTTTAGCTGTGGCGTGCCAAACCAATCTACTAATATGATTCAGCGTGTCAAACCTATCTATCAATATGATTCAGCGTGCCACATTGAAGAATATCTTTGAAACAATTCGATTCCCATGATAATGCATGCAGAGTTAGAGAATAGAGGTCAATGATATAGATTTACAGTTTAGTTGTGCATTAATTTTGCAACATTTAAAGATATTTCATAACATAAAAATAAACAGCATAAAATATAACTATTTCTTCAACAAAAATAAAAAAAATTAAAGTTGCACATATATTAAGTCTTTTTAAACATATTTATTAAAGTAAGAAATAGACAACTAAAATATAAAATATTTCCTTTCATTAGAGTTAAATAAAAAGATGAATGAAAATTTTAATGCGAACCTAGTGCTTACACCACTCTACTTCCATATCCCAAAATCAGGGGTATAATGTGTGACTATCAATTAGACATCATTCCGAGCATTCAGTTATTAAGCAATTTCTTGCGAACTCGAAATATTTTTTATATGAGGAAAGAATTTTTAATTATATAGATATGTGGAACCAAAAGGGGAAAGCAGAGTAAATACAATTTTCTCTCTTCAAACAATTAAATCTCACCAGAAATGACAATTCGATAATTTACAAAATAGCTGTAAACTTATCTTTAGAGTTATATTTTTCAGATTTTTTCGTAATTCCGTAAATGTCCGTAATTATGAAGATGTTTGTCAAATAAGGTCAATAACAAATTTATCAACTTCATCCACTCAAAAATTTACAAATTTTTAGAGTAGTACAGAGTGCCATATGGGGCACGCGTGCCGTAGGTTGCCGACCCCTGGTATAAAAGTTCCAAACACTGTACTTATAAAAGGCGTTTTTCTATAATAGCGTGTTTCATAGCGGTACAGAATCATTATTTTCTTCATTGCTGACAATGGAAAGAAAAAAGAAAAATATGAATTCTAATAACAGTCTGAAAATAACATAGAACGTATTGTCACGTCAATCTTCTTTTGGATTTCAACCTGAGAAAATTTTAGGGAATACACGCGTGTGTAATAAAACCACATTATGGATGGACTCCACAAGTGGATTTTATTCCCTTTTCAGCTTGATTCTCAGCTTAATGCTCACGTAATAAGTAATTGCGATAGTGGTTTATAATTTCTAAGTGATTTTCTAAAAAAATATAGGTTACCTGAGAAATAGAAATCCGAGGCACAGCAAAGCTGTCTCTACTGTTTCTTTTTTTCTCAAGGTCGTAAGAGCTGGAATTAAATCCGAGATTCAAAGCCTGCAAAGGAAGACAAGATTTTTAAAATTCTTATACATTTCCCTAAAAAATGTTTACATTATACGAACATTAACATATAAGAGTAAAATGTGTGTGGATAGTATAAAAATAATAAAAAAGGTAATCATTTATAGTTTTACTTAATTTTCATTTAATTTTAAAAATATCCTCAAAATAAATGCGGTCGTTGTAAGTATCGTGAGCTCATTGATAAGGTTGTTTTCGACGAGTCCTAGGTTCGAATCAAGATGCCACGAAAGACTTATAGTGTTGATGGGATGGTGCACGTAGGCGTAGTGTGGAAGCTCAGGATACCTTGTCACTTTACAACGCTTCGAAATAGTGAAGTTCGTTGCCAATAGCCCTCACGTGACTCCAGAATGAGACGTTAATGAACAGTTTATTCTCAAAGTAAATAAGATTTTCATAAAGCAGCTAAGCTCTTGTATTCTCTTTTGTAAAAAAATAATAATTTTTATTCAGTAATAATAATGTGATACATAAACAAGTAATATAAGAAAAATTTTAAGTCAATTTTTACTTAGGTTAACAAAGAAAATTTTTATTTTAGTTACTTTTTTTATAAAATAGTCACAATTATATAATATAAATATGTAGACATGTTTTCGAAACAGAGTTTTTACATAGAAGCTATTTCTTCAGTTTAAAACAAAGAATAACTACAACCGTAATTTAGAATATTGTTCCGATTTACATTTCATAGTTACATGATAAAACTAATATTATACCTCACGTATCCTTTTAACCAAATAAATTGTCATTGGTTGTATATTTTTTTCGAACTTACCAAGTCACACATAATGTTGTTCGCAGTAAGTATTCTTTGTTTTCCTTCTGGATATAAAATAAATTTTTGACTGTAAATTGTGGTGAGTGTTTATTGCATAACAAAAACAAAGTAGAATTGACTGAAATACTTAAATAACTGTACACTTATCTGAAAAAATGTCAATGACAAAATTTGAGAGAATTTTTAAAAATCGAATAAAAAAAAAGTAATTAACTAGATATTTTGTTAAGCATTATTAAAAATAGTGTAACCTTATTTTTTTAAAAAAAATTCTTTGGGCAATTAATTTTTTATTATTACAGCTCATAAACGTATATATTAATTATTTTTGAATTTGTTTTTCTTTTTCAAAATATTGCATTCTCGCGTAATTTTTTTGCTTAAAACTAACTTCAAATATTTCAATTTTTTACTTTCTATTACAGTTTTCAAAATTAATAAAACAATAAATCAGAATTGAAATGTTTATTGCAAAAATAGAAGGATCAGAAATAACTTCTAAAAGAGATCTATTTAATTATTTTTGATAGCAACCCTTCACTCCCAAATGGATAAAACCTTCTTGAATCTATTTTAAAATTCATTTTAAAGAGTTTTAAAACTGTATCTATTGAATATAAAATTAATCTAATATATACTTTCAATCAAAATAATAACAAATACATATAATAGCAAAATGAAATTTAAATGCTAAAGTAGGAATATTTTCATATTTATTAATACAATAAAGTAAGGGTGTCAAACTCAAAGGGGTAACTTGGGACAAATAAACAAGGTCTAACTTAAGGTGGGCCGCAAAAAAAAAACAAATATTCATAGAAACTTATTTATCTAATTGTGGTACATTCATAATAAATGTTCAAATTTTGTTTAGTAATAGCTAAAAATAGTGCTTAGCGAATTTTCCCTATCTTTTATTTTTATTCTGCGTCGGTTTGTAATTTTATTATGTATTATTGGTTGCCGATATATCGACCAGGCAGCATAGATGTTCATTGCGGGCCGCGAGTTTGACATCCCTGCAGTAAAGGGTTACTAAAGTATAAATATTACCACTCAAAACAAACTACAATAAAATTTCAGCGACATTAGAAATTTTCTTGAAGATTAACAGGTGTTAAAATAAGTATTATTAATCGTAGATCCAAGAAAAACTATTCGTTGAGTTTTCTACTGCATTAAAGAGTATAAGTACAGAGAAAGGGAATAATTAAGTAATGATATAAATTAAATATATTTTATTTTTTAATTTTCAATAATAAATAATTTCTCAAAGATAGTTCAATAGATCGTATGTTTTATACCACTCTCGACTCAAATAACCTATCTTTTGCGACACTTTGTTTCATTAAAGTTACTCATCAATATATTTAAAATAAGTTTCTTATTATTTACCTTATTTAATACACTTATTAAAATTTTAACTATTATAGATCTATTATTTCCTTAGATAAATATTTTACTTTTTATAACATGATAAATGAAAAATAAATCATTAAATTTCCTTAGAATTTGATGAGATTTACTACGACTGACTTAAGCGATATACGAGTATTACAGAATTTATCTTAATTTCTCCTTACTTTTAACATGAGGAAACTTTTAAGGATTTAAAATTACTCTCAGAGCTCTTAGAATATTTCATTAAATTATTGTTTATCAGCGCTGTACTATGAATAAGCACAAGGAATATTTGAGCTTGATATCATAATTTTGAAGCATGGTCAAGTGGCGAGGATGATAAGTTTTCACACCTCACTCGCTAGACTTCCACATCGCATCACTGTGAGGCCACTAATAGTCTTGATTTAAACATACATCCATGCCTCTACATCAAGGGTGTCAAACTCAAAGGCTGACTTGGGCAAATAAACAAGGTTTAATGTAAGATGGACCGCAAAAATAATCATTATTTAAGGTATCCGACTTCGTTCGGAACCGTGATTTTGCAAAAGCGTATAAATGGATAATATTTAGGATATTTAGTGTCACTTAGATCAGAAAACGTATAAAAAATTGTTTTAAGAATAGTATTAAAATATAAAAATATTTAAGTACAATATTTTGACAAAAAATGAACATAGAATGACCCATTTTCAAAATATTCTCCTTCTGTGAAAAATGCTTCTATTATAATAATATTTTGCCTGTATATAGCTCAGACCTCTGTACAGAGGCTCAACAAGAATTTTTGAAATATATACCTTAGAAGTGGGTTTATCCATGTTTTACGACAATACAGGGGAGAAATGTTAAGAAAAAAACGCCGATAATTACTTCAATTGGTTGTAACTCTAAAAATAATGTGAATTTTTCAAATAAAATAGTTCAGACTCTATGGAGAAGTCTTACTTTATATAAGCAAAATATTATTATTTTAGAAGCATTTTTTATAAAAGGAGAACGTTTCGAAAAAAGGTTATTCTAAGTTAATTTTTTGCCAAAATATTGTATTTAAATAATTCCTTTTGTCGTAATGTCCTTAAAACAATTTTATACATGTATTCTAATCTAAGTGACACTAATTATCATGAAAATTATCCATTTATGCGCTTTTTTTTAAAATCACTGTTCCGAACGTAGTCGGATACCTCAAAGAAACATAGGTTTACTTCGAATAATGCATTATAATATAAACATAAAAAAAGAACTACAAAAATGTAATGTTTGCGTCCTGACACTTGACATCTCTTCTCTGCTACTTTATTTCCTATTTCGGGAAGAGTTTTATTCCCGGAGAATATTTTCTTAACTGACCCAAAGTGAGTATCATTAATACTGTTTCTAGCAGGAGACTTATTTCTTTTCATATCTGAAAATAACTGCTTATACCAATAAGTACTTCCAACCATGGAAATAATTTCATATACGAATTTTTGAGTATTTTCAAACGATGCTCATTAAAATTGGTAAAATTCGGTTCAGAAAAATTTACTTCAATGAATTTCACCTTCAAATTTCAGTCGCACTGAATATGAGTCACCTCCAAATACATGTGGCTGGAGACTGAATTTATACTTATTGAGAAAATCAAAGAAAGAAAACAAAATTTGTCTCCCAAAGAATTAAAATATTTATAAGTCTTGCTTTATATATTCATCTAAGATTTGAATTTTTTTTTCTGCGTATTTTTGATACGATGCAGTATTTTCTGAACTTGAATTGTTCCTGTTGCACGTCGAGAGGTGCGTTTAATCTTCCTTTTTCAGTTGCGTTTCCGAAAGTTTATATATTATTAAGTGCTGATACATGAACCGGGCCACAAAAATGATCGATGCGGGCCACAAGTTTGACACCTCTGCTCTACATAATAATTCTTTAGTTGCGCAAGGAAGTGAAATTCATGACTCGCCAGATACAACACTAGACATAAATTTGTAACCATAATTGCCCATCAATAACATAACATCTGGAACATAATTTAAAAACAGTTTAGTGCATTGTATTTGTTAATGTATATTTATATGCAAGGTTTTCTCATCATAATTAAGGTGTTCAAGAGAAACGTTAATGGTATTCAAATATTATACTGAGAACATTTTTTTTTCAAATACGGTAACTAATAAAACAGTTTTGTAATAATATATGCTGACTCTACTATTCACTTTCAAATGATGTTATGATCGTAAAGGGTGCTACATCTTACTGATTCTGAAATGGCTCATTTTAGGTTTGAAAAACCGGAAACCAATAATCGATATCAGAAAAGTGAGAGGAATATTCTTAGTACTTATTCATTAGTGACTAGATTTTCCAAAATCCAAAGCTTTAGTCCATTATTTAGCAGATTCTAATGCTTTTCCTTTGATTGGAACAGTCTTTATTTCACATTATAATGGCCAATATTGAGAAAAATGGAATAAAATGGTTTGAAGGCAGTTGGATTATTTGAGGATTCGAATGCTGTTCGTAAATTTACGTAGCATACTGTATTTTCTCGATAGCCCTAATATAGCGTTTCTCAAACTGAGGGGCGATCCCCCCTCGGGAAGGGCATGATAGCCCAATGTGTGGGGGGGGTAGCGTATCGTTAAGTTGAAAATAAAGATATAAAATATTTATTTATTTTCTGAAAGAAATCAAAACAAAATACATTCTGTCACAATGAAAAATAAAATACTCATTTACACTGCTATAATATACTTGTAAAGGTATCAGTTGTGCACCATGTGTTTGATAATTAATTTATCAACACTAAATTAAAGACAAATTAATCAATTATTAGTTACTCCCAAGGATTTTTCATAGACAAAATTGTATACAAAATTTAAAATTTATCTTGATAACTTGTACGGTTTATAATTAAAGCCGTATTGTAGCTTTTTAGCGTCATAGTTACAGCTACAATATTGTTATTACAATACTACAATTTACAAGAATTATTTCATTTAATCCATCGTTATTGTATGGGGGGGTGATGAAAATTATGTCTGAAAATTGGGTTTCAAATATTGAAAGGTTGAGAAGCACCTCTAATCAGATATTTATTAAGAATTATAATCAGCGTAATTAATTTATTATAGTTATATGAGATTTGACTTTGTAATTGTGAAATATTTAAAGACACTTATTTGCTGAGGAATAAAAAATATTTATATTTTAGTAATTTGGTTAACATATTAGTTCTGAATTTAATTTTGTTTTATAAATGTGCGAGCAAAGATTTCTATTAGGAACAATTTATCTAAAAAAATGTTTCATGCATTAAGTTAATTATACGCTATTCTTTGTCCTACATTTAATGATGCACGTTATAATTAAGATTTAAGATATAATTGAGCAAAGTTGTTGAGTAATTCTAATTGTTTTAATTGCTTTATTTTCTTTTAATAAAAGATGACTTTAATGATGAGATTGCCTTTTCTTTACATGTTACCTACATTATGTAAATAAGGTTTCTGTTAATAATAACTTCTTTTTGAAACAATATCTAAGTATTATATTAGTTTTAAGAGTTTCTTGTTGGCGGAAACAATTGAGTGTAATCAGTTTTCTTCTAATTATTATCTTTTTCGATGTTGCAATAAGAAAATTTATTTTATGGATTTAGAAATTAAGATTTCTTCTTTTTTAAAAAAAATGGAATAAATATCGCTTGCTTTTGATTCTGTCTTTAAAACATTTAAGGAAATGAACGTTTGTCAAACACAATGGGCACAATTCAAGTGACGTTCTAGTCACGTATTTTCAGTCAATCAGTTAAAAAAAACTAATGTAGCGTCACAGTCACACGATAAAAGCAATTACGTGTTGTTGCTCATGCCACCGGTCTGATATAGTCAGATCGAGGCCCACGAAATTCATCGTGGCAATGGGCTATATGTACGCTGGCCTGAACCTTGAGCACCATAAAGGTGACAGTACGATTTAGCTTGGAGAAATTCCCGAAGGGCGATAGATCGCAACACCACCTCCACAATTTCGGAATGGAACTGGAGGGGAGGGAAATATTCTCCAGTCCCCTGCACTCGTGGTTTCAGCTGCGACCACCCACAAGACTTTCGGACCCACTGATTTAACGAGGACGTACTCCGTGTGTACTCGGAGGGTATTTGGTGGCATCGAACCCAGACCTTCCGGTCCGGAGTCCGATTCTCTAACCACTAGGCTACCCACAGTTTTATGTGTTTCAGCTAATCAGTTCATGCGTTTCGTTGGTGTCAACTCTTCATCTTCTCAGAAACTTAAAAAGTTCAAATTTGTCAACAACAATAACGCCCGGTAGACAAAATACATTTTATTTAAAAGTACATACATATGAAACAAGTTTTTTTTATTTTAAAAATATTTTGAATTTCTTTTTTTCTTTCTTTTTTTTTTTCTTCTTTTTATAACTTTTGAACATCTTAACCCAATTATGAAATTTGAAATTTCATCTAAGTTTTACAAATAGATCAATACAATTAGTTTGATGTCTATTTTGAATTCAATGGAGAACACGTGTTTGTCTTTATCATGTAACTGTCATGAATTGAGCTCATTTGCTCACACCATAACTAACCAAGGTTTATAAGTATCGAACTTTTTCATTTTCGAATTTTGAGATTTTTATACTAGGGTTTTGCAGCCCTGGGATCCTTGTGTTTCTTTTAATCCTGAAGAGTTCCTTGATTAAAATAATTAATCCCTGGATTTAATTTTTGCCTGAATTATATATTTTGAAATTTTTTTTCTCATAATAAATTTTTAAGAATTTAATTTTTAGAAAATTTATGAATATTTTTTTAAATATATACTTAAAAAATTTTTTGTGTGCAATTATAAATGCTATAAGTAAAAAAATATATGCAGCTCTCATTTCTCGTATGGGAGAACGTCGCACAGATCTAAGTGGTTTACTGCAATGCCTGATATCGCTGACCCTACCCCCTCCCAAGATAGCTAAGTTTCTAAGCTTCATGGTTTCTCAATAATCTCCTAAGACTGCTTCTGTTACTTGTGCAAACTTTTTTAACTGTTCTTTAATTTTCTTTTAAGAAAAACGGTAAACATCTAATAAAAAAATATTACAAAATGCTAGTTTCGAATAAATAAATAACATACTTAGATTTATATTAATTAAACTTTTTAATGGGAAGGATGGCGCTGCATTTCTTTTACAAGTGCTGTTACATCAAGTATACTATTTGAAATCTGCAGTCTTAAATCCGGTTAGACGCTTTCCAGAAGGTTTCTGAGATAAAAAATGTTATTTCATACAACTAAGTAGTTTGGAAAAACATCTGAACTTTCAGATCTTTGAATTTTGGCGAGCCGTGATTTCTGTTCTTAATCTTTGCACATGTATATATTTCTACTACATACATTTGTAGTAATGACTATTTAGTTGCAAATAATAAAAACTGAATTAATGTTCTTGATCGAAATACATGTTCTAGTAGAGTTTTCTGAATGGGGGCAATTTAGTAATCTGGGCCAGTGTTCCCCAACCTTTTCATCGCCGAGGACCGGTCGACGTTTGTTAATTTTACCGCGGCCCGCTGAGGGGGGAGGATGTTGATTGTTTATATTTTAGTCTGCTTAGATTTAATAATTTTAACTTAATTGTATTTAATCGTGAGTTCTGAATAAAATAATGGGTGCTTCTAAAAGAATATCGGAGTTTCAACGCTTCATATAGTATTTATTCATTAGATATAACATATTAGTATGACTCATGCATCGAATGAAAGAGCAACTGAAACAGTTTTGTTTGCTGGCATGTGCACGCGAAATGTATGCTAATTTTCCCATTTTCTTGCCGATCAACGCGCTGTTAGAAAAATGACGACTAGTAAACAGAAAGTGTTTAGTGTTCTCCCGTTAACAACGAACCGTGTGCAACGAACGTTCCGTATTAAGTTCCGTTGTCAACCTCCAAATGTTAATAACATTCTTAGGTGGTATCATCAGTTAGAAACAACTGACTGTGTCTTTGTAAAGGCACAAGAACGGGACGACCAAGGCTGTAACTGGTAACCAACTGTACCTGGTTCTGCCTATCTGATGCTCTACAACTATGGTTATTTCTTCAATCGTTCACCCGATCTGACACCATGTGACTTTTATCTGTGGGAGTTTATAAAGGATTGTGTGCACGTTCCTCGGCTACCAGCTGACCTTTCAGACTTAAGATACAGGATGGAAGCAGATGTTGCAAGAATTTCCTCAGACACACTGAAAAAAGTTTGGGATGAACTCGCCTATTGACTTTATGCCGTGTGACGAATGGGGCTCACACTGAACATTTGTAAACTTGTAGGTAAAACTGTTTGAGCTACTCTTTCATTCAATGTATGAATTATACTTGTCACTTATATGGGATAAGTACTATAAAGCGTTAAAACTCCGATATTCTTCTAGAAACAACCGGTATAGCTACACCACAAAATGAACAAAAAGTGATTTAACAAGGAATATAAAGTGATTCTCATAAAAAGTAGCCCAAACCCAAGAAAAATATACCACAGCAAATAAAAGGGAAATAATTTAATGTTTCTTGTGCAGACCCGTAGTATTTGATCCATGGACCGGTGGTTGGAGTCCACTGATTTAGACTAGGATGGCACATCTTTAAATTTTTCAACGCCTTTCAGAATCTGTGAAAGAGGTAAATCTCAACGTTTAATAAGAGACCTTCGCGGATCGCCTAGAAAAACGCTGGGGATCCTCTAGGGTCCTTGGGAACCGATGATTTTAACTGTTACAGATTAAGAACCGCTGATCTATATCCTTAAAATATTCAAAATTATAACATATAATTCACTACCCTGACTTTAAAGAAAGTATATTGGGTCCTTCTATATCGTGATCGACGTAATACTCCTGTAGATTTTTTGTTCGGACTTTGAGTATTATTTTTTGTAAAAATCTAAGAATTGAAACAATTTTTTCTTTTAAATTGATTTAATAGAACCCAGAGACAACAATCCAGTAATTTAACACAGAGTTCTTAACTATAAGTACCAATTCTTTTCATTTTATAGGCTTATATATATACATGACACTAACTCATTTATAATTTAAATGAGATAAAAACTGATATGTTTACACACCATAAATTTAAGAATAATTATTTTTATTTAAATTTATGTAGAAACTCCAGGCAAAGTTATGGCATTGTAATTTTTGGGTGTATTAAATTAGACCAATAACAATATTTGAGCTAAAAGTTTTTAAGGAAATTATTTATAAAACAAAAAATTCGTCTGGGCTCAATGGAAAAGCACTATTTTTTTAATGTAACTAAGATTTCTAAGTAGCATATTATAAAAGCGAAATAATAATAATAATAACACAGGGTAAGTTAACACTATTGAGTCTCTATCCAACATTTCATTTTACAAAACTATTTATTACCCTTAAGCTCTAATTTTCACTGCTGTAGATATTTAAACATTCAAGAATAAAAAAAAGAATAAGAATTAAAAGAGATAAGTAGAATTTATTTCTTTTTAAACTTATAAACTTACTTATAATAATATTTCATTAATTTTCCATTTCAGCATTGTTTTGACAGATAAGCAGAGAAATTTAAAAACTGATAGTTACCGTTTATCATCTGAAGTATTTCTACTAGTGGAATATTAATATGTGTTCTCTTTCCCGCGGCACTTCAAAGGAAATTAGTTGTTTTTATGTTCCTGGAAGACTTGAATTACTTATTGTATAATGAGGTTAACGTTTGAGAATTCCATAAGAAAACAAACATTTCGCAGAAGCATATATCAGAATATTCCTTATTTTTTATTTAAAAAAACCGTTAATTTTTAAATGTCACTATGAAATATAGGTTACTTATTCGCACAAAGAAAAATCGAAGCAATGACCCTCCCGCAAAGAAGCAGAATATTTCGCATTTGTAACAGAAGTGGACATATAGTGAAAAGACACGAAGCTTCCAAACCACACACAAATAAGGAAAACTTACTCGGTGGAATTGGAACACCTATTGAAATACGATTATCAGATAGAAAACTTGATATTTTTCGGAAGTGAAATAACTTCGTAACCACAAAATGAATCAAAATTACGAGAAAATATTATTGCAATCAGGTTTTTGTATCGAGAGAGAAAGAGATATTTAGATTTGCGGTAAATTGTATTAATCAGCGCATTAATCATCGCATCATCGAATTTCTTTTTTGTCTCATACATTCTTTTAAAAACATATAACATAAATTATTTCTCAATAAAACTACGCCGTACACATGATCAAGAATTCTTAATTCTGGAAATATTATTAGACTAAAGCTTTAGATTAATTTCGTCAAAAAAATAAATAAAATGTATTGGACTTTTTTCATTTTACATATTAATCCAAATCTCATATTTCTTTAATAGATTTTCTGTGTTTAAAAAAAGGGACAGCAGTCAGTACTTGGGGTTCAATATGACTTTAGAGATAAGTTATGTAACATTTTGTTTCTTGTGTTTAAAATTCCTTCTTATCCGGAACACGAGTAATTAATGCATTGAATGACGGTTAACTTTTTCCCGTTGTGATATTATTATTGGTAAATTCTTTAATAAAATTACAACAATGTATTTAACACCCTTTTACAAGAATCACTTGTATGTAACGGAATCTTGAACTCAATTTTTACCTACTTTAAAAGGTCAGATTAAAATTCGAAATTTCGCTCACTTGTCCAGGACCAATGAGAATACAATAATTTCATAATTTTGTTCCATTGTCCTGATCAGGATCATCAGGATTAACGATTTCCCATTTTTAGATCCCATCCCGCAATTGGCGACTAAAAGATTAAATTACAACTGAGTTCGATTAACTATAAAAGGGTGTTTTTTAGTTTTTTTTATATATAAACAGTAATTTATTATTTATACTAATTTTCAAAATTGTATTGACTTTTTTGTTAAATCCTTTTAATAAAATTTCTTTAAGAACTCCTATATGTCTTAATTTTCTTGAACATTGTTACAAAAAAAAAATTGAAATTTTACGCAATGTTTCTTTTTTTTTCTTTCTTTCTTATTGAAACAGAATTATTAATATTCAGATCAATTTAAAAAAGGGATACATTACTTTTAAAAAATAATACAAAAGAGTATATGTTTTTTAAAACAAAGTATTTAGTTTTCACAATTCCCACTATCTTTGACCCAATCCAACCTTTGTTAGGTCAAAGTCTGTAACAACTGTAATTCCACACTATTTCACCATCCACCTATTATATTTTTACGATGCTTACGCCCTTGGACGTTTCTTTTTTTACGACAAACATTAACATCCCAATGAGTACACAATCACTGATATTCTAAATTACGAAATAAATTTTAAAGAACTTTAACCGGTTATACATTGGTGATATCATCCTATTCGTTAAAAAAAGGACCTTCATAGACAGAAAAGTGAAAAAGTTCAATAGTGAGTGAACTGTAAACTATAACTAAACTTTAAATATCTTATTATATTAGGATCAAAAAACCTGACATTTGAAAACTGTATTAGCTTGAAAAAGGCCAATTCACAAAGAAAGCAGAATGGGAAAAAATGGTGGAAGGTTAATACCCTTCAAATGATGCCGTTTTATCTTTATTTCATGAAATATTTGTTTACCTTCGGTGCAGGATGGAACTACTCCGAAAAAAAATGTTCAACAATGAGTCGCCTTGATTAAATAGAAAACGAATTGCTCACGCTCTCAATGGCAATGAACATTGGGTGATAATACGAAAAAAAATATGTGTTATTCTTTTTGAGGCATGCATTTCTACCGTGTTTATTCTATTTTCCTTTTGTATGTGACTTGCGTGTTTTGTTGGATATTTTTTTTTTATCACAACCAGCATGCTACATCGTTAAATCTTCTGCTACAAAAGCTGAAGAACTGACAGATGTTTGCAAACGAAAGGAAAGCGGGTAACTTTGAAAGAGGTCGATTACTGGTTCGACGCAATGATTCCGACGACGGAAAAAAAGGCAGATGTTTTGCTATTCATTTAGGTATGTGCTAGCTCAGCTTCCCTCTTGTGTTACATGTTTCTGTTCTTTATAATAAATATTTCATTACACTCTCTATAGCAATACACTTTTTCACTTTTTTCTGTTCCAGATCAATAAGGAATCATATGAAGAAAATTGGATTGCAATATACAGACAGATCTTGGAAAAAGCTTGAAAATATTCAGGGTATCCGACTACGTACGGAGCTGTTATTCTCCAGAAGCGTATAAATGAATATTGTTTTTATATTTAGTGTCACCTATGGGGACATGGCACGATTTACACAAGAAATTTTAATTTTAAGGATTTTCTTAAATTTTTTTTGGTTACCTCCTATGTGTGTGTTTGATGTAAAACAGATTTTGCGCTCAAAATTTCATAAAAAGCTAACCATGTAATTTTTCGAGGAAAATTCTTAAAATTTATGAAGTGATTTTAAAATCCTACTCTCTTTTTTTTCTCCTCCTACAAAAACTGATGTGCGTATATGAAATTTGATTTACAAGTACGTTAAACTATGTACAACAAAAGTTGATATGGGTTTTGTGATAACATGATTGGTATTCGTACAATACTTCTTTTTATAAATGCTTATTGAAAATTCCTCAAAAAATGTGTAAGTTCTAATTTCAATTATTTTTTAGAAAATAAGTATTACTTTGATTTTAAAAAATGCATATCAAATTTTGTTCCATGTACTATTAGCAACAATTGAAAAAAAATTCCAAGTATTAGGTACAATAGAAAAAAGCCTTAGCATTTTAAATGGACATTTACAAGTTATTTTATCTTTCTGAGATAAATCAATTTAAAGTTTTGATTTTTAATTGGAATGTGAATAAAAACAAAAGTAAACTTTATCATAACTCTACGTTTTTTTTAAACTTAGAGCTTTCAAATTTTGTGAGTTTGTAGAAAAGTAAGGAAAAAAATCATTTAGACTAAAAAAAATTAGATTTGATTTTTTGACCGATTTTTGTCAATTGAATCGTACTGTGTCCCCATAAATAAGGATGTATACATAAAAATTGTTTTAAGAATGTAGTTACGATAAAAAGTTATTAAAATGTAATTTTTTTGGAAAAAAATGAAGAAAGAATGTCAGATTTTCAAAATATTCTCTTTTTATTTAACGGAAAATGAATGAATCTATAATAATTTTAAATTTTGTCTATGTATAACAACACTGCTCTACAGAGCCTGAAGCAGGAATTTTGAAGAATTCACATTATTTTCAGATTTACTATCAATCAAAATAATATGTGTTTTCTGTTAAAATTTACCTACTCTGATATATGAAAATATGAAAAGAAATCCATTTCTCTCAATTATACAATTCAAAAACTTTAGTTCAGTCTCTGTACAGAAATTTCTTCAATTAATCTAGGCCAAATATTGTTATTATTATTATAGAAGCATTTTAAACAGGAAAATATTTTGAATAAGGCCCTTTTTTTTTTTTCGCTTTTGCCAAAAAAATTTCATTTAAAATTTTTTGTTGTAATTATATTTTCAAAAACTTTTATGTGTATATTCTAATTCAGGGGACACGCGAAATATCAAAACAATTATTCTTTTATATGCCTTTCTAAAATCATGATTTCGAAAATAGTCGGATACCTTAAGCCTAGGAGCAAAAATACAAATATTTTACTGATTTTTTTTTATTAATCTAGTTTTTGAGAAGGTAAAAAAAATCAAATTTTTAAAACTGATTTAAACCGTTTGAAGTTTTCTTAAATTATTTTATAAGAACTATTCGAGTTATTCGCTTTGATATGTCATCTTATTCTCTTGCCAAACTTACTCTCTTGGTTCAAAATTAAAGGTCTGTCGCCAATAGTGTGCTCATGTTGCTTTGAGGTGAATTAGTACACAATTAGTCAAGCTATTCATAATATCAAAAGTTTAACAAACTATATATTATCAAACAAGCAAAAATGCTATAACAAACTATCAAAACTGTTTCAAACTAATATTCTGAAAAATGAAGTGGGATAATTATTCTCCTTTTATTTTCAATCGCTTGAGTAAAAATATTTTTGTACTATAATATAATTCTTGCACTGGCAAAAAATGAACTTAAATTCTCAATAAGGTAATAAACTCTTTAAATATAATTTACTAATATTATTTAATATATCTAAGTATATTAAATAATTTTCAGATTCTTAATGAAAATACTTTGTATTTATAGTATTAAATTATACGGGTATCAGTTTCAAAGAGAGTTATGTCTATTGGATCTTTGTAATAATTACCAAAAAATTTTGATTTTGAAATGCGTTAGATACTTTGTCTTTAAGAATACGAAATGATATTCAAACATGAATAGTACGATTTACGCAAATTTTTTAAGTTAAGGAATTTCAAATTTTTTTGGTTTCCCCCTACTTGTATGTATTATGTAAGACAGATTTTGTGCTCAAAATTTTACAAAAAGCTAACCACTTAATTTTTTAAGGAAAAAAATTAAAAGTAATTTTAAAATACTATTCCTTCCATAAAAATTTACTAATACAGAGGAAATTCGATTTAAAAGTACGTCCAACTATCTATAACAAAAGTTGGTATGAGTTTTGTGGTAAAACATGTTATTGTTCGTACAATTCTTCTTTTTATGAATACTTACAGAAAAATCCTTAAAAAGTGTGTGAATTCTAAATTCTATTATTTTTTTAAGAAATAAACAATGCTTTGATTCAAAAATGCGTACCAACTTTTGTTACATATATTATTAGCAACAGTTTAAAAAATGTTAAAGCATTTTTTACAATAAAAAAAGGCCTTAACATTTTAAAGAGAAATAAACTAGTTATTTTTCCTTTCTGAGGTAAATCATTTTGAAGCTTTGATTTGCCATTTGGATATGAATGAAACCGAACGTAAACGCTATCATAATTCTGCGTTTTTTAAACTTAAAGCTTTCAAATTTTATACTAAATTTCATAAAGATCATAATCGTTCACTGTAATTTCATAAAATTACAATTTTTGGTCATTTTGTTTCCCATTTATTAGAGCAAAAACATTTTTTTATTCCAAATTAAATACAAGTTTTAATTATTTTTCCCAAAATGAGGAAAATAATGTAAAATTTTGCTGAAAAATGTTGCTCAATATTATGCTTTCAAAAAATATAAATATTGACGAACCCACAACGTAATCTTATTACAGATCTTCTCTAAGCACAAACTTTTATTTTTAAAGCATGATTTCCCAACAGCGTAGTAAATTAAAGACTGGTTACGAAATATTTGTCTTTTAGTTTTATTTTTCATCTCCTTTTGTATCTACTTAACCTCTTTAAATAACCTTTCAATTTGAATAAATTGCAAATGAGCTTTGGAAAGTCCCAATAATGAATCCCTTTTACAACTGCTTTACAAACCAGTTTGTAGGAGTGTATCTATAGCTTATACTCAACGAGAAAGCGTTTTTTCACTTCTAGATTAATCTCTGGCAACTAATTTTCTCTCTCTCTCTCTCAGAAGTAGTTTTAATTACGGAAACTCTTAAACTTATCATTGACTTTATAAAGTGGGTGTTTTTTTAATTTTCTAAACATTAGAAGTGCTTCTGTGGAGTACAAATTCTTCATTGTTTGTGTTCAACATTATTCTTTTCTTAAAGCTGCATCGAATTGGTATTAAAAAATTCAGAAAAATCTTTTTAAAAAATGCGTTTTGATTTTTTTAAAAGAAAAATGTTTAGGGAAAATTTATAAATAACAAGCAGTAGTTATTTTTTTTATTTTAAAAAATTATTATTAGTTTTATTTTACTTGTTTAATTAATTGAGTAGTTTTTGTGGAATAAAAAAGATTGAGTTGAAACACTGAAGTCTCAATCCATGTACATACATCGTTCAAACAATATTCATTATGAAATTAGTCATTTCCTTAGAGTTAGAATTCTATTTTAAGCATAATACTTTTCATTGTTTGCTTAGTTTATTTCTTTATCATTCCTTTTATTTTGTGCCTTTTCATTTTGTTACATATTTTACTTTACAAGTATATGTAAGTCAGAGAGGAATGCTAGTAGGAATGGATTTTCTAATGGATTGATTTTTAAATTTTAATCGCAATATTTAGCTTCTGTGATCACAGAAAAAAAATCAATTGTTTTAACCAACGATACACACGATACGGCTTAATGAGCAATGGGCTAAATTCATGACGGTTACATGTTCAATCAGTTACGTGTTCTCCATCAAATTCAAAACTGACGTTAAACTAATTTGTACTTTTTGTTCTATTTGAAAAATTTCAAATATTATAGTTGAGTAAAGATATTCAATAATTGCGAAAAAAAACTTCACCAAAAAGATTTTAAAATATAAAAAAAAATCTTATTTTATACGTGTACTTTTAAATCAAGTGCATTTGGCTACTTAAGTGCGTTATTATTGTTGTCAAATATGAACTCTAAAGCTTCTGCTAAAAGTAAAAATTGACAACAGCGGAACACATGGACTGGTTAGCCGGAAACGCTTGACTGCATTTATCATATGAGTATGACGCCACATGAATTTATAAAGTGATTGGCTGGAAACATGTACATGTAATTATCATGTGACTATGATGTCACATGAATTTATAAAGAGATTGGCCGGAAACATGTAAATGTAGTTATCATGTGACTACGACGTCACATGAATCTATAAAGATATTGTCTGGAATGTAAATGTAGTTATCATGTGACTATGACATCACATGTATTTAACCCAATTTATGGTTACCTTAGTTGAATATTCGTCGTTGAACATGAAGACTAAGAAGAAAAATAAGCTTGAAAAAGAGTGTAGGTACATAAATAAGTCCCTTATCAAGTTTTTAAACTTGCTGTACTAAATAGGTACATGAAATAACCGAACAATTCAAAATCGATAGACAATTTATTATGGAATTGTAATAAATACTTAAAATATAAAATATAGTGTGTGAGTAAAAATGTATTGAATTTTAGCACCAAAGTTCTGTTGATAATACTATTCGTTTCTCAATTTTATCTAGGATCATCCAGTTAAAGTGTTTGAGTTTTTCAAAAGCTCTATTTTTTTACATTCAAAATAAAATAATTATTGATGTATTCTATTTTATATATAAAACAGTAAAATAAAATCTACCTTTCAAAATTTGAGAGGCATGGCAATCTCGATGATGAAAGTGACAAATTTAAAGGTCTTGTATCTCCGAAAATCCTCTGTAACAGGAACTTATGCATATTTAATATATTCAGGTTCAAAGTACGCATGTTGGAGCAAAGTGATTGTAAGAGATAGAATGGCAGCCCAGGCATGAATTTAGTTAATTTTGGTCATAATTCCAAATTTCGAAGCATATAGACCAAGGAAGGTGAGCCAGTAGCACGAGTGCCATTAATGGCCTGCGACACAATATTTTGGGCACGCCAGCTATCAAATTGGCTTGCATTTTATTTCAAAATAACAAAGTTCATTGTAAAGTATTACCAACAAACGCAAGTGATCGGTCGCGAAGCTGCGGGGAGCACACTCATTTGTTATTTTCTTGCCTTAGTTACGTCGTGGACTACAATTCGTCGGCCTGGTTATCAGACTGCGTAACTCCACCGGTGTAACTGATTTGGTATAGGAGTGCAACACGCCAAGCGCTTTTTGAAGCGATTCCTTAATCCTTTTGTTTTGTCTACGCCATGCCTCAGTGTGCGCTCCGCTTTTAATTTATTCCTCGCGCGATCAGTATAATCACTACTTTTTTTTATTTCATAATAAAACTAGATTTCGAAGGGAGAGGTGATGGCAAGATTTTAACATAAAATAAATACAACAGAAAGTAATATTAATGTATTACACTTCCAGATATAAATTATTTACACTATTTTAAGCATTCATTACACAAAATTTGTAACAATGTGCTACTTTTGCTGAGCAGAGGTACCGCAGGGGGAACTAACACTAATATACGTTATCCCTATAGCAACCACATTATCGCACGATAAAAATATCAGAGTAAACCATATTGTAATATTATCGCCTATCTTGGCGAACATAAGCAACAACTTGGCACCTAGCCCTACTGTATCAAATTAGCATCCCAGATGGAGTTACGCAGTCTGATAATTAGACCGACGAATTGCTTATGATGCAAAGTTTGTCTACGCATAGCATAATCAATTTCTTTGACACAACTGTATTTTACAGTTTGTGTTATATTTTCGATTTTTAACTGTTATTTAGCATGGCCAGCAAAAGACCAAAAAGTGCAAAATAGTAAGTGCAATAGAGAATTTCAAGTTTGGTGAATCTAGAAATATGACATTATTTGTAAAGACCACAAAGCGGTGTGTGTTGTATGTTCGGGAATACTGGTATGAAGAGCATGATCTGTAAAACGACATTTTGAAACAAATCACAAATCCTCTTGTCAAAAAAGTGATCCACGGCAAAAATAATTAATTGCTTAGAAACCGTTTGGCGGATGACTCTTATTCAGTATGCCTTCTACTAAAAGTAACATGTTACAATCCTGATATAAGTTATTTATCCTCCAATCTGCAACAACAGAAGTCACACTAATGTTTACTTTAATTTGAATTACACGTATAACTAAAACATTTGCAACTATACAGTGCATAAAATATTTTTTCGTAGTAAAGAAAGAGTGTTGTGTTGTTAGTATTTAGTTATATTATTTTCCCCCAATAATTACAAGTAAAAATTATTTGACGGCACGTCTATACCTCATTAAAACACTTCTTAATGGCACGTTGATCTAAAGAGTGTTTTTTTCCAGGTATAGAAGTTTAAGTTGGCATTACTTTCCAAGATGGCGACCGATTTAACAGCTGTCAAGTGATTTATTCTCAGTTTGGTTTGGCAATTCATCAAAACGATCATCAAGCAAGGCGTAGATTCGTCGAATGGGCCCAAAACGAGATTGCCGTTGTTCCCGATTTTCATAAGCGAATTTTGTTTAGCGATGAAGCGCACTTCTGGTAGAATGGCTACGTCAACAAACAAAACTGCCGCATTTGGAGTGAAGCTAATTCACACCGAAACACCGTTACATCCAGAAAAACTGACTGTTTGGTGCGCTTTATGGGTTGGTGGAATCATTGGTCCATACTTCATCAAAAACGATGAAGGCCACAACGTTACAGTCAATGGTGATCGGTATAGAGCCATGATTACTAACTTTTTCGTTCCTAAATTGAACAATCATGATGTCCAGGAGCTGTGGTTCCAACAAGACGGCGCAACATGTCACACAGCTCGTGCCACAATCGATTTATTGAAAGACACGTTTGGTGACCGCCTAATTTCACGTTTTGGACCTGTGAATTGGCCTCCAAGATCTTGTGATTTAACACCGCTAGACTATTTTCTGTGGGGCTATGTAAAGTCATTGGTCTATGCGGATAAGCCACAAACGCTTGACCATTTGGAAGACAACATTCGGCGTGTTATTGCCGATATACGGCCACAAATGTTGGAAAAAGTCATCGAAAATTGGACGTCCAGATTGGACTACATCCGAGCCATCCGTGGCAGTCCTATACCAGAAATCATATTTAAAATGTAATGCCACAAGATTATCTTTCGAATAATAAAAATTCATGTCAATCGAATAATACATCGTTGTTTTATTGCAATTTAAAGTTCTATACCTCTAAAAAACATCCTTTATAAAGGTTCGCCACTCCTGCTATAGACTGTATTATTCTTTGAATTGGACAAAAAAAGCAGATGTAAACTTTTATTTTAACAAACATAAAATTGGGGATTTTATATAAGAATACACTACGTTTTAAAAATGATTATCTAGAATTACAAAGAGTAATTTCTGAAAAACATTTTTAATATCTATTTCGAATAAAATGTAAAGCTATTAAAATTCTACAGTTACACAGAAAGTAAGAGTCTTTCTGATTGAAAAATATGAATACACATTTCACACTTGAATTGAAAAGAAAGAACTCACTCAATCATAAAAAAAATATTTTACCAAGGATTTCTTCTTAACTGAAAATATGGTAATGGATCGTTAATAATGGAACAATGAAGAATACTACTACTTTAGAATACTACATGAATACTTTTAGAATACTACATGATAGATGATAATCGAATATTTACTAATTTTAAATTCTGTTCATCTATCTAAGAGTTTTAGTGCCAGTCAAATTTCTACCAGTAATTTACTTTTATGAAGGTTAGAGGCGTATAAAGATATGACAAATCTTCTCCTACCCATCATTCTACAGCAAGATAAAACCTCTGATAAAATACATGTACAACAGAACCTATAAAAATGCAGTGATGATTACTAAAGCGTATAAAAATGCGCCACTTCCTGACTCGCAATGAACGTCGGCTGTATCAAATGAAGAAAGGTCAGAATTGCTATGCTCTTTGGGATTCTGGATCCGTTTATCGGTCATTTAGTACATTTGAATCGAAATTTAATGAGGTGTGATGTGTAATCCGAGGACATGACCTTCTCATACCTATTTAAATTTCTCAACTTTTAAATATCTTTTCGGTAATGTTTTCAGTATTTACTCGTATAAATTACACTATTCATCATGAAGATGGAATTTGCAAAATTTATCAAAATTTTAAGCAAATGGAATAAGGCGAATTTAAGAATAATATACATTTTTTATCTTTTATAAGTAGGCTTTTCATAATATTAATAAAATATTTTTTCAGTTACAAGAAATATCTTCAGTTAAATAGCTTTGAAATATATTAGAATAACAATTATTAAAAAATATAAATGTCTTTTTTAAAACAAAAATATATTAAATTAACAGCAAAAAATTTTATTCCAAATCGTAATTGAGTGTCATTAGTATTTCTATTGTGACAAGGCTAAATTAAACGCAAAAAAGCATCAGCAATACTGACGTAGCTAGTCGTGAATGTGCCCCGTACCAAAATTTCTTGTACACTCTTTTTTTGGTGGCTTTTTAATATATTAACAAATTTTCCTCACATATGTTGAGGCCCCTGTAGCTTGGTGTTCGCGTATCATTGATACGGCGGTAGCTACGTCCCTGTTCAGCAACAATTCTAGCAATGCGCAATATTTATGCTCAGTTTTTTTGTAAATTTTTCTATAGTTATTATTAATGTATTAAATAATTTTCTCAGTGATTACAGGTTTATTGTAGAATTGTAGAAGTTTGTTGTAGTTGTTTTTGTTGACATTGTTTAATTGTAGAAGTTTTTTTATCAAACTCAACTCAAAAACTCAAACTCAGTAGCGCAATAGCCCATGAGGGTCAAGGCCTACTTTGCTCATCCCAGTATACCTGACCATTGGGCGCTGAAGTGCATCAGCAGATGTCCCGATCAGGTGGTCAGTCAGAAGCAAAAACCCCAGTGTTTTAGTCCCCAAGCAAGCTTGGTACTCTTTTATCGAACCATTGAAGGGATGAAAGGCTGGTTCGATCTTGCCCAGCCCGAGGATAGAACCCCGGACCTGTGGTGTGGAAGTGTGATACACTACCACTCGGCCACTGGGCCCGTAGAAGTTTTTCAGTGAAGATAAAAAAATGTATGTTTTTTCACACTTGTAAAGATATTTACCCGAAAGCAACAAATAGAAACAATTTACGTAAATACGAACAGAAAATTTTTATGAGAATTACATGATTTTATGCTAACTATAGAGAGTATGTTTAAATGTGTAGGAATTTTTTCAATGCGCTGCACATTAGCAACTAAGCCTTTGTAGATACGTCAAGTCCCCAAGAGTGGAAGCCATTTCATAGGTGGCACCATCTAGTGGAGGCTTCCGCTATCAAATTGGGACGTTTGCATTTTATTCAATTAAAACTCTAGTTGGATGCTAAATATTTCCACGATTTAATTTTTCCTAGATTACCAGAGCCAAATTGATACTCAAAGGATCTTTTACATGCCACATAATCATATGCCATGCGTACATACGATATTCGTATCCAAAAAATCTATCGATTCCAGCCGGGGTTAAACGAGCAACCTTAGGTTTTCGAAGAGGACACGCTACATGTAAGCCACCGGAGCCGACTATTTGAAGGCTACAATTGATTATTTAAAAAATTAAATATTATCTCTTATTTCTGTACTATGCTATCACAAATATATATTTCAACTAGCTGGTATACCCGTTCTTCGCACGGGTGAATTTAAAAATTAAAAAATACAGACTGAAGGATAAAGAAGTTTTTAATGCGTTAATTTTACGTGAATTGTATAAATTAAACAAAAAAGCTTTTTGCATAACTCAGCTGAACGAAAAAAATCATGTTTGCTAAATTTTAAGTCTTTAGATATAATTGCTGATTTTTTTATTATTGTTATTATTATTTATGACGCCTCGTAACTTTCTTGTGGATCGATTTTTGAAAACACCTACCTGCTCAACAAAAGTAATACATTGTTACAAATTTTGTGTAATAAACGTTAAAAATAGTGTAAATAATTTTTATCTGGATGTGTAATACGTTAATATTACTTTCTAATGCATTTATTTTATGTTAAATAGCTGTTACCCGCGACTTCGTCCACGTGGAATTTAACAAAAAAGTGTTTATTCACTTCGCAGAGTTTACGAAAACTTTTCTTCTACTTTGTGAATCTATGTTTCTTTTTTGTTTTATTTTTTTCTTTGCTTTTTGTTGAGCAAGGGGTGAAAGGGACGCATGACCTTTGACACTGTCGATGGGTGAGGACTAAAATCTTTAGGATCAAAATAGGTCTAAGTAGCAAGTAGGGTAAAACGCGAACACAAACGAAGCCGCAAGGAAGGGGGTGAAATGGACGCATGACCTTTGACAATGCAGTTAAGGACTGTAAAATCATTAGGATCAAGACATGAATGGGAAATGCGGCGAATGGCAGCAACCTAATCAAAGAAAAAAGTTTGATATAACTGCTAGTAATCGTTGAGACAGAAGACTCGCGAAATAAAATAATTCCTATTAAATAAAAATAATCCCTATTGAATAAAAATAGTCCCTATTGAAATAAATAATCCCTATTTGAATCGGATATTGCTCACTATTTCATTGGTTTTAATTTTATTTTCCCGGAATCCTAATTTTTTCTTCTAAAATAAAAGTAGTCTAAGTTATTTCTTATAACATTAGCTATCTGCCAGTGAAAGTTTCGTCAAAATTGGTCCAGCCGTTTCAGAGATTAGCCGAAAGAAACAGACGGACAGAAAGACAGACAAAAATTTTAAAAATTGATTTTTTTCATGTAAGTACCGTATATACTTTTAAATGCATTTAGTAAAAAGTTGTTAATTTCAAATTACAAACAGACACTTCATTTTTATTTATATGTATAGATTTCCTTCGTCAAAAAAATTTTTTCGAGTTCGACAAAAAAAATAGAGAAATAGTCCTTTTAAACTGGTTTCTTTTTTCCTCGTATTTGACTGACAAAAATTCAGTGGAACAAATGTAATTTAGAATATCAACAACCGAAAAATGAATTAAATGATAATTTACACATTTTAAGTGAATAAAGAAAAATGAATCGAATTTCATTCTTAAGCAACACAAGAGAATCAAAATTAAATTCATTTAATTCTTTAGATCAGTGAGATTCTCAAAGCGGTCTATATCGACCCCCAGGGGTCTATGAAGGCCTGTAAGGGTCTACAACAGCAAGAAAAAAATTGAGGGTGCAGAAAGTGTAAATTGGGGTCTATGATCGTGATTATCTTTTAACTACTTTGTATCTTTATTTTTTACTTTTAAAATGAATGGAATAAATATTACACACATACACAGGGGCGTTGCTTATTTACTTACGTAATATATTATAATTTAAACCCGTCTATCTATCTCGAATTATGGGATATCGTAAGAAAGTTTTTATTTGGTTTTCCAATTGAAAAGGAATTTCAGCACTGTTTCCAATCTTCATAACTATAGAAAAGGAAAGAAAAAAAACGGAAAGAAAAAAAGAAACTATACTAATAGAGGAGATTTATGGTTCAACCTAACAAAATAATGTCAAATGTTGAAAATTTGTTTAAAAGCCTCAAATTCATCCCTCCCATTAAAACCATTTGTTTGTTGCTCAGTTATTTTGTGCAACAGGTATTGAACTATAATTTAATTAATAAATGTTTAAAATTAAGATGTGTGTGTTTGTTTTCTTAAGATTTTTACACTACAGATAAAAATTTAAATCTTTTAAAGTATGAAACTTTGTACCGGCTATCAAAAACTTAGTTAAACTGATGAATTTGCAAAAACTTAATATTAAGTAAGCATGGTCTACCCCAAACCGAAAAACATGGCAAGGGGTCTATGAAATAAAAAAAGTTTGGAAAACTCTGCTTTAGATGGTGAGTATATTACTTTTAGGGATTGGTGCATCTCTTTCTTATCCTTAAAATTCACTAAATAAAAGTCAAAAAGTTTAATTATTTATTTCTTCAGAAAAACCATTTGACGCATGATAATTAATGTACAGTAAGACGGCGAACTCATGCGATAAGTAAGACTGAGTGATAACTACGTAAGTCGTATTTCCGTAAGTCGGTGTATGATTTCTCTCTCGCCTAGAAATACATATAAATTATTCTTATTTAGAACCAGTGACGAAAGAAAATAATTGCTTGGAAAAAAATGTTTAAAAAACCTTATATATATATATATATATATATATATATATATATATATATATATATATATATATATATATATATATATATATATATATATATATATATATATAATATATATAAAACGAAAATGGGAAACAGAGGTTATTTTGATGTGGAAGGTTTCATAAATTACCTAACAAAATAGTATGCCCCTCAAAGATTTTTTTTCAGGGCAAACCTTTCTCGTAGTATGCTAAAAATGTTTTTGTTCCTTATTTTGTTGAAAGTATGCACTCATCGTTGGAGTTGAAGCCTTCTATCAAATTCAGAACCATCATTCGATCCTGTGTGATTGAAATGCGTCTAAAGATACAAGTTCTTCTATGCCTTGCTCTTGCTCATGCATTTCTATGAGTTCTTCAATTGTCAGGTCCTGAATCCACCAGCTGTTCATGAAAGAAAATACTATCCACTTCTTAATTTATTTGCCTGGCAAGATCGACAATTTCTTCAATCACATTACCAATTTTATTAATTTTTTTTTCTCAAACAAAAGACGACTCGACGAGATTTGAAAATCGAGTAACTCAGGACACTTGTACGCCGGACTAGCTAAGTCGACTTATTACTGTATATGAAAGGAAACACTAGCTGTAATATGCATTGCTTCTCAAACTACAACTCAGTGGTGCAACAGCCCATGAGGGTCATCCCCATATACTTGACCATTGGGCCCTGAGGTGCATGAGCAGATGTACCAATCAGGTGATCAGTCTGAAGCGAGATCCCCAGTGTTTAAGTCCCCAAGCAAGCACACGGTACTCATTTATCGACCCATTGTAGTAGGGATGAAAGGTTGAATCGACCTTGCCCAACCCTAGGCTAGAACCCAGACCTGTGGTGTGAAAGCGCGATACGCTACCACTCGATCATTGGGCATTCATGCATTGCTTCTACTGGCAAATATAAGGAAATGCTAAACGAGCATATACACAAGACAATTCTAAAATAACAAGTACCCCCATACCACTACAAAAATATAATATTTATATAGATACTTTCCTAAAATTAACCTTTAAATATCATTTTAACCTTAACTCTAGATGAAAAATACTAAGCAAAATTCTCTTCATGGATTTAATGATTATTTTTGTTTATTATAATTATTATGTCCTATTCGGCCATACAATAACAAAGTCTGATTGATAAATTTAAGTTAATTTATATATAATTACATTACTTTTAAAACTAATATAGTGTTACGCATAATTCATTATTTTAACTTAAATAGTTGCTCATTCAAGGTAAAAAAATTGTATTTAAAAAAATGTTAATATTTAAACTGCTAATTTTAGCATTTCACTAAATTAAATTTAGAATTTAATATTTCCTTCCTTCCTTCCTTCCTTCCTTAGTAGCATGGCAGGCCAGGGTGGGCCTTGGTCTTCTCAAGAAACCTTTTCCAGGCCAGCATTTTTCCTGCTAGTGTTCTCCAATTCCTAGTTCTTAAAACTAGGAGATCTTTTTCTTAGGCCTTCAATCCCTCTAAGATTTGGCCTGCCCTTTCTTCGTGTGCCAATTGGTTGAGCATTGAAGACTTTTTTAGTGGTGCAGTCTTCGTTCATTCTGATAAAGTGACCTGCCCATTTAACTCGTTGTGTTTTGATGAATTTTACAATGTCAGATTCTTTATATGATTAATTAAGCTTTAAATTTGATCGTCTTCGCCATGTTCCATTTTTCTGAATTCCTCCAAAAATAAATCTTAAAATCTCCCTTTCGTAGATACTTATCAGGCTCTCATCTGTTCGAGACATGGACCAAGTTTCACAAGCATAAGTTAATACTGATATTAAAAGACTTTAAACAGTAAAAATTTAATATTTAAAAGCAATAAAATACTATACGAGAAAAACCAAAACCTATAAATATAGAATATGTACATTATGTTACTGCATGAGACCAACAGAAATTATATTGCTGTTACAAATATGGAGAAGCTTATCTCGGTTTTGAAACTTATATTGAACTTTTCTTTGACACTTGTTGAGTATTTTAACACTCTTTTATAAGCTTCACTTGTGTATGTATGTAACGGAATCTTTGAACTAATTTTACCCACTTTAAAAGGTCAGATTAATTTGAAATTTTGCTCACTTGTCCAGGACCGATGACAATACAATAATTTAATAATTTTGTTCCATTGTTCTGATTAGGATCATCAGGATTAACGATTTCCATTTTCAGATCCCATCCCGCATCTGGCGATTAATTTCGGATCCCATTTCCAGATTTGACGACTAATTCCAGATTTGGTGACTAAGTTACAACTTTGTTCAATTAACTATAAAAAGAGTGTTTTTTTAAAACTGTAATTTATCTTATATAATATCTTTTTGCTATATGTTATTACTAATATATATTAAGATACTTTTCAATTTAGGGAATAAAACTTCTTTAAGGTAATCACATGTTTGTGACGGATCTGTACGGCACTTTATCACTAATACTCTTGGGCGTCTTTGGGGATTGTGAATTCGCGTATATTTCCAACCAACTCTAAAAGAAGAAACCGGGATATGCAAATTAGTCAAAGTATTTAAGGAGAGTGTTGTAAGTTAGCAGGAGAGGTTATACGCCAAGAGAAAGGTTGACGGAGTTCTAAGAAGATTCAAGTTGATTGTGCGATTAGCAGCTCGCTGATTATTAGGCAGCGATCTACAACTGGAAAGCTTGATCCACCTGGAAAGTACGGAAGTAAAAAGCAGGTGATATTTAAATTTAGATTAACGGATCATAAGAGTAAATATATAATAAAGTTAGTGGGAAGTTAATGAATGCTAGTAATTCAAATTGCGTGTATCTCTCGGTCCTCTTATTCCGGTAGTCCCGTTCGATATTGAGTTTAAGTATCATATTTCGTGATTTAATTTAATAGTAAGGGTCAATCACATTGACGTAGACATCTTGATAAATCTTTATAATTAGATGGTTGATAATTGATTCAAATGAATAAATATAATTTGTTATTGTAAAAATGTCGTCTGGTCGTTCTTTGCCTCAATTCAATCTAGGTGTCCAGGGTGGAATTCAGGGGAATTCCCACATGTTTATTTCCAAAATTCAGGAAAAATAAACATTTTGTGACGGGGCTTTACGAGACTTTCTACTAATAATCCTCTTGGGGAATCTTTTGGTCAGCAATCACATTATTTCACAGCCATCCCTCTCAAGAAGAAACCATGATATACAGATTAGCTAGTGTACTTGTAGGTAAAGTTTAATAATCGTAGATAAGAAGAAAAAGGGAGCGGAGTCGAGATGAAAGCAATGCTGATACGGTAAGAACCAGAATTTCGCCGCGTGACTAGAGGATGGACTTTAACTATTAGAATAATTAGGGAAGTTAGGATTATTAAGATAGCATTGATTAAAGTTAAGATATTCTGATTTTGTACGTTTATTCGCATAAGATTTTGGTTCTCTTTATATCACTCCAAAGGTTCCCTTTATAGTTTGCTTATCTTGGAATATTATCTTTGGTAATAATAAATTAGAGTTATCATGGTTAGTCCGGGTCATCCATCTTCACCTCCTACAGATTTAGGTCGATTAGAAGACGAGGAAGCGTCCCCAGGGGTTAGGCCTTTACAATTTTGAATATGTTCGTTAGAAAATGTTAACGAAATAATAAATGCTTTGAATATTTTGACTTATCTAAGAAATTACCTCAAAAAAGGATTTCAAAATGATTATAAATTGATGAACTAGCTTAGTGTTTTGATTTTCTCTTATAAGAAAAATAAAAACCAAAGTAAAGGAATTAACTGTCTATTTCATAGATTAATGTAAAAGTGAAACATCGTTTTGCTGAAACCGAAAGATATTTATCAGTGAACGGTATAATAAAAAGTGCATAAAAATAAATCACAAACAATGTGATCCCAATTAGGGGGGAAAAGCTTCCTCCGTTCAAATAATCTGGCCATGCTCCATATATTTCATTCAATTCGATAAATAAAATTCCAGCTTTTAAGAATAACTGAAAGTATTTTTCTTTTAACGGTTCAAAAACCGCAAGCATGATACAAAATAAACAGTTTATTCTTTCAATTCTTACGATCTTAATTATAATCTATGAGTGCGGAAACAGATAACATGTCTTTAGACTTAGAACTGTATAAATGCGACTTCGATTTTTTCTCATAGTTGATTCTAGCACAAACACACACAGAGAGTTCAGAAGTTAGATTTTTTTTTTCGAAAAGGAATTTTATATTTTAAGTACTTTTTTTTTACTCGTATATACCGTAAAATCCAGCATATAACGCGCACTTTCTACACAAAAATAAAATCGAAATTTATTGGTGTGCGTTATATATATATTCTATCCAACATTTTCGATAGGGTTTTGCTCGATATTATTAACAGAAAGGGGGAAGGTTGGCTGGTCAAAAAACTTGTTTATTGAACTCAGATTTAGCGCGGGATTTGCATTTTTGAATGCAATTTTTAGGTAAGTTACCTTTTTCTTGTAATGGATTTATAGATATCTATCCATTATTTTTTCAGTAGGTTTTTGCTCAGTATTATTAGCAGAAAGGGGAAATGTTGGCTGGCCAAAAAACATGTTCATGTTTTATATAAATTATTTTTATATAAGAGCTGTCCTATGTCAGCAATGTTTATAATACTGGTGCATCCATAATTTTATATTTTAAATTCTATTATTTATAATTTCTAGTGTATATCCTCCTTTCTAAAACCTTATATCTGGTTTATCTCGCAATTTCGATTTTGTTTTCAATTTTTATAATTATTTATTAATCATCGCTCTTAAGAAGAAGAATTTTGACTATATGTATATATATATATATAAACACGATAATTACAAAAATAAAAAAAGAGATTAGCATTAAAAAATTAGACTTCTACATAGATCTGAATACTGTTTATTTAAAAGAAATAACATACCTAATGAACTTAAGGGGTTGTAGTTCTCGAAATATGCTTTCTTTTCAAAAGACTAGAGAGTATTTCTCATAAATAACTTCAAAACATAAGAGCATTGCATACTTACATTTACGGTTCCTTCGAAAAAAAACGGGTGCGCGTTATACGGCGAATATACCTAAAAATTAACAGTTACAGCTTGAAAGTACAGGTACGCATTATTCACTGAATTTTACGGTAAGTTTTTTTAAATAAATTTTGGTTATTTAGTTGGTTAAATTTGGTTTAAGTTTTAGATTTTTTACTATCCATTAATAACCAGTATTAAATATCATCATTTACAGCAGTGGTTCTTTAACTGTGGTCCGTGGACTACTGGGGTCACCGTGGTTTTCCTAGGAGGTCTTTGGAGTCTCGTATAACTGCAAGATTTCCCTCTTACAGACTTTGAAAGACCTCTTTGAAAAATTAGACGACATAACATCCTAAACTAGCTCCTACTAGAACATGTGTTTCTATCAAGAATATTGCTAGAGAGGGGTGTTAACTCTCTTGGGGGTTCTCGATGTCAGGCTGATACATAAAAGGGGAGCCGTGGTGATCGAAAGTTTAAGAACCGTTGATCTACAGGAATATAGACAGTATAAATCGTTCATTGTGAAAATCTATGCTGAATTCAAAGGTTTAAGTACCTGAAATGTTTTATGTAAAACAAACAAAATAAACCTAACAAACAAACCTAATTGCATTCGAACTCGTGACAATCCGGCCATTGGTTCGTGACCATGACCACTCGGCTACCCCTTGGCCAAAGCAATTAAAACCGAATTTAAGGTATCCCACTACGTTCTGAACCGTGATTTTGCAAAAGCGTATAAATGGATAATATTTATGATATTTAGTGTCACTTAGATTAGAAAATGTGTATATAATTATTTTAATAATATTATTACAATAAAAAATATTTAAGTACAATATTTTGACAAAAAATGAACATAAAATGCCCAATTTTCAAAATATTCTCCTTTTGTGAAAAATGCTTCTATTATAATAATATTTTGCCTGTATAAGCTCAGACCTCTGTACAGAGGCTCAACTAGAATTTTTGAAATATATAACTTCGAAGTGGGTTTATCCATGTTTTACGACAACAGAGGGGAGAAATTTTAAGAAAAAAACGTCGATAATTATTTTAATTGGTTGTAACTCCCAAAATAATGTGAATTTGTGAAAAAAAATAGTTTAGACTCTCAGGAGAGAAGTCTTTACTTTACATAAACAAAATATTATTTTCGAAGCATTTTTTATAAAAGGAGAACGTTTTGAAAAAAGGTTAGTCTAAGTTAAATTTTTGCTAAAATATTGTATTTAAATAGTTTTTTTGTCAAAATATCCTTAAAACAATTTTATACATGTATTCTCTAATTTAAGTGACAGTAAATATCTTGAAAATTATCCATTTATATGCGCTTTTTTAAAATCACGGTTCCGAACGTATTCGGATACTTTAACTCGACTGAACTGTACCCTTGTATTTTGGTACCTTAAGTAAGTATTAGATTAATCATTATTCCAAAAAATGCACTGAATATTTATGAACTTTCGCAATGAAAATTGATCGGATAGCTTGTTTGAAATTTGAACATAAGGATGCTCTGATTAACCTAAAGTTAATTAGTATGTCCCGAAAATTCATGTAACATGGCTATAAATAGTCATTTAAAAATACTTCTTTGCATTGGGTGATTTCCTACGTAAAAAAATATTTCCTATTTAGATGTAAAGCTACTTTCTTTTCTTAAGACATGATGAAGAAAATAGTGCACAAATGTTTCTTATTCATTGTGTACTATATCTAGTTCTGATATGTCTCATTCTAAATAACTAAATGTAATTACATGGTACTGCCGATGGAATTCAATAATGTGGAAAAATTTTCTCCACAAATTGTTTTTGAATACATGGCTTTACCAAAGAACAAGTGATAGATTTTTACAGAATTTTCTGACTGAAAGTTATAATACATTACTGCCATTTTTAAATTCAACCGTTTTATTGAAAAATTGAAGTCGAAAAACTTCAGTGTATCTGGAAGAGATTCATTTTTTTGCAAAGAAGTACTGTTTTTGCTTAGAAGAAAGTGTTTCATGTAGTCACCCGCTAATTCTGTTCACCAAAATTCAGATTCTCTAAAAAAATTCATTTCAAATATTATACTTCAAATTTTTTTAAAAAAAAATAAATTGCAATAACTGCAATTTGTACCTGTGTAGCCGCTCAAAATGATTTATGGGACAAATTTAAAAAATAATAATAAGGAGATTTTTGCATCCGAAATATCTAAATTTTGAACGTATCTAAATTTTGAACCCCTTATTCACAATTCAAACTTCAACACTGATTTTATTTAAACTATTATCTTTACTTATTTTTCACTTCGAATGTTGAGTATATATATTTAGTTTTTATTTTCTAGTTTTTTTTCAATTCTCCCCTATTAACACACATATATTTGAAGCGGAGTCCAACATACATTAAAGCTTTATCCTCCGAGCCAAATCTCGACTGTATAAAAGATTTTTTTCTTTGACATTCTAACGTTCAGAGCCGTAGCTTTTGGTTGCGAAACATCACCCTTCACATCTGTTGATTCGAAAGATTTATCATCTGTTTTACTTACAGGTACTGAAAGAAAGGATTATTACAGATTTAGGCTCGTCACTGCAAATTAATCCATTGGGATTCTTGTAGGAAGAATAAGATTTCTTATGATTTTGTGTCTCAAGCCCAAGTAACAGAGTTAAATGTATTGGTCTCAATCATTCATTGATGTTTGAATTTATAAACGTATCCCAATCAATTATTGGCTATTGCAATAATATGGTTTTTATACTTATTTTCATTTAAAAGACCTTTCAATTTATTTTAAATTTGTGAACATTGTTTACATAACTTTGCTTGTTATTGTAGAATTTATACTAGTGGTTAATTAAACCGAGTCTTAATTTTTTTTCACAGAAATTAATAAATTCCTTTAATGTAAGTATATATATTTTTTTTTGTTTTAGGACACAATTAAAGATTTTTTTTTTTTTTCTCTAGTTTTTGAATATTAACAATCAAAACTTCTGGGACTTTTTTCATATTTTAATATTATTAAAGTTCGTCTTTGTTTTTGTTCACAATCAATCATTTTTTTTATTGTTCTGAGTTTGCATTTTTTTTTTTGAAATATCGAAATGGCATGAAATTGTATTAATTTCAACAAAAATTGGCAACGTTATTCATTGCAGGATATTAAAGATTTATGTACGGATTCAAAAGAGATGAAATGAAATCTAATGTGGCATGTATAAGGCAAGAGCTTAAATAATATAATTTCCGTGATTTACTATATTGACTGATCATCTGACTGAAATACTGACAAATCATCGTATAGAATTTTAAACTAAGAAAATTCAGACAAAACTAAAGGTGATATTTTTCTCTTAGTTTCAAATGTTTTATTGACATTATTTTTAGTCATAATTAATGTTGTTCGCATAATTGATAGATATTGTGAGAGTTAATTAAAACTTTAAATCCCCTATCTCTGATTTTAAATAACAATCTTCACATCGAAAGAATGTTAAACAATATGAATGAAAAATCCTCTTTTTCGATAAGTTCATAATATTCACCTCAAAAATCATCGATTTTTTCAGCAATTCTATATTTTTCCATTTTAGTTTGAGGTATCCGACTACGTTCGGAACCGTGATTTTGCAAAAGCATATAAATGGATAATATTCATGATATTTAGTGTCACTTAAGATTAGAAAATGTATATAAAATTGTTTTGAGAATAGTATTACAGTAAAAAATTATTTAAATACAATATTTTGACAAAAAATGAACATAGAATGACCCATTTTCAAAATGTTCTCCTTTTGTGAAAAATGCTTCTATTATAATAATATTTTGTCTGTATATAGCTCAAACCTCTGTACAGAGGTTCAACTAGAATTTTTGAAATATATAACTTAGAAGTAGGTTTATCTACGTTTTACGACAACAGAGGGGAGAAATTTTAAGGAAAAAAAAAACGATTATTATTTCAAATGGTTGTAACTCTGAAAATAATGTGAATTTTTCAAAAATCACAGTTGAGCCTCTGTACAGAGGCCTGAGCTATATACAGGCAAAATATTATTATAATAGAAGCATTTTTCACAAAAGAAGAACATTTTGGAAAAAGGTTATTCTAAGTTAATTTTTTGCCCAAATTTTGTATTTAAATAATTTTTTTGTCAAAATGTCCTTAAAACAATTTTACACATGCATTCTCTCTAATCTAAGTGACACTAAATAACATGAAAATTATCCATTTATGCGCCTTTTTAAAATCACGGTTCCGAACATATGGTCGGATACCTTAACCAATTCAATATTTAGATAACCACTCATCACAGAAATCTAATTGCTTTATTTTTCCTTTTACTGTATAGCTTCAGATTTATTTATACTTTTCATAGCTCTAAAAAATAAGCTCCTTTGTTCGATGGCGTTAGACGACTTGATTTTTTAAATTGACGAGCCAACTGCTGTACTTCATTTTTTCAAATTTTTTATTAATTAACACACTCACGTACAAAACTTATACTGTATTACAATGCAGTAGCAATATTGTAAATTGAATATGACTCACATCATATAGGATTTAATTCAAAATACATTCAGCACTTCAATCGCTTTAGACTAAGATGATCCTTCGGCACGCATGCGTCAATATTTCCTATCATGTTGTATTCATAAAGTAACATGTTTAACTTCTTCATTATCGAAGACGTATATGTGACGTCATATGTCATTTTTTTACGCAGTATATGTCACATGAAAGCCCTACGGCCATTTATACGAAATACTAAGCCCTTTTATTCTTCAGTTACATTTTTAATATTTTTTGCTGGTACATTGTTACACAATAATTTTTTGTTTTTAAAATAGTCTTGTTTTTTTTTATTTACTGTATATCTTGCTTTAACAGAAATGTTAAAAAAAATGTAAGGAAGGTATTTCAAAAAGAATTAATTAATTCTTCGTGTTTATGAAATCATTTCAATTTGGATCTAGCAACAACAGTTTTGGACTATGATTCTCCTATTGTGAAAGATGATTTATATAAGTGTCAGTTTTTTAATTTTACTTTTCTTCACTAAAATAAAATTTTCGCGCCCAATTATTTTTCTATGTTTACGCGTCCTATTTATTCTCCTTTTAAAGAAGCAAATGTTTAATGTTTGAAAACATTCACCAAAATTTCAAGAAACATAAAGTTTCAACAGAGAATTTTATTTTGTGAATCAAAATTTGATATTTTTATGCGGCGCATCGAGCTTTATTAAATACAAAAATATTCATACAGTAAAATGTATTATACATCTATAAACAATTAGGAGAACTGATTAACATTTGGCTCTAATTCTCATCGTTGTTTCTAAAAAATAACCAAAATAAGAAAGAAATTGATTTATCAAACTAAAAAGTATTTTAAAAACTTCAGTTTCGATTTTCAATGGAATCTAATTTTTATGACGTAAACTGCTGAAGACAACTAATCCAGATAGAACACCATGTTTTGAAGTAGGAAAGAAGAATGTTAGAACCAACTGAGTTTTCGAATAAAAGTAACACTGTAGTGGAAATATTACTCGAATCGATAGCTTTATTACTATGGAATATCTTTTATTACTATGGATATATAATACATATGTTAAAATCAAAGCACGCATTTCCATTTACACTAATATTATAATTCACAAAATGATAAAAAATAATTTTTTTTCTCTTTATCAAACTATAAGGAGTGACAACATTAAGAAACTCATATCATGTTTTGTGAAAAATAGCAATAATTTAATTCCCATTACAGTTGTTCGTATTATGAATTGGAAAAATTACTGTAAATAAAAATAAACCATCATATATATATATATATATATATATATATATATATATATATATATATATATATATATATATATATATATATATATATTGATATATATTGATATTATCTAGTTCTTAAATATCATTTGTAAAATACTAAGATAATTACCAGCCTTGGAATAAATTTTAACAAATCGCGTATGAATGATTTAGGTAATATAATTTTTTCAATATACTTTGATGTCTTTTTTTCTCTATACAAAATAGTGAAAATATGCTAAAATGAGTGATAATTTCTAGAATAATATTTATACAATGATAAGAATGTTTACAACCTTTCGCGACATCTTATTACTAAAGATAATTCGTAATTTCAGATAAAAAATAAATATATCTGTTTCTATTTTGTACTAAATCAGTTGCCTTAAAAGTTCATATTGCTTGAAAATACGTAATGCATAAATTCAATTCATAATGCTTGAGAATGTAAATGTGTTATAATTCTTAATATAATTATTTTGAGTTTAATTACCTCATAAAATATCGATATATTTTTTGTGTGCATACCTATCCTACTTCGCATAAAATACTGAATAGTACTTGACAGCGTATTTACCCTGACCATACATCTTAAAGATGTTTATTTTAATGGTGAGAGGGGGGAGGATGTTTACCTTTAAAATATAATCCTCGTTTGTAATCGACAGATTCAAATAATTTTATTTTATTTTACTATTTACAAAAATGAGACCGACCGTGGTGTAATGTACACACCCGTAACCCTCGCATTGGGAGGGGGACAGGGTTCCAGGGAACCTAA
The DNA here is from genome assembly GCA_019973935.1 of Trichonephila clavipes. Taxonomy (NCBI): domain Eukaryota; kingdom Metazoa; phylum Arthropoda; class Arachnida; order Araneae; family Nephilidae; genus Trichonephila; species Trichonephila clavipes. The sequence continues at coordinate 84,979 of BMAU01020257.1, read as the reverse complement.
AATTTTGAATTCTGCAAAGTACCTGCCCTTTGTAAAATCCAACTTGTGGGGCCAAAACTTGATTTTGCAGGGGGTCCCAAATGTTCTCCGTTAAACCACTAGAGACCCACATAATCTTCTGCGTCCAAGACAACGAAAATTTCTAAAATTAATACAGATCTATATCTTAGCGAAGTGTTCAATGCATTCAGCTCAGTTTTTACAAATTCAAAACCTTGTATAAATAGCAACCCCATGTACCGATTCAAAATACAGTAAACGAAAAATTGAAAATCTATCAATCAACAGAAATCAGAGAAGATAAACAATAAAAGAAAATAATGAGAAACGTAGATTTCTGACATCTGCACGTGCAGAAATTTATAACAGACAAGATAATATTTGGTATTTATCACACTCACAGAAAAGTATGGTCACGACAAAACATATATGATACTCTAATGCAGAGGTCTTCAAACTGTGTTCCACGGAACCCTGGGGTTCCACGAGGCATACCTAGGGGTTCCACAAGTCACGGTAAAAATGGAAAAGAAAATTATAAATGTATATGAAAAATGGGTTCATGTTCTGTATGAAATTTGTATAACTACAAGTATCTAAAAAGCTCATCCCTCGTCATTAAAACTGAAAATCTTACTTAAACATAATAATTTAATTACGTAATGCCTTTTAAATATGTATTATAATATAGTAAAAGAACAGTAAAATATTTTTTTTCTTTATATGAATTACCTGTGAGATTTGGAGTATTTATTGTACATCTGTATACTAAATTATTAAACAAAATAATAAATTATTATATTATGTACTATCCTGGGTTCCACGAAATAGTTTTATCCTCGTTAGTATCATGTTGTGATAAACTAAAGACTTTTCTAAAGAAAAATACACCGGTTTTTTTTCATTCCTGGGGGAAAGACACCTATAGTGAAGAATAGGAAATTACTTATAGATATATATCAGATTCACGTTAAAATCTAAATTGAAGCAAAAGAACAGCTCCTAGATTTTACGTAGCAAATTCATAAATAAAATACACAGAATTTCTCACATAGCTATAAGCCTTTGAATGCCATTCAGAACAATGTACTTAACTGAAAAATGTTTAAATACATGATGGGATACAAAAACAAAATATAAAAACAAATAAAACGCAGAATATGAAATGCGACGGCAAACAATATCAATAAACCTAGATTTCGAAAGTTTGTGTCAAAAAAATGCAAGCACATATCCCATTTACTAAATATAATGTATTGGTAGGTGACACATGGATCATTAATTAATATTATTAATGAGTAAATTAAAAATTAAACATTTTTAATAAATACAATACTTTTTTTAAAATTGCCTTACATAAAATACCAATAACAGGTTGATCTACTTCAAAAATTATTTTAAGATATATTGTTCTTCTGTGTGTGTGGAATGGGGTTCCACAGAAACACCTTATAGTTCTAAGGTTGCCTTAAGTCGAAAACTTTGAAGACCCCACTGCTTTAATATGAATATTTAGACTTCTCATTAAAAACAGATTAATAACTAATAAAAATATAACATTTATCATACAATTTTATCGAACTTACCATTTCGGAAAGTGTACAAAGAAATCTCGTTAGTGTGAGTCACTAAAAAGTGAAAGCCATGCTAAAGGCGGCGATCGCTAGCTACTAGCAAATCCACGTTCGATGCCTGGAGATCTGTGACTATTTTACACCGGTTCGAACCTGCGAGTGTTAGACTGTAGGAATGACAGCTCAACATGAAAAAAACATACACCTTGAAGAGTTGGCGAGTCTCCAAAAAACCTGTTGCGTTCGCGTGGAAGTGATTTTTTTTTCTACTTATTTTATTTATTCTCCTTTTGTATCCATTTGTTATTATATCATCACCATTAGGTAGGTCAGTGAATGAGAAGAAATAGGACTTGCTAGTGAGGCCGGAGGGGTTTTTCGTTAAACTGACAGAATACGCTTTTTTTTTTCAACCGGTGTCACGCATGTTATGTGTCGAATGGATGGTTCGCAAAATTCTAAGTAAAAAAAATTTGTTTTGTTTGTTGTTTGACCGGTGAAGAACATTTTTTTATGTCTTTGTGTTAATTATTTGCTTGTGGTTAGCGTAAAGAGTTGAGTAAATAGACTTAAGGTACCCTACTGTGTTGGCATTGTAATTTTGTAAAAGTGTATGAATGAAGAGTTTTTTTGGATATTTATTGGAGCCTGGATTAGAATACATAAATAAAATTGTTTTAAGAAACGCATTACAATAAAAATTACTTAAATACTTTTTTTTTACAAAAAATGAAGATATTAACACCCCTTTATAAGCTTCTCTTGTATGTTCCGGAATCTTTGAACTCAATTTTTACCCACTTTAAAAGGTTAGATTAATTCGAAATTTTGCTCACTTGTCCAAGATCGATGACAATACAACAAATTTAGTAATTTTGTTTCATTGTCCAGATCAAGATAATCAGGATTAACGATTTCCCATTTTCAGATCTCATCCCTCATCTGGCGACTAATTTCAGACTCCTTTTCCAGATTTGGCGACTAAAAAATAAAGTTACAACTTAGTTCGAGAAACTATAAAAGGGTGTTCTTTAGTTTTTTTAAACAGTAATTTATTTTTTAAAAAAAGCATTCTCCTTTTACGAAAATAAGTTCTACAATAAGCCGGTTGGGTGGCGTGGTTGTTTTGTCGCTGCCCTTCTACACCCAAGGTTGCAGGTTCGACCCCGGCCCAAGTCCGTGGATTTTCTTGATGCAGAAAATCGACAGTGGCCATGTCGTATGATTACACGGCATGTAAAAGATCCCAAGGGTGTCTCTTTGGCTTGGGTGCTCTCAGCAAAATTAAATCCTAGTACAGGTTCTCATCGTCAGAGCTCAAGTGCCCCCCTCTAGGGAGGAAACTGGGAGTCAAAATTACCTGTGGTGATTGGTATCCGCCTATATGGTGCCGCACTATAAAACTGCACAAAGGGCTTTTGGCGACGGACCACGCAATTTTAAGCCCCGGTCAAGTAATGATGACGACATCTGAGCTGGCACCCCATCTCCTAACTTCCACACCATACCGACGAGAGGACATTTAAGTTTCGACACATTTAACTTGAATAGGCCCCCTCTGCATGTCGGACCTCAGCGGTACGAGGTTCGAACTCGTGATATGCCTGTCACGAGTACGTTACCTTGACCACTAGGCTACCGCGGCCACTGATGAATTTGAGATCACGCGTAATGAATGAAACCATGAAGATGTTTTATACAAAATACGTATTAGTAAATCTATAGGGTCTCCCTGAATGTCGTAAACGAACTTAGAGGGAAGGTAGACAACACCGCCAGGAGTCATAATTACATAGGAAAGCAGGGGTGGGAAGCGATAGGTGGCGCTGTACGTGAGCTCACAAGGTCGGTGTATGTGATTTCCTCATTTCAGACATGGACAGCGTGTGATGAACAGGAATCGTTATACGAACTCCGAGTTGGCGGATATCCACCATCTACGGACTAGCCAACGGAAATGGATGTGTTGCTGTTCGGTTGCATGGGAGAGTTATCGATCGCTCGGGTGCATCAAAACTTGGCGAAACATGAATCTTTCAGAACCAAAATTGACCGCTAATTCTGAAATGAACCTGGTGGCTGCTACGAACCAACGCTGCTGGTACGATCCATGAAACCCCCGGTATTTTCGAACATGTCCGCCAATCCAGTTCGCGTCGGTGTCATGCGTCCATACATGCCAATGGCTATTTCAAACACCTCCTGTGATGTGTGTGTGTGTGCTTTAATGTCATACTTTCAATTTATTATTGTTTTTTTACATATAATAAAGTGTCTTACACCACTTCTGTATTGTGGCCTTACTGTGTTTGTGTCTCTTTATATCGTTAGGGTTACCTTTCCGCCCATGCTTTCCTGTGTAATTATGGCTCCTTAAAATGTTTTCGACCTCCCTCCAAGTTTGTACGCGACATTCAGGGACACCCTGTATAAGAAGCAGAAATGTATAAAAAAAACTAGTCTAATATAATACTGTAACAAGTATATTTGCAAATAAATGTTTCCTAGATAATTAATTGGTCTTTATTCAGTAAAAAGGATATTTGTGGAGAAGATAGGTATTTAAATTCAATACAATTATTTCAAAATCCATATAATAAAAAAGTACTAATGTATACAGTGTGAATCTAATCATACAAGATTAGAGAAATACATTTCATTAGGAATTATTAAATTCTTCCTTGAAAAGAGTTCTCAGTCAATATTAATTATATATCTATACTATAATTAATGTTATCAAATATTACTATGCATTACATTTAAATCATACACTATTATGTATGATATTCAAATTATAGTTATAATTATAATGGATGCTTATAATTACAATACAATTGCTATATTTTAGATTAATTTCAATGAGAAAATAAGGTATTCTTAAAAAGCTTAAATTTATTTAAAAATTATGGCACTGCAACTATTTTAATCTATATTATTTATATACAATTTACAGAATTTAATAACTTATTCAGAAAACAGTGTCGATTGTTAACATACACATGTTAAATCTTTAATGTCAATTCGTTTTCTTCAGCTATTTTTTCGTTAAAATTAAAGGTTTGATCCCCCTCCCTCACTAAATATTTTGAATGAACTCTTAATTTCCTGAATTGACACTACTGCAAAAGTTTAATGTTAGCCACAAGGAATTTATTATACAAATGTTTTTAAAATCTATTGTAGAAATATTAGCTACACATATGAAAGAAAATTAAGAATAAATCAGATGAGAGTAATTTTGTAGCACGGGTGTTCAAAAACAAAGTTTTATTGAATACGTGTTTCATTTTATTTTGGCAACGTTTTCTTAGTGCGCAAGTATTTTATGACAATAAGTGTAGCAAATAATTGTATGGAAATAATTCCCCATTCTATTTCCATAAAATTCCAAGAAAGCCACACCGTGTTATGTATTTTTGTTATGATTTTTACTTATTTTACGTGTTAGCAAACTAAAATAAACAGTTACATACTAATACTTACTCTTAAAAACCTTATAAGGGTTAAAAAACACAATTAGTCAAAAAACTCGATTCTCAAAACAATTGAACATTTAAGGTATCCGACTACGTTCGGAACCGTGATTTTAAAAAAGCGCATAAATGGATAATTTTCATGATATTTAGTGTTACTCAGATTAAAATACATGCATAAATTGTTCTAAGGACATTTTGACAAAAAAAATTATTTAAATATAATATTTTGGCAAAAAATTAACTTAGAAAAATCTTTTTTCCAAATGTTCTCCTTTTGTGAAAAATGGTTCTATTATAATAATATTTTGCCTGTATATAGCTCAGACCTCTCTCAGATCTTAAGGTATCCGACTACGTTCGGAACCGTGATTTTTCTAAGACGTATGAATGAATAATATTTATGATATTTAGTGTCACTTAGATTAGAAAATGTATATAAAATTGTTTTAACAATATTATTACAATAAAATATTATTTAAGTACAATATTTTGACAAAAAATGAACACAGAATGCCCCATTTTCAAAATATTCTCTTTTGTGAAAAATGATTCTATTATAATATTTCGCCTGTATATAGCTCAGACATCTGTTCAAGAGGCTCAACTAGAATTTTTAAAATACATAACTTAGAAGTGGGGTTATCCATGTTTTACGACAACAGAGGGGAGAATTTTTAAGAAAAAAAAACGCCGATATATAATTACCTCAATTGGTTGTAACTCTGAAAATGATGTGAATTTTTCAAAAATCATAGTTGAGCCTCTGAACAGAAGTCTGAGCTATATACAGGCAAAATATTATTTTTATAGAAGCATTTTTCACAAAAGGAGAACATTTGTAAAAAAGATTATTCTTAGTTAATTTTTTGCTGAAATATTATATTTAAATAAGTCTTTCTTGTCAAAATGTCCTTAAAACAATTTTATGCATGTATTGTAATCTGAGTGACTCTAAATATGAAAATTATTTATTTATGCGCTTTTTTAAAATCACGGTTCCGAACGTAGTCGGATTCCTTAAATAAGAAATTTCCATTATTTCGCGGTCAGAATCAATATATAGAATAAGAATTTTTTTTCTCCTCTTTTTACTTTTAAAGTTAAATTACGGTTACATTTTCTTCGTGAACCATCTATGTGAAAATCGCTTAATTCTAATTTTTAGCATTTTTTAAAAAATTTTCATTTAAAAACATTACATTCGATCTTTGTCTTTTTCTATTCGTAAAAATTTTCCTAATAACGGTTTAAATCACCCTATATTACAAAATATGTATCGGTCATCGAATAATAAAAAATTTATTTCAGAAACCAATTTAATTGATTTTATTCTTTGATATGAATCATTTCAATAATTCAATATGAATTCTGAGCCAAGTGCATGCTGATAATGATAAAAAACTGCGTATCCATCTCTCATTACAAAAAAAGTAAAAGTATATAAATATAATGATGGTAATTATAAATATTTTATGCTGTTTTAATACTAAAGGCACTCCGGATTAAAGTAAATTTCATTGCACCTTTCAAATATACAAAAAATTATAAAAAGCTATAAATACATTCAGATTTATATTGCTACGCAGATCCGGATTCGAGGATTTTATGCAAAACAAAGAAAATAAACAGTTCTTCAAGAGCGATGCGAATTTATTATCAAAAATCCAATCCTTTAAATATAGGATTCATCAGCAATATTCACAGAGTAAATCTCCGAAGGTCTTCACACCTTCAACAGCAATCAAACACAATTGACAATGTTTAAAATACACGTACGTAAAAGATTATTCACAAGCACTGCCGAGCTAATCAAAACAATGCTCACTACTCGCTGGTTGAAATCAAGACTGACTGGCTGTGGCTAGGATGGCTCTATTTATAAACCCGACGGAAACTTCCAGAAAAATCCGCACGCGTCATAGAGCGTGAAATTTGTGGCGAGATCAACTACTTTCTAGTAGAATCCAGAGGGTCCCAAACTTGCCAACATAGTCGCCAATGACGCCAAATTGGTGGCCAACCTGGTCGTTAAATATGATGCCAACTTGACTCTATCGACAAGATTTCACCAAGTTCTCATTGAATCGCTACTATAGTGTAAGGGACGACGTATGCTTGTGAATATTGCAATTTTAACATAAAATAAGTATAATTGAGTAATATAAATGCTTTACACATTCAAATACAGATTATTTACCCTATTAACACAAAATTCGTAACAATATATTCCAGATAAAACAGGACATCAAAACTATCTTAATATTGAAATTCAAAGAGCAGAATTAAAAATTGTGTCAATAGAAATCAAATTCTGGGCATATATAACTACTTCCAATTCTTATTAGCATCGAGTTAATTGCAAACAAGTAATATAAAAAAATTTAAGTCAATTCCTACTTAGGTCAACAAAGAAAAATTTTATTTTAGTTACTTTTTATTAAATAGCTACAATTAATATAAATATATATACACATGATAGAATCACAATATTAAGTGACAAAATAGAAAGCGATTTTCCTTGCAATTTTACATCTTCCTTTCTATATAGGGTGTAGGACTATTTTTTTCTTGTGTGTTACTCTATTTATTCATTCATTAAATCTAATTATTCTATTAAAATAGTATAGTAAATAGGAATCCAAATTCTCAAATTAGGCCATTCCAGGTGGGATTAGAAGTCCTACGAGCTATCCATTGCACTACAGGGACACAACAAGCAATTTTCCTTTTTATATATGGTGTTGCACTATTATTTTTTTTTACTATTTATTCATTAGTTATATTTAATGAATTAATTAATCTTTGAAAAATCTGTATTAAAATCAAGTGTCATTCACTACATGTTTTAAAAAATGTATTTGAACTTCAATGGATGAATAGAAAATATTTTAACGATTGAAAATGTTAACAAGATATATATAGCAGTAAATAAATTAAAAAAAGAAGACTAATAAATCCTAAAAACATCTTAAGAACAAACCGAAAGAACCAAAAACATGGAGCCATTACAAACCAAAAAAGAGCGATATAGCTATAGGGGAAAAAACTATTATGGTTTCCTGAGCTATCACTGGCTTAGGACAATGAAACAGGGTTAAACAGTGTTTTGCGAGATCTCAACCTGTGATGTACCTCCCCTTGGAAGTACATCCCTCGAAGTATCAGCGTGAGCTAGAGGTGTAGGGTTATCGTAAGAACTAGAATCAAACATTATCTTAATATGACTTTATTAAGACATTCAACTGAAACTTTGAACAAATATAATGTTATAAATTAATGAATGAGAGAATCTATGATGACGCAATACGCAACACACAATATAATACAGACCTATCTCAATAATTGACCCGTCTAATCTTCAAATATAATAATAGTAAGTAATCAATCCTACGTTATATTATTCTGTAATAAACTTGTCTTTATCTACAGTGGTATGTAGCTGTACATTTAACTTCTAATCGATCACCAATATGTTTATCCACGACACGTAGAACTTGAATCTTGAACGACGAACTTCAATGATCATCCACTACCACAACGCACGTTAATTGTCGAACATTCCTTTACACTACCATTACACTGCCATCATTGCCATCACGCGTACTCTAAGATCCTATATTTATCCTATATTATTTACATCTCTTCACTTCTCGTTTCTTGGATTTGGTTGAATTCTGGCCCAAAGAACCCAAAGGACCCAAAGGACTTGTTAAAGAAAAGACGCGTAAGTCATCACAAACCTTCCCCTTCAGTGGAAACTTTCGACATAATAGCATAGGAGATAAACCAAGGCAAAGGCCCCAAAACCCACTTGGGTGAATATAACATCAATAGAATAGAATTGAAAAATTAAATTACTATAGGAATCCGGATGAAATAGACAAATATAAATATATATAAACATAAATAATTACAATAGAGGTTAATAATGATTATGACCAAAAGTAATAACAATGAAAATGTGCGAAAAAACTAAAATCTTACCCGATGTATTCCGATACTAATAGCATACTAACGCCAAGCACAAAAAAACCGCATAACTAAAAATAATGGTGCCATCTATATATATTTTTAGTAACTAAATTTATTATAAGAAAATTAAGAATAATATACTATAAACTAAATGGAACTGAATATATTAAATAAAATAATTAAATAATTAAATAGCTATAACTTTGAAGACAGATTTATATATAAAATTAGCTGGATAATTATAGTCTAAACAACTTTGAAAGAGAACTTTTTATAATTATTAATTTTTAAAAAACTTCTTCAGGTACTATATCTTTATTTCTTTTTATGTAATTTAGAATAATATTTCTAAAAATTGAAATGTGAAGGGAACTATTCCAATATGGCATTTTTATAACATTAAAAAATCAAAAGAGTCTCTCTCTCTCTCTTTATATATATATATATATATACATATATATAAGGAGAGAGTGAACTAATAGTAGGAATTGAAAAAGAAGTTCAATATTGGTTCAATAAAATCAAAGCTAATATAAAAATAAAGCACCATTTTAATATCTCTCAAAGGATTTATCACGACTTTTAGTCAGGAACTTCGAAATTTCGATAACTTTCAGAGAAGTACAGAGATCGATTGATTGATTGCCTGTAAATTTTGGCCGAAAACATACAGGATAAAATTTTAAAAATCGAAATCCTATGCTATATTACTTCAAATTTTAACGAAAATTCCAGATTTAATGTCAGTAATAGAAGACAATTTGGAACAGTTGGGCAAACTAAGTCTGAAAAATCAAGACAACCTTTGTTATATCGAATGTACATGCAAAACTATAGCGAAAAAAGGAAAGATGTCATGTAACTGACGAAATCCGTTCCACTTATGAAACATGACTATTACAAAAATTTCCAAATTATTAGGTTATTTTGTACCTCAAATTCAGTCGATGTATAAAAGATGTCAATTACGTTTCTTATGGATAAATTTAAGCAAACTAATAATAAACAATTGTAACAGAATAGATAAAGTTATATAACATATATATATATATATATATATATATATATATATATATATATATATTCCAACGGGACTCTATTTTAGCAATTTAGCCTTGCAGACACGACAAGTCCCCAAATGCTAGAGCCATTTCATTGTGGCACCATCTAGTGGCGATCTCTTTACCAAATATGGACGCTTGAATTAGTTTTTAACTCAAGCTCTCGTCGGATGCTAAATATTGCCATTATTTAATTTTGTTGAAAGTACCGGAGCCAAATTGATACTCAGGGGATCTTTTACAAGCCACATGCGTGCCTACGATTTTCGCATCTAGAAAATCTATTGACTCCAGCCGGGGTCGAAGTGGGCACGCTACCTCTAAGCCACAGGGGAGCCATCTTACAGATAGTATTCGGTTTTAACACAATTTTTCTTTTTGTGATAAAAAAAAAAGTTTGAGAATGTTTTTAAGCACGTAATTGAAAAATATTATTAAAATATTTGGTTTTTTGTTTTGTTTTGTTTTTATTTTTAAATTAAATAGTGCGTTTAATTAAAGAAAATAATATATATATAATTTTAAAAATTACTCTGTTCTATTATACATTTTTCATGACTTTAGAATGATGTTTCCCAAAGTGGCTTCTTAACTCCACAGAGGAGAAATTTGATTGCTAAGGGTTGGGAGTTATACATTCGAAAATGAACTCGTCTAGAATTTGAAAACCAACCACCTATTATGATTTAATTTGTATTCCTTCCTTTCCTGTGAGGCTTGGCAGCCCACGGTGGACCTTGGCCTTCTCAAGAAGCCTTTTCCATGCCAACTTTCTTCCTGCTAGGGTTCTCCAATTCTTAGTTCTTAAAACTAAGAAATCTTTTTCTAGGCCATCAATCCATCTAAGTTAATTTGTATTGTATTAACAAAATCGTTTGTTGTCTCAGTTTGAAATAAACGTTCGTTGAAAGTGTGTTTACTATAAAGTCGTACTTAAGTTTAAAGTAATATTGACTGTAGTTTTTTGTAGCATCACTGGGAAATCAAAATTTACCGGAAATAATTTCACATCGATACAAGTTATGTATAACGTATAAATAGGCTGTACGATGCAACTGGCACTACCTGCCATGCATTCCTCATATTTACATGAAAAATGAATATCACAGAAACGCTTCTGACATTAAGCTGACCTTCAGGTATCCTGCACATTGGAATAGTTTGGAGATTTCAGCTGATGCATTACTTAACGTGTGAGCATTGATTTATTATTAATGATGGACCGTAATCAATAAATGTATGTATCGTACATGAATATTTAGTAGCCTAATTTCAATAATTTGTTTTATTCATTCAAAAAAGTGCACTAATAACTATTTTTGGTATACTAAAATTTGATTGAAGGCTGTCTTCGGTAAAAGAACGAGAGCTTGAACTAAACGCGAAGCACATTTTCAGACAGAAACATGCCTCAATCCCATGGAAATTTGCAATATCTTGGCTCGTACCTCTGTTAACAATATAGTGTTTTTAAAATTTCAAAATATTCCATGAATATTTACTTTTCATTTTAATACGTGAAGGCGTAGCCCATTTAAAATTATGATATAGGAGAAAAAACACGAAACACACATTTTATACCTCAGGTATAAAAAAAAGGAATCAACTCGGTTAAAAATGGGAAGTATGATAAAAAATACTGCTCTTTAAAGGACAGTGAAGCCAGAATATCATATTAGTTTTTCATTTCTTTTATATCTGAAAAAATGTTCCAAATTCTGGTTCTATACTTTAACATAAACCGAAAATAGCCTTAATCTAACACGTGTGGTTTATATTTAGTTTTCAATTCATCTTATAACAGTAACACCCCTAATTTGAGTAGGAGGGACTGAGTGATAAACGCGTGAGTGAGTGAGTAATAGAATATTAATGTTGCACTCTTCAGCTACACCACACTAATGGGAGGGCGTTTAAGCTCTCGACAGATTTAACGTGCATCGCACCCCTACACGGTGGGTCTTCAGTGGTACGTGGCTCAACACATGACATGCCAGCCACAATTCCGTTACCTTGACCACTAGGCTACCTCGGCCTGTGATAAACGCGTAAGTCGGGATGTAATATCACGTATAAATTCACATAAATTATTTTTATTTGGGGTCGGAGAAGAAAGAAAATAATTATTTAGAAAAAAAAATGTTTGATAAAATTTTAGAAAGCATAAATACAAAGTCTGAAACCGAAACTATTTTGACGTAGGAGGTTTCATAAAATCTGACAAAGCAGTCTGCCGGCTCAAAGAGTTTTTCTCCTCCCGCGAGATTCCTCGTAGTCTGCCAATATTCTTTTTATCCCATGTTTTGTTGAAAAATACGCTCTTCGTTGGAGTCTATATTTTTTTAAAAAATTGTACCCTTTTCAATTAAACTGAGGCCTTCTGTCAAATTCCCAACCGTCATTCGATCTTCCGATTGAAATGGGTCTAAAGACTCAGGTTCATCAATGCCTTGCTTTTGCTCATACATTTGTGGCGGTGTGATATATATATAAACTAGTACTAAACATCATGCGAAGACGATCGTTTTGTCATGATCGATAAAGTACTCGCGTTCTGAACGGAAGGTACCCAGATCGAATCTTATTCCTTTATTGATGACCCTGACCCTACAAAGGAACCGCACCCTGCGCGCAGCAGTTGTGGTGCCATCTATCCACCGCAAAAGCAACCAAGCCGTCAGACATTGACGCAAGTAAGCCGTCTCACACAAATGACGCAATTCTCAAGCCGTCACGCACGATGACGCAACTGCTCACATGCTCGCCACGAATATGGTATCGTTCGTTTGCCTATTCGCCGAATCACTAGAATGGGGGTATTGTGAAGGTGTGATATCTATATAAACATCACGCGAAGTTGATCGTTTTGGAGTGATCGATAAAGTACTCGCGCTCGGAACGGAAGGTACTCAGATAGAATCTTCCTTCACATTTCTGTGTGCTTATCAATTGTCAGTTTCTGATTATTGTGAGAATCCTTCAGTTCTTGATACTTCTAAATTTATTTTCCTGGCAAGATCGACAACTTTTTCAGTCACATTGCCGATTTTATAAGGTTCTTGCACTGATTCTGTCTGAGTTTCAGTGATGGGGAAAAAAATGACGAGATTTGAAAATCGCGTAACTTCGGGTAAACGTCAGTCGAGATATTTCTGTATTTTTTTCACTGCCTCAAAGTAAAATGAGCATTTCAAACAAAAAAATATTCAGCAGAACGTTTGAAATTAGATTTCAGAGCTGTGCTTTAAAAAATTTGTCTTTTTTTTTTTTTATCTTTTATACCATTAATACTCTTGATTATTGAACCCGCAATCGATCTTGACCACATTTGAAAGCAAAACATAGTACTCAGGTCTACTTAGCTTAAGTTTACATGAGTGCTTTAGTCCCGCTGAAGTAATAATAAAAATATATCCGAAAAAGATATTTTATGTAAGTTGGAAGACACAACTCGCCTCAGTACCACCCATCCGGTATAGTAATTAGTGATGCTAACTGCTGTGCCTTTGGGCCTGGGTTCGAATCCTGGAAAAATGCATGGATGTTTGTAAATTGTTCGTGTCTTCTTGGCAGGGTGGTGCTCTAAATAGCCCTCGAGCCGTAAGGGAAAGAGAGGTGGGAGGTCCCTGAGGGTGTTCTCCCTCAAAATTGGGTGTTGTTATTGTTGCTAATGCCACCTGTCTGACGTAGTCAGAACGAGGTCCACGAAGTTCATCGTGACAAGGTGCTAGAAGTACGCCTGTCGTTGGCCTAGGCCTTGAGAACCATACAGGTGACAGTACGAATTAGCCCGGTGAAATTTCCCGAAAGGACGATAGATGGTGACACCTCCTATCCCCACCTCCACAATTTTGGCATGGAACTAAATGGGAGGGAAATATTCTCCAGTCCCCTGCACTCGTGATTCAGCCCACAAGATTTTCGGGCCCACTGATTTAACGACCACGTACTCTGTGTGTACTCGGAGGGTATTTGGTGGCATCGGGCGTCGAACCCAGGCTTTCTGGTCTGGAGTCCGATGCTCTAACCACTAGGCTACCCACGGCCCTCAAAATTGAGTTGGGTGAGTGAGGAAGGGAAATATTAACGTCGCATTGTTCAAATACACAAAATTGGGTTGGAATCATAACTGTAGATCAGATAGCATAAGTAACAACAATTCGCCTTAGTTCTTAACATACTTAAGGTCTTATCACACTCGCATATTTGGAACAACCACTTAGGACAATTTTTCAAGAAACGGTGAGGATGAAGGGCTGTCGTACAAAAATCGATGCGCGCTGACGTCAGCCGCGTCCTATCTTTACATTGGAAAAATTACTCACCGATTTTCCTGCCTCGGAAAATGAACATTTAATATTATTTTTTATTCCACTCGCGCTTTTGTTGATGGCCGTAAACAGAAAGGGAGCCCCCTTCTGTGAAGAAAAAAATTATACTCCACACACACACATTAAGGGGACTCGGCACCTTTTTTCAATTTTTTTTTATTTAAGGGTTTTACAATATTTTTTTTGTATATTATTAACAGTTACTACTAAACTAAGAAATTTCACCATGAAAAATTCCTAAATTTAAAAAAATTTAAAAATTTAAAGTTTTTAAAAAATTTTACCGATTTTCAAAATTCTTCTTCTTTTACAATTATCATTATTTTGACACCAAAATTTTTTTGGGATTTATTAGACTATGAGTAATAACTTTTGGGGATCGATTTTGCAACAAACAAATTAGTTTCGAAAAAATAATAAAATGTAAACATTAATGGAAAAAAAGCTAAAAAAACATGACTTCTGCTACATTTTCTTTTATAAAATTTTTTTTTTATTCAAAATATTAAAAAATGGATCCCTAATTTAATTAAGCACATTGTAATAAAGATACACACCAAAATTCAAGTTGTTTGATAAATATCTGTAGAAGTTTTTGTACTTTTAAAGACCATGATTTCATGAAAAAACTCGAACTGAGAAAATGCATTTTTAAGAATACCAATCAGCAAATATATATCAAAACAATGTCTAAATTTTTGTAATAATTTTTCAATATGTTGTATAAATATATACCTTTAAAATAAAACATAATACAATTCAATTTCAAAATATTAAACAAAAAATATAAGCTTTTTTTTTTAAAGTGCCTGTCTGTGAGCCCAAAATTACGAAAAATAGGAAATATCATTGTGACTTATTTTTACAAGAAACATTTATGAAATATATTAAAAAATAAATGAAATAAATGTAGAAATGTACAATAGAAAATTTAAAAAAGCTTTTATAAAAATAATTTGCTACTTAAATCAATATCTAAAATAAAAAAATAAAGTAAAACAAATTTATGCTAAAATGTATTATTTTTTTCAAAACAGGTTTGTTTTAAAATTGGCTGTTCATTCCTTCTCTCCTCCTAGCTAATAACTCTTTTTATGTATTGCTTTTAATATTTAAGAGCCAGCTTATTACTGGCATTTTGACGACGTTTTCTAAATTTTTGTTTTCGACAATCTAAGATAGTAGCAAGTTGTTTTTCGTTGAACCTCCAGTAGCTACACCTAATGCTTTCTGTGTTTCTACAATGGTGCGTACTGTACCCTTATTGTATTCTTCTGTTACTGCCCGCTTAACACGTCTTTTGTTTACGAAAATTTCTTTCGGACACTCAAATCATGCTATGCAAACTTTCGTTTGCATTTTTTGTGTTCCACATGCATCTTTTCGATGCAAGTCTTTGATAAATCGGTAGAATTTTTTGTAAGAAACTTTTCATTTATTGGTGTTCCTACATTTAATTTATGATTGTTAGGTTTTTCCCCAAGAAACACCATGAGTTTTCTCCCTGCAGGACACTTCGAATGTTGAGGGTTTAGCATCTGTAGAAATGCTATGCAACAATGTAGCATATATTGCTGTTTTCATAGCATTCACATCCCCTTTGTTTCTCAAAATAGCCTTTTGGTAGTAAGTAGTTAATTTTTAATCGTGGCTTCTTTCAAACTACCATGAGCTTTACCACCTAAAGAAATACCTTTGAGCACGACAGACTTTTACAGTAGATCTCAAAGCTGTTCTAACCGCTTACTAACATGATTAATACATTCTTCCTTTTTTATCACAATGTCAGGTCCATACACTTTTTTCTCGCACAAGTAGTTAAACGTTTTACAATCACCATCGATAATACTGTAATATAACGGAATCCAAGTTGTGGATCTTTTCCACAAGGTTAATGCAGCTTCATTTCCATTGATGTAGATGAGCCCAAGTGATTTATATCACAATCGCTTTTATGTCCTTCATACCATATGCTGAATTCAGCACTTGACTGGCCTAGCATTTTTTGCCAAGAAAATGACGACACACCTTTACTCATCACTTCAAAGTCAACAACATATCCGGTGAGCATATCTATAACACATCCTACACCGATAAGTGAGGTGTGACCACGAGTTAGCCACGTTCCATCAAAACTAACATGGAAGTCTGTGATTTCAGCTCCATTCTTATTTGGATTTCCCGCAAATATGTTTTCAGATGCCAGAGTATATGCATTATCCAGCCGTCTCGCACACTCTATGTAGTTGATGAAAAAAGGATCTATATTCATCACCATACAAAAAATTTTTTTTTCTATAGCTGAATAACCTTTCCCAATATGTGAAAAAGCTTGAGTTATTCTCAAATTCACATCATGGCTGGTCTGAACAGACTTTAGAGATGTGTTTACAACAGTTTTAACACAATAGTTTTAAATTGTATGAAAATCCCAACTTGGCTCAAGCTCCAGTTTCAAAGTTTGTTTTTCACAATATTGGTCGCACTTCGAAGAAGATTGTTATTGGTTAAAGCCACCAATATATAATTTCTAGCAGAAAACAGTGTTCAATTTTTTCCGTACATTTGAAAAAACTAATTTTTGTTCACTTCACAATCAACTTTCGCTTTTACACCATCGCTTTTCATTGGTTTGCAAAGCACGTACTGAACGTTTTCTAAGAGCATAATTGAGATAAGAAATAATAAAATGAATGAATGTATGATTGAAGTAGCATTAAAAATTATGATTGAGGCATTAAAAAATGCTGTTTTACATAAAAAAACTAATGAAACTAAAAATCACACAGCAAACGAAAATGGCAAAGCTAATGTAAAATAAAAACAACTTTGCTGATAGTTACAGTCACAGCTTAACGGATTCCTGCTTCTTCTGTAAATGTAAAATAAATAATGGGTTAAAGTAAAAAATGTAAAACATTGATTGGCATTTAATGCTGACAGAGCTGTCAAAATATTTAAAAAATGCATTTTTAAAAATAATGAGTTTCAAAACTTCAATTGTACCAAAGGTATCAAATGAAAAAATCGATATTTTCATCGATTTTAGGTTTTTGAAAGGTGCAAGTCCCCTTAAGATATTATACACCATTAAAATATTATATCCCATTTCTGATGCGCTTGATGAAGCCGAAGCTGCCATGTTTACCGCCATCTTGTTTGTAACATAAGGAGTCGGTGTTACATTTTAACAAGCTGGAATTTCAAACATTTTTTATTTGGAGGGATTTTTTCAGCTTACTGGGAAAACGTTGTTCGGAGCCGTTGCTATTGTAACTTGGTAGAAATTGGTCGGAATGGTTGCTTTCAAGAAAATTGTTAAAAATATGTATACGTGTGATATATATATGTAATAAAACAAGTACAAACAAAAAAGAATCAATAGAATAGGTTAAAAGCTTATTTAATGAAGTAATAAAGTTAAAAATGAGTCTCACAAATGTATCAAATTTTTAAGCAGAAAAATACATATAACGGTATGAAATATTTCAAGCAAAACTTTTATTTTCCAATTCTAATGCTTCCTTTTTATGTAACCAAACAAAAAAAGATTTTAAATTTTGAGAGCATCTAAAATCCATCCACAATAGCAAAAAAAAAAACTGATAAATTAATTTGTTTCATCATAAGTAAATGCTTAGAAAACAAGAAAATTACATAATGTAATGTAATGTAAAAGAAATTATTCATTTTTAAATACTTGAGACTCTTGAAATCATAAAACTACTGGTGAGTTATTTACGTAAAGCCCTTGACCTGAAATTTGTGTGTCATTAAAGAAAGAAAGTGTTTTAAAGAATCTTTGTGCTTTTATTTGAATAGAGGTCATTATTTATATGAAGCTTAACGCTTTCTGTGTTTTAAACTATGACAAAGTCTGAAAATTCTTGCAGTTCTGCTTATTGAAAATAACTAAAATTTTTGGTACACATCGAAATAATTTTCATTCAAAATTGAATTTTCACAAATGCAAAGTTAAGTTATATGATTTAACGTTGATAATAAATAACTAAGATTGGTTTTAAAAAATAAAGTAAAATTCCTTGATATACAGCAGAGTCCTGAAAACTCGGCTCTCGATAACCCGACATCCTGGATAACTCGGCCTCATACATGCAAGTTGAAAACCTGTGGGAATCCCCCTGAATTCCACCCTGGACACCAAGATTGAATTGAGGCAAAGAACGACCAGACGACATTTTTACAATAGCAAATTATTTTATTCACTTGAATCAATTATCAACCATCTAATTACAAAGATTTATCAAGATGTCTACGCCAATGTGATTGACCCTAACTATTAAATTAAATCACAAAATATGATACTTATCAAATATTAAACTCAATATCGAACGGGACTACCAGAATAAGAGAACCGAGAGATACACGCAATTTGAATTACTATCATTCATTAACTTCCCACTAACTTTATTATATATTTACTCTTATGATCCGATAATTTAAATTTAAATATTCCCTGCCTTTTACTTAAGTTCTTTCCGGGTGGAACAAACTTTCCAATTGTAGATCACTGCCTAATAATCAGTGAGCCGCTAATCGCACAATCAACTTGAATCTTCTTAGAACTCCTTCAACCTTTCTCTTGGCGTATAACCTCTCCTGCTAACTTACAACACTCTCCTTAAATACTTTGACTAATTTGCATATCCCGGTTTCTTCTTTTAGAGCTGGTTGGAAATATACGCGAATTTACAATCCCCAAAGACGCCCAAGAATATTAGTGACAAAGTGCCGTACAGATCCGTCACAAACCGACCAAGACATTATATCTGTTGTAGAAATTATTGTTGCTCTCATAGTTAAGGGGACACACAGTAGGATTCAATTGACAAAAATTGATTAAAAAATCAAATCTAATTTTTTTAGCCTAAATTTTCCTTTGTTGTTGCTTCTAATCCCAGATTGTCTAGCAATGCTAGACAATCTCCATGAATCCAAAAAATCTAGGAATTCTAAAAGCAGAAGAGGGTCCAGAAGGACCTTGTCCTTTTTAAAATCCAAACAAGTCAAAATGTAGGCAGGAGAGACCAGCTCAGAATAACACCATTGGTACTCCGGAAATATCTTCTGATCCTGACGAAAAGTGTGAGCTTTTTTATATGGACTCTCACAAAGTACGAGAAGGCAGTCTGCTATTTCCTAGGCATAAGCTTGAATATCCTTTGTATAGTTTTCTATAATCTCACAAAATTTGAAAGCTGTAGGTTTAAAAAATTGCAGATAACTTCTACGCTCGTTTTTATTCACATCCCAAGGGCAAATCAAAACTTTAAACTATGGATACGCAACCTTTTTTTCTGCTGGGCCGCATACATATGCCAGCTATTTCACGCGGACTGCAACATGTAGATAAAGGGGGAGAGAAATTTTTAAACCAAGATAACATTGGAAATTGAAAATACAAAAAATTGATCAAAATATTATAACTCAGGTTTTGATTTTTTTTTAACTATTATTTTTTACATCTTTTATTTTTGTCACTAACACTAAATTAGAAGCATTTAAGAAGCACTGCTTCACAATTTCTGCACCAGTGAACGGTTTCATATGATTACCAGTAACATAACAAACTTCATGGGATGCTTTTGTTACCGCTGTGAAACAATTATTGCTGTTGCAAAGATTATTCAAGAAAGCGAATTTATCACCTTTTGAAAGAGATCTTCGAAGAAAAGTAGTGTCATTGAATGATTCTTGTTTATTGGTATTTTTTTAAATACAGCACTTTCGTGACAAATTAAACAATTACTGATCCATGTCTGTTTTTCACTACAAAATAGTCAACCTCCCAATCGTCTTGAAACGATATATATTCTTCGAATATTTTTCTCTTGCAAGATATGAAGTGTTGTTAAAAATTATATATATATATATATATATATAGTTCCACGCACATAAAATTGTCGCTACTCCACTGTCGTCTGTTATCACTAACCGTAACCATTCCAAATATCGCTTTTTATGAAATTTTGAACTCAAAATCTGTTATACATAATGCATATACATAGGAGGCAACCGAAAGAATTCTTT
This sequence comes from Trichonephila clavipes, assembly GCA_019973935.1. Lineage (NCBI taxonomy): Eukaryota > Metazoa > Arthropoda > Arachnida > Araneae > Nephilidae > Trichonephila > Trichonephila clavipes. The sequence goes on along the minus strand of BMAU01020257.1, from coordinate 64,514 downwards.
AAATCTTTAAATTAAAATTTTTTATGTAAATTGTACCATGTCCTCTTGATGAAACAAGTAATATAAAAAAAAATTAAGTCAATTCCTACTTCGGTCAACAAAGAAAAATTTTATATATTTTAGTTACTTTTTATTAAAAAGTTACAATTAATATAAATATGTATATACTAATGACAGAATCAAATATTAAGCGACAAAATAGAAAGCTATTTTCCTTGTAATATTCCATTTTTCTTTCTATATGGAGTGTTGGGATATTTTATGTTTGTTTATTACTATTTATTCATTCATTTTAAATTTAATTATCCTAACAAACTAGTATGGTAAACAAGAAATCACATTCTCAGAAATTAGACTACCATAGGATGGATTCGAACTCACGACCTTCGGATTAGAAATCCAAAGCGCTATCCATTTCATTACAGGAACATAACGAATGATTTTCCTTTCTATATATGCTGTTGGACTATTAGTTTTGTTTGTTACTATTGGTTCATTTTTTAATTTAATGAAGGAATTAATATTTGAAAAAACTGTATTAACATCAAGTGTCATCCACTACAAGTTTAGATAAATGTATTTGAACTTGAATGGACAAATTGAAAGTATTTTATTAACGTTTGAAAATTTGAACAATATATATATATATAGAAAGAGAGAGAGTGTGTGTGTGTGAACTTATAGTAGGAATTGAAAAATGCCAGGAAAAGATGAAGATGCTAGCGTTCAGGAAACTGTACAAAATCCTAAAATATCTCATTGTGATAGACTTGTGACGGGCTTTCATCGCGATTTCCATTAATGTCCTCTTGGGGTTCGTTGGGGCCAGAATGGCAATTCTTCCTAACCAACTCCAGAAGAAGAACATGAGAATGTAAATTAGGAATCTTATAAATAGTAGAAGTTTAGCGTTCACGGGGTGGCTGTGTGAAGTTGCTATATGAAGTCTATGTTTATGATTTGAAACGTTTAAGTTAGAGGAAATTACAAGTTCAAGAATTAACCTAGCCCAACCTGTGCCTTCAAGATAAAGGAGGATACCATTCCACAAGTATTAAAGCCACGTCAGTACGACCAAGAGAGTAGCTGTTACCTAGGATTTAGAGGCAAGCGTCTTCAATTAAGATATAAGGTAACTACGTGTATTAAGAAGATTAACAGTAATCTGTAAAGTTAGATATAGTGGTTAATTACGCGATTTATTTGGTAATATGAATTGTGTGTCTTCTCACTTCAGATCTGCTTTCTATAATTATTATTATCATTGTGTATAGTGATTAAGTTTAGATCATAATAAAGAGATATTAAGATGACTGAAACGTCTAGTTCTTCGTTCTTTCCTACAGATACATGTCGCGTAGATAAAGTAGCAATGGGGCACCCACGGGCTCATACCTCATAGACTAAAAACTGTCAAAATGTCACTAAAATCCTAGCTGGGCACACTGCTGTTTTTGGCACCATTTTTTTATCGCCAAATGGTGCTAAAAACCCGTGTTTCAAAAAATGACATCATGGACGAAAACGAAGAAAAATCGGGGGGGTTGAAGATGTTAGTGTCAAAAATTTGTCGCCAAACAGTGTGTCCAGTTAGGATCCAACCAAAAGGTCCTTCAATATTTTGAACAACAAGGTGCGTTAGTAATAGACTTCGTGTTCCATCGTCGACTTCGCGATAAAGCAGCAAAATGCAGCTTGCAGTACGGAAGACAATAGGACGTTACGCATTACTTTAAAAGAATGTAGCCAGTTTTCGCAAAGTCAGCCACTTAATATTCATTATAGACAGTGCTTTTAGCCTTTCTAAAGTATATCTCTGAGGTGTGTTTGACCAGGTAAATTACTGGTCCTCGTTACTAGCCCCTTGCTGCGATGAATTCGTGAGCCTTGATCTGGCACTCCCTATCAGGTGGCATTAACAGCAACATTAATATTCTTTCATATAACAAGATGTGTAAGGTTTGTAAAATCAATAAAACTAAAAGGTGAAACAAAAACTTTTTTCCAAATTATTATGGAATTGTGGTCGATCTATATGCAGTGGAACACGTTTAACGCGAAAACGATTGAGACGAAATATCGGTTAACACGAAAGAATACAATGGTCCCGACAAACAACTATGTATTTTCATGTATTTTTTTCCTCCTAACACAAAAAGATTTTCCTTCAGGGAATGAACAAAATATGGAAAAGCCTACTGTCCTACTGTATCATTGGAAGAATTCGTTGCAGTAGATGATGATAATGTGTATACAGCCTCAATTATGCCTGACAAAAACATTTTGGAACTTGTTCAAAGCTCAAAAAGTATCATTGATGCAGATTTCGATGACGAAAATGAAATAAATAATGCTGCTGCTGTTTTTACGTTATCCGAAATGACGAACGTCATGAAAAATATGCTCAGTTATTTAGATGCACATTCTAATGGTGAAATGAATAACAAAAAGGGCAATATCTAGCATTTTGTTGACAATTTGATGCTAAAGAAGACAATGCAAAGAAAATGTCAGATTATTTTCCAAAAACTCAGTAAAGGTTTTGCTTTTCAAATAACTTGAAAGTTGTGTATTTAATTTTATTAAGTTCTTTTTCATTGTTTTGCTTCGTTGGTTTTTGTTAAATTCATGTATATATACATATCTATGTAAATGAAATGTACTCTAATAAACTTAATTTTGTTAAATTTTTTTTTGTAATTTCTTTTAACACGAAATATTTTAACACGAAAAATATTTAGTCCCCTTTGTTTCGTGTTAAACGATTTTCACTTTACATAAAGGATAAAAGCGATTCGCTCATCATGAGATTTCCCAAACTATCTGACATACAGATTTGAAACTTGACTAGCATGTTTCTTTTGTTGAGTAGAGATCCGCCAAGAATGTGAATTTTGCTTAAATAGACTCCCAACAAAGGATTTAAGAGGGCATTATAAATAAAAAAATTTCCGTTTAGGAACTATTAGACCTTCAGATATGATTTTTGGCTAGCACCTTTCTTCTGTTGGGTGGAGATCCCCTGAAAACGGATTTCCCGCAATAGTAAGAAATAGATAACTTAATTCATGTCCTTTTTGAATAGAAAGGCGGGGGCAGTAAGAATGTTTTTCAATACATATAAAAGCTCAATAGTAAGACCTAGATATCAAAAAAATAGCCAATCGTTATTCATACACAACATCATGAAATACCCAGTAAAGCGGTTGGGTAAAGGCTAGTAACAGGGGCGTAGCAACCGCCGTATTAATCATACAGGGTCCTCAAGATACGGGGGCCCCAATACGTGTAAAGGAAAAAATCGTAAATTATTAAGGAGGCTCAAAAAGGGTCCCCAAGAAATTTCTGTTACAGAGCCCACTCAGAACTAGCTACGCCAGTGGCTAGTTAACGCTTCCGTGGTCTGGACTTTACTGTGACATTTTTCAATTCCTACTATTAGCTTGCACTCTCTATATTTTTATTTATTTATCTTGGTGGAATTTTCAATCGTTAATAAAATACATTTTAAAGCGCTCCATTGAACTGAAATTTTATATACATGATTATTTTGGATGACAATACAGTAATTTAATTATAATTAATAAAAATTAACTGATTAAAACTAATTATTCAAAGAATTACAAATACAGCCACGATGGCATCAGTTTTGGCGACTTGTGTTGAAACTTGAAAAGGTTTTTTTTTCTCACATTTTTTAAAGCACTCATTTGAGCTGAAATTTTCTATACACTATTATTTTGGATGACAATGCAATACTTTAATGATAATTAATAAAAATTAATTCCCACTTAATGTTGCGATTTTGTCATATGTATATACATATTTATATTAATTATAACTACGAGTATTTCATAAAAAGTAGCTAAAATAAAATTTTTCTTTGTTGATCTAAGTAAGAAATGACTTAAATTTTTTTATATATTACTTGTGTGTGTGTGTGTGTGTTTATGTTATTATTATTATTAAATTATTTTATTAATAATTATTTTATCATGAAAAAAAACCCTCCTAGTTATATTATAAGCCTTTTTTTTTTTTTTTGTGGGTTCTCTTAAAGCCTCTATATACTCAGGTACGGAAACGCTGATGAAATCAAAGACGACCCATAATAGTTTTTTGGTCAAAAACTTTAAAATAAGTTAATCGGAATTCTTAAGAAAGAAAAAGATGATAAATATGCGTTATTTTCTCAGAAATACAGTTTTTAAATAATGATACATTTTTTTTATTTCCAATTAACGTCGATGAATGAATATATTTTTGTCGCTTGTGCAACGAATTTCGGAATAATGTTGACACCATACTTGGGAAAATTCTTTTGCCAACGTTTTTTTTCAAGGATAATTTCTTTAAATAGGTGTTATTAATATCTGAAGTAACTGCAAAAGTTTTCATATGGTTACCCACGCGTAATGTCTACTTGTAAACATGTTGTGCAATTTTAGTTTTTTAATCATAGCGTGTATCTTGTTCTTAATTTTTAATTAAAAATTATAATTAAGTTACAAACACTGCATCGATTCCAGACAAAATTCTGTTAAGAATATTTAAAGCTAAAAAGAAACTTGTGGCCATAAACAAAAAAAGAAACATTTAGCGGAAAACAGAATTCCTCTGAATAAAAAATTCATTATATCTGAAGTTCCTTTGACAGAAAACCTCTCAACCGATTAATAGAATGAGATATGAGTGGGATTTTTTCCCCAGGAAGCTTCGTTTTATAAAAAAAGAATCTTGCACTTTTTACTTTTCTCACATTTTTACTGACAATTAGTACGTAAAACATAAAACTATGACGTAGGTTTTTATTGTATGGAAAAAGAATCGGAAAATATTTCTGCATGTGGAAGAAAAGAAGAAAAAGAATTCGAAATTTTAAAGAAAGGATAAAATTTTTGATATGACAAGTTTTGACTAATGAAGAATAATTTATTTTTCACAGATTTAATAATAATTGTTCTTTTTTATGAATTTTTCAGGGGGAAAAAAGAGAAAATAGCAACAATTTAAGATTTATAAAAAATTCCTTCAAGTTTTTTCTCTCTCTAGGAAAGGCAGTAGTTATAAAAATTTCACTCTGTTTTGCTCATTTTTAACACTTAACAGTGTTTGTATATTAAAGCTTAGTTATGTTACATTGGCAAAGACCTTAGGACACGTTTAAAGCTTTAAAACAATTGTAATAAATTACTATACATCAACATGATAAAAAATTTAAAAAACATAAATTTGAAAACTCCTAAGACTGCTAGGTAACAGGGACGTGAAAATCCTTCAAATTTTGCATTTTTTATTACACTTTTAAAAAATAGAGGGCATCCATGGATGCATTACTTAATAGAATTCGATAAATAGAACACTAGAAAATTGAATTTCAAAACTATAAACAAATGTGATGTAACTATGGTTCAGGTAAACTTTCTTCAAAATCCGTTTTGTATATATAATATGTATTGTAAAAAACTATTTTTTCTAACTAACTAGCTTTCTAATTAACTTTTCTAAACTAATTTTTCTAAAACTAATTAAAAACAAAGAGAGAACTTACTTTTTATGTATTATACGTTCAAATTTATTGAAAATTCTGTAGTATTTGCTCAAAATTTAATCAAATGTAAATGATTTGTTACAAAATTTTAAAGTAAAATTTTGTTTTTTGAAGTGTTAATTATGTCTAGTTTTGCATTTCTAAGTATTCAGTGTAGTTCTTAAATTATAAATCAAGTAGATATAGTACAAAGTGGATCTTGAGGATTATTCTAAATAAAGTACTCAGATTGCAAAATACATATTTCGTTTTTCCTAACTTCTTGTTAACATTTAAATTCTCTGAATAACATATGTTTATAACTGTTGATTTTATTTTAAAATAAATAAATATTAAGGTATCCGACTACGTTCGTAACCGTGATTTTAAAAAAGCGCATAAATGGATAATTTTCATGATATTTAGTGTCACTCAGATTAAAATAAAATAATTTTTTTTCAAAATGTTCTCCTTTCGTGAAAAATGCTTCTATTCTAATAATATTTTGCCTGTATATAGCTCAGACCTCTCTACAGAGGCTCAACTAGATTTTTTGAAAAATTCACATTATTTTCATAGTTAATACCAATTGAAATAATTATAGACGCTTTTTTCTTAAAATTTCTTTCCTCTGCTGTAGTAAAATATGGATAAATCCACTCCTAAGTTATATATTTCAAAAATTCTAGTTGCGCCTCTGTAGAAAGGTCTGAGCTATATACAGGCAAAATATTATTAGAATAGAAGCATTTTTCACAAAAGAAGAACATTCTGAATAAGGATTATTCTAAGCTAATTTTTTCCAAAATATTGTATTGAAATATTTTTTTTTGTGTGAAAATGTCCTTAAAACAATTTTATACATGTATTCTAATCTAAGTGACACTAAATATCATGGAAATTATCCATTTATGCGGTTTTGCAAAATCACGGTTCCGAACGTAGTCGGATACCTTAATATGTATGAATACAAAAACAGAAATTCTTTTATTATATTTTTTATAAAAAGAGTTCCATTTAAATTAGACATTACATCAACTTTTTAAATTCATCAGTCATTTTTCGTGTGTATTTTTATAACAATAAAAATATGTGTAAGAAATTCTGTAATATCTTGTAATGATGATGTTCAAAATGAAGTAAAAATACTAACACTTATAGCAGTGCTTCTCAAAATTTCAATATTTGTGGCCCAATATTCAGTCAGAATTTCCATCGCGCCCCCCTTCCATACAATAACAATGTTCTGAATTAAATAATACTATACTTTAACGCTAAAGCTACAATATGATTTTAGCTTCTTAAGTGTCACTGGCGTATATATACGTCTCACTCTGCCAAAACGTTAATTGTCCCAGACGTATATATACGTCGTTCAGAAATACGATCTTTTCTGAGCACTGCGATCATAAAATTATTTCGAAGGTTTTGGAATGCAATAAAAGGACTTTGACAGAGTCTGCGAAGGATTTTTGGTTATTTATTCCTTTTCTCCCCCTGTTTCCAATGCATCACATGCGCCACATAGTGAGTCTACATGGAAAGCGGTATCATTGGGGAGTGAATTACATACCTTTTAATCAGCAGTTAAAGGTTTAATTATAAATAGTTCAATTTATTAAGATAATTGTTAATTGTTGTACTTAATTTTATATGACAAGCCCATAGGGTCACTGATATATGTTAAACTTGTTCTTAACTATAAGCATTGTTAAAATGATTATAAAATACATCGTGCAGTATTGATACATTTATAAGTGTATTACATCAGTGTAAAAATGTGTATTTTATTTTTTTATTGTTATTTTTTGTTTACACTTTCAGTAAATTAATAATTTTTTTAAATAATCTTTTGTTTTCGACTTTTCCATAGGCTCGCGCCCCCCTCGTAGAGTTATCACACCCCCTAGAGGGGCGTGCCCCACAGTTTGAGAAACGCTAACTTATAGACCTAAAAATTTGGTATTTTAAATGGAAGAAGGTGTGAATCGTTGATAACACGTGTTGACGAAGTAGAGGAAGAATAATTAAAAGACTTCTAAATATATATAACCTTACAATTTAAAAACTGAGAAATGATGCAAAATAACCCAATTAATTATTGTATGGCTTTATATTGTGTTAAAAAATATTATTTTACAAATCATAGATAAAAAAAAATCTCTATAATTTTCTCTCTCTCAAAATGCATTTTTTTTTTAAGATTCCGGTTCACCTTTTCCAAAATCTACTTTACCTATAGTGCTGATATTTTGCATATTATAAGATCCACAAATTTTCAACAAATTGAATGAATTTTTTTTTCAAATAAGCATTCACAAATTTTAGATATAGTACAATTTCTGCATAAAATTTTTAAAAAAATTTTTAATCATTAAATTTAAAAAAATTTTAATTTTTATATTTTATTTTTTGAAATTTCATTTATAATTTATTTTATGGATTGTTATGTTTGCAAAAACTCTGTAAAGTTTTAAAGCTATATATGCATTGAATTTTAAGCAAAGTGTGCCTAAAGGTAAGAATATGCCTCGAAAATGAAAAAAATAGTTATTAATTATTTATTGCTCATACAGATTTATTTTTAGTTTAAAGTAGAATTTCTTTATAATGACAGGTACTTAAATATACAGATAATTCAACGTAAAAATTTTACTTCCGTTGCTTTTGATTTAAGTGAGAAGCATTTAAATTTGGTATAAAAAAAGTTCATTTTTCTTTGTCGCAGACATTCCAGTTACCTTAAGTGTGTAATGCACGTAATTAAAAATATTTTCTTTAATTATCAATTTGAAATTATTCTTATCGTTATGCAAAGATTTTGCTTTTGTTATCAATAACACTAATTAACGTAAAATTCCTTCCTTCCTCGGTGGTTCGACAGCCTAGGGCGGGCCTTGACCTTCTCAAGAAGCCTTTTCCAGGCCAGCCTTCTTCCTGCTAGTGTTCTGAAATTCTTAATTCTTAAACTAGGAGATCTCTTTCTAGGTCATCAATTCATCTAAGATTTGGCCTGCCCTTTCTATTAACGTAAAATACAGATTTTTATTTCGATATCTACAGGTTGTTGCTGAATTCAACTAGTTTGATGTCAGAAATGCAACGCCAAGGAATTGTCACATGATTTTTTCGAAGTTACGGTCGCGTAGGTCTTGGCACAGCTGACACCGAAGGATGAATGATCACTGAACGCGTTCAAACAAATCCGTTGAGATGGCGATGTCAGCTCAAAGGACGATGATTCGTGCCCGTGAAATCCTCCACTGTAGTCCCCGACGTCTCATACAAAAGCGATTTCAGGTCGCCCCAGAAGAAGAAATCCAAGGAATTAAGGTCCGGGAAACTTGACGGCCAAGTCAGAGGTCTTTCATGACCAATCCACTTTCCGCAAAATGGAGATGGTTCGCATCGCAACCGAAAAATGTTCTGGTGCACCACTGTGCATGAACCATGCGCAGTGGCGTAATGAAGGACATTAGGGCCCCTCTGAAATGTCAGATTTTGGGCCCCAAGCCGAATCTTACAAATGACTGCAAAACCATACGTTCTTGATCTCAGTTTGGCTTTGGGCCCCTAGAACCCTGCCCTTTCCCCCGATGTGGGGGTTGCAGGGGCGTACAGTACGCCACTGCCCTGCAGCAACTCCGCGAGAAGTAGGAAATTGGCTTACTTGTAGATTTCTTCAACCCTACTACGGCTCCAAATCCCAGCAATCGTTTGCCCACTCCCCTAGCCTCTCTCATCGTCCTCCTGACGGGTAGGTACTATTACTGCAATTTTCACCGATTGCAACCCTTTATTCTATGGTGATTTGTCGTCCCCATGCTGCCTATTATCACCCCTCTGAATTTGTCGGTCGAATTCATCCACACCCTATACATGAAAGGTGTCAAACTCAAAGGCTAACCTGAGCCAAACAAACAAGGTTTAGCTTTAGGTGGGCTGCAAAAAAATCAATATTCATAGATACGTGAGTTTATTTCGAATATTACTTTATAATAAACATAAATAAAGCAACAGGAAATGTTTAATTTTTTCCCCTAACACTTTACATCTCTTCTCTGCTACTATCTTAAATATTTCGGGCGAAATTTTAACATTTGATAATATATTATTATGTACTGATGTACTCTCCGGGCTACAAAAATGCTCGTTGACGGCCGCGCGTTTGACATCCCTGCTATACATGATATCTGCATTTGTAGATTTTTTTAAATAATATTGTTAAATCAAAATACAGTGCACAAAAATAACTTCAAATCTTATGAATGTACTTAATGTTTGCATGACTAAAAAAAAATAACGCATTTCATAACCTTGTTTACAAAATCATAAATAATAAAATAGGACAAAAAAAGAGTTCCTTTCGTGAGGAAAATCTTTCACATCTTTTACCCTTTTTATGCACACGATATGTATCGAATACAAATATTACTTAATGAGACGTGTGTGGGTTTGACTTCGTGTTTAATTTCCAATTTCAACGCCTCTAAGCTAAAATTTTCTCACGATCCTCTTGAATGATGACAGACATTTTAAGCCTATTGCTTTTGCTTTTTTTTCTCTCTTTGTTCTCTTTTACGATTCCAACAAAAATTCTTCTAAAAAGAGCACAAATGTGGATAGTTCTACAATGAGTCATTCTTTTGTGACTGCATATTATTGAAGATGAATTTGCTCATTTATAAATTCAACATTAATTTATTTTCTTGTGTTTCGTAACGATGCGTCTCTTCAATAATCTCAGCAGTGCTTTATTTCATTACATTTTATTTTACGCACACTTCAAAATTCCAGCTGCAAAATTTATCTGCTAATAAAGCCTGTTCTGCTTATAATATTAGAAATTGAAATTTTCAAAACAGTATGTGATCATATCAGCAAGTAAAACATTTTAGCCTTGATTGTTTAAGGTATCCGACTACGTTCGGAACCGTGATTTTAAAAAAGCACATAAATGGATAATTTTCATATTTAGTCTCACTTAGATTAGAATACATGTATAAAATTGTTTTAAGGACATTTTGACAAAAAAAATTATTTAAATACAATATTTCGGCAAAAAGCTAACTTAGAGAATATCCTTTTTTCAAAATGTTCTCCTTTTGTGAAAAATGCTTCTATTAGAATAATATTTTGACTGTATATAGCTCAGATCTCTGTTCAGAGACTCAACAAGAATTTTTGAAATATATAACTTAGAAGGGGGTTTATTCATATTTTACGACAACAGAGGGGAGCAATTTTAAGAAAAAACGTGAATAATTATTTCAATGTGTGGTAACTGTGAAAATAATGTTAATTTTTCAAAAATTCTAGTTGAGCCTCTGTATAGAGGTCTGAGCTATATACAGGCAAAATAATATTATAAAAGAACCATTTTTCACATTTGGAAAAAAGATTATTCTAAGTTAATTTTTTTGCCAAAATATTATATTTAAATAAAATTTTTTTGTCGAAATCTCCTTAAAACAATTTTATGCATGTATTCTAATCTGAGTGACACTAAATATCATGAAAATTATCCATTTATGCGCTTTTTTAAAATCACGGTTCCGAACGTAGTCGGATACCTCAAACGCTTCTTCCGTATGCAAAGCCCTGAATTTTTCCTGAAGAGGTTTTTGAAGCTTATCAAACGGTATGACATATGTCACAATGTAGATACCTATGTGGAAAAATAAAGTAATGTCTTATCTTTAATGCCTCATTCTATGTTTTGATTTCCACACACAGCCCTGGCCACAATCAAAAAGTGAAACTTGCTTTCCGACTCACCCTCGTACATGGGAATTATCGAAAATAGTCTCGTAACGAGGACAAATATGTCCTCATATTTTTGGAAATTATATTCTCCAATATGGAAATAAGATCAGAAAGGAAAACACAGCTGTAAAAGTTAAGTAACGGTTTATTCAGTTGAAACTGGATAACAAGAATAGAAATAATGGAAGCAAAATCGTGATGTTGCCCTTTGCATCTCATGCTTTGAAATTTATCTCTCAAAAAAGAATTATAAATGTGTTTTTGCATTTGCATAAGTGTAATAAAATTATCCTTTAATGTTTAAAATACATGTGTTTTTTTTTTAATTTTTCTCTTTGCTGGAAAACCAACATTCAGTCAAAACAAACCTAAATGTTGGCTCTTCTTAAAAAATTAATATTTTGTTTTTCAAACTAAAAATTTACCCAAAATTTAGAAATAAATACATATATTGAACGTACATTTAGTTTTGTATAATTTTCTTGAATAAAAAATAGACACTTTTAAAACTGTTTTCTTCGAAATTATGCAACCGTTAGGGGGTTAAACAGACAGTTTTTGCGTATGTTGCCACAAATACTTGTACAAATTATAATCTGTAAGAAATATATGTGCGTGATCCACAATCTCACAAACTTAGAAACGAATCAACTTGACCAATCGCTGCCTTTCGTCTAAATGGTGGCACAACGATGGACATGACATACTAATGCTGTCTTGTCACCATATGTCAAACTGCATAAAAAAAATTCCGAAAACTTTCTCCCTAAGCTCCTGAGGATGTGAACTCGGAACCTTCTTATTTGTAAGCACTTAATTTACCACTGGACCAAAGTGATTCCTTCAATCCGCGGAAGCTGTTACTGACTTATATAAATGCCACCGCTACGCACTCCTCCCCAGTGAGTTGGTGGATAGGCGAACGAACGATATAGTTGTTATGGCAAGCGTGTGAGTTGTTGCTGTTGCGTCAAGTATGTCTGACGGCTTGCTTTTTGTGTCAAGTGTATCTGACGGCTTGATTGTAGCGTCATGTAGATCTGGTGGCTTTTTGATTGCCTTAGTGGTGGGTAGATGGCGCCACGACAGCTACGTGAAGGTGTTGTGTTTTTCTTTGTTCAGCATCAGGGTTACCAATGAGGAGGATAGAACTCAGTACCTTCTGATCTGTAAGTCTGATCTGTTACTTACCGCTGGACCACAGTGATCAATACAGTCCGGAGGCTGTTACGGGCTTATATAGACACCACCACACCCCTTTCTAAAAGTAAGCCCCACCAGTGACCCTTTTAAATAGGCAGTGTATAACGTACATTGCCAAATACTCTTACAAACGGTAACCCTAACTGATAAATGTGCGTGACTCACAATCTCACAAACCTAGGCATAGACCGACTACCACTTTTCGATTACTGAGTAATGATGGTGTACAGCGGTATGCGTCGGCCAAGACACGGACATGACATAATGGTGAAATCTTGCCCCTGTTGGCAGTTGGCATAGAGATCAAAATTTCCAATTCTTCTCGGAAAATATATTCGGGAATGACATTTGACAAGTAAAATTATTCTGAGGCCAAGGCTCTGGGTCCAAGCCCATTTAGCCCATGCCTTAAGAGAGAGGCTCGCTGATGGCAATTTAGTGGCCCCTCATTTCATTTTGAGGTAATTTCAAGAAAAATTGCCTTGTCTGCTTTTTAGTCGTAAAGAATGCCCCTTTTCTGTTATTCTTGATACTTAAAACATTTCATTGATGTATTGTAACAGATCTATTCGCGTTCTTTCAACTAATCCTCTTGGGGAATAATGGGTCTTTAAATATTATTCTATGGAAAACTTTCCTCCGAAGAAGAAGACGTGATTATGCAAATCAAGGCTTGTTTATAAAGATTAGCTTTCAAGCTCGAGAGAGAGAGAGATGTTAAAAGCTAATAGGATAGCAAGAAGTAATTAACGTAAAGCTAGGCTGGAGCACTTAGTGGATTATTTGATTAATATTAAGATTGACGATTTGGTCAATTAGTTGTTAAATTGGATTCGGTCAGTTTTAATTAGTTTACTTTGGAAATTATCTTCAAAGAATAAGAAAGTGAGTCTGTGGACGTGCTATGTGTAAGTAATCCGATTTATTATTAAATCTTCTAGTATCGCGTCTACCGCGCTATTGCTCCCCATATTTATCAAGTGGTGCATTTTTTAACTTGGGTTGTCAAATTTACGTCGTTGTTGAAAATTTGTTAAAAAATAGAGCTTGTATTCACTATGGCTCATCTTCCTTTTGACCTTCTCACACTAATGGATGGCATCGGCCATCCATTACAGTGTTTGATATACATTTGAGAAAAAGTTCTTTGTAAATGATGAATTTTTGCAAAAATTTCACTGTGTTTTAAATAATTTTAAATTTAAAAATCTGACTATATACATACACACACACACACACACACACACACACACATATATATATATATATATATATATATATATATATATATATATATATATATATATATATATATACATATATACATATATATAATAAAATAAAAGTAAAGAATATAAAATACAAAAAGTCATTGGACTAAACTGGAGACCTATTATGATTTCTAAAGCTGTCGCTGAATTACGCCAGCGAATTAGATTTAAGCAGTGCTTTGTGGGCCCAACCTTACCCGTACAGCAGAAATTTTCGACATAATAGAAAGAAAAAAAACCAAGTTGAAAAGTTAAGCCTAATACAACACGTGGTTGTAGAACCTAATAAAATCGTAAAAAGAAATTGATAAAAGAGAACAATAATGAATCTATCAAGGAGAAAAATAAAAAAAAAATTAAATAGAAAATATTAGGAAAAACTTACTATATATATATATATATATATATATATATATATAAAGTCTCAGAAATTTTATGGGAAAAAAGCAGACTCTTATCTTTAACCCTTTATCTACCGATGGTACTTAAAAGTACCACTCACTTTAAAATTACATAGAATAACCATTTTTGCGAATATACTTGGCAAGAAAGTTCTTTGAAATCCACTCTTCCAAGATATATGGCAGCACGGGTTCTATGATGAATATTTTAGCGGGGAAGGCGAATAGTTTTATAGCAGAAATTGCGTTTTCAGCTGACGGCATTTTCATCGGATTGCAAAAATTATCATTTTTGTCCCGAAAAAATAGTTAATGTCAAAATTTAAGTGTCTTATTGTTTTTGTATGTTAGAGGAGACCTTAGAAAACGATTTGACTCTTTATTTTAAGTCAACAGTGTATATAATTAATTTTGCAGTTGATTATCTTTAATTAATTAATTAGCTCTAACGGATTAAATTTCCCAAACTTATGCATAACCCTTAATTTTCGATGAAGTGATTAAAAAAAAAATATTGCATGAAAAAAAATGCTGTAAATCATAATGCGGTAGATAAAGGGTTAACAGATATGCAAAGTATTTTATATAATTCCACTTCCATTTAACTTTTTTTATTTAAATTTCCTGACTGCACTATTTTTTTGACAGTCGTGTGTCTTGCAGTTCACTATGAATTTATTGATGAAACCCGCGGATCATTGTACATTTTATTAGTTTAGCCCTCGAGATTGAATGGTTGAAGGACCCTTCTTTAAGATTGTCCTGACAGAAATAGAGATAACTCATATGGAAATAGATTACTAATGATGTTGGATTATTGATATCATCATTATTTAGCATTATAACAGAAATTTTCTTTGTGATTAACAAAAAGCTAAAACTACATACATATGAGAAATGGGAAAATTCATAAATTTAATCATACACACACACATTCATGAATTTAATCATTTTTATCATTTCATAAGATTAAATGTGAGAAAAAAAAACATATCCTATTTTCAGCTCTCATTCTTGCTTATATTCTTAATCGACGAGTCCGAATATAAAAATGATTATAAAGAAGTAAAAATCAGTAATGATTATTGTAAAACTAACCCTAAGAGAGAATCTTTATATCTAAAATTATTCTCTCTCAGAGAAACCCTTTATCAAGCATATCATTTAATATTTTCAAACTAAACATTATCTGCCAACTAAAAATTATATCCGAAACGGTACCGAAATAAAATATATACAGTCGCGGACCTCGATTTAATGAATTCAGGGGATCTATCATTTTATTCGTTAATTCGGGGTTATTCATAATATCTGGAGAAAAAATTACAAATTTTTGCACTTGTCTTTTGCAAGCTCAGAAATAAGTAACTACACAAACACTATCCACAGTTAGAAAGTACATACTTTTTATTTATCAACTAAAAAATACTATTAGCGAATTATAATGCACCTGTTAGTTTGAAATTTTTAAATACTGAATAAAGAATTTTGGCAATGTTTTTGATTCCTGACTCGAAGGAGTTCGTTTTCAACTTTAAGCAGTGAAGAAAATACTACATCATTTACATCCTGCTGCATAAAGTATGTTTTTAGATTCCACACACAATGAACAGCATTAGAAAATGTAGCAATTCTGACAGGAGTTTCAGAAACTAATTTCTTGACCTATTCAAAACTCACGTAATAGATTACACTCGTGACTCATCTGCACCCTTACCTGTCGAAATTTGCTGCTTACAAGAAATGTCTTTTTGTTCCAGACAAGAAAGAAAAATAATTTGAAAAGAATTCCAATTTTTTTTTCCTAATCCAAATTAATTTTAAAAAATTTGGCTGTTGAAATAATTTGTTAGTTTGGGGTTTATATTATTCGTTAAAAAGAGATTTGGGGGCTTCATTTTAATGGAGGGAAAAGAAAAATTCGTGAAATAAGTGTTCTGTAAATCGAGGTCCGTCTATCTAATCTATATTATAAATGCGAAAGTTTGTGAATATCTTTGTGGGTCTTTCACGCAAAAACTACTGAATGGATTTTAATGAAACTTTACAATAATATAGCTTATACATCAGAATAGCACATAGGCTATAATTTATAGCATAGACTATAATTTATAAAGATATTGTATGAAGTGTCCAAAATATAACGATATTTGTCAAGTAAGTAGGAAAAAATTCTGTCATCTGCTAGCAATTCTGGCATGCGCTGCAAAAAAGCCCACGTCAGCATATATCTATCTTTTGTTTGTGAAAAACTTTTTTTTGTTTTGGATACGCAAGGTGCTCGCTTCTAATTAATTCCTCTGATACAATGCCTATTTTTTTATTTTAGAATCAAATTAAGTTTTGAAGGGAGAGGTTGTTATAAATCTCTCTTTATTTTAATGTTTTTTTAACATTTTATTATGCACATTTGATAGTAAGAAATTGATCTTTTTTCCAAATAAATGCTTTTATCAGTTCTGATACTTAAAGTAAATAAACTTTCTCTTTCACACTGCATCATTTGGACAAATTTTCAAAATTCGTTTGTGGTTAGTAGTTAATTATAACGCTATAATTTTAATTGAATAGGCAGATATTGCATTTTTAAGTATAAAAATATTTAAAACTACTGTACTGTATTTTTTGGAACGAGTGAATATTAACGTCGCACTGTTCAGCTACATGAGGGCTTTTGGCAACGGATCACGTAATTTTGAACCATGGTCAAGTGACGTGGACGA
This sequence comes from Trichonephila clavipes, assembly GCA_019973935.1. Lineage (NCBI taxonomy): Eukaryota > Metazoa > Arthropoda > Arachnida > Araneae > Nephilidae > Trichonephila > Trichonephila clavipes. Next base: position 47,620 of record BMAU01020257.1, on the reverse strand, counting down.
CACCTGACTGGCACCCCTTTCTCCTAACTTCCACACCACGCTAACTTAAAAGGAATATTCTACCAATACTTTTAGCAGGAATATTCTTTGAAATGCACTCTTCCAAGATATATGGCAGCACGGGTTCTATGATGAGTATTTTAGCGGGGAAGACGAATAGTTTTGTAGCAGATATTGCGTTTTCAGCTGACGGCGTTTTCAGCGGATTGGAAAGATTATTATTTTTGTCCCGAAAAAATAGTTTATGTCAAAATATAAGTGTCTTATGTTTTTATATGTTAATGAAGACTTTAGAAAATGAGTTGACTACTTATTTTAAGTGAACGGTATATATAACTAATTTTACAGTGGAATATCTTTAATTAATTTATTAGCTCTAACGGATTAAATTTTCCGAAGTGAAGTATTTTGTTCCCTTAATTTCAAATGTAGTGATCCAAAAAAAATTGTATGAAAAAAACTGCAGTAAATCATAATGCGGTTGGATAAAGTATTAAAATGCATTTCTCCCCTACACGGCGGATCTTACAAAACTCTAATAAAGCTCGAGTTATGAAAGTAGCTAGGCATTTGCCAACTTTACTCTATCGTTAACATTTCGCTATGTTTTTTATTGAATCGTCATTATAATTTAAGAAACGGCGTTGCTTGCAAATATTACAATTTTAACATAAAATAAATACTACAGAAAGTAATATTAATGTATTATACTTTCAGATAAAAATTATTTACAGTATTTTAAGCGTTCATTACACAAAACTTTTAACAATGTGTTATTTTTGCTGAGCAGAGATCAGCTTAGGAAGGTATTTTCAAAAATCGACCCTCAAGAGTGTTACGGGGAGTTATAAATAAAAAATATATATAAATCCTTTTTATCAGCTATTAGATCTACGTACTTAAAATTTAACAAAGGTGTTTTATTTCTCTCTCTCTTCTCTTTTGTTTGTTTAGCTGAGCTACGCAAAAAGCGTTTAATTTGCAATTCACGTAAAATTAACTCATTAAAAACTTCTTTATCCTTCAATCTGTGTTGTTTAATTTTTCAGTTCACCCGTGCGAAGAACGGGTGTACCAGCTAGTATATATATATATTCTCACGTATATAAAGATTTAATCTCATTATTTTAAAACAAATAAAAATTACTATGCAGTTGTTTTGTTCCAAACTCTTAAATTAAAATATTTTTGCAATCATAAATTAATTTTTAAAAAAATTTTAATGCAACTTATATATGAGCATCAAAACAAATTCTTTGAATGACTTAAGCATGACTAACAACAGCTTTATATTTAAAATGAAGTATAATTCATGCCCCTTTACACGTTACTAGCCAGTGTATCAGGAATTCGAGCCCTTGTGCCATTAAAGATCCGATTAAAGGCTGATGTACGTTTCATTTGTCGAGGCGCACAGTTCTCTCGTTGGTGTGATGTGGAAGCTTGGAGATGAGGGTACTAGCTCAGGTGTCTTCCTCGTCAATTGACCGAGGCTCAGAATAACGAGGTTTGACGCCATTAACCCTCGTGTTGCCTTGTGGCGCGTTGTTGGTAGACACTCACTCACTTAAACGTTCCTATCTTAACTCCATTTTATCATGTCAAAAGTTCAAATGAGCCCTACTTGACCTTCGTGTCAGACTATAAATCCTTTGATTTAATTTTTAACATTTGATTTAATTTTTTAGAGTTACTGATACATTTAGGCTGTTTTCACCATATATACGAGAGTGTGAGCTTGACGTGGAGCACATTTTCGGACAGAGAAAATTCCTCAATTTTTATAAAAATTTGTGACATCGTAACTCATACATTTGTTTATAATATAGTGTTTTTAAAATTTCAAAATATTTCATAAATAATTAGTTTTCCTTTTAATATGTGAAGGGATAGCTCATTTGCCATTACGGTATAGGGGGAAAAAATGCAAAACACATTTTATAAAAAAAAAAAATGTGTCAACTCGTATAAAAATGAGTAGCATGATAAAATAACTGAGTAGCATGATAATATTAATGTTTGAGTACTTTTATATCTGAAAAAATATTCCGAATTTGGCCCCTATTCTTTAACTTTAGCTGAAGATAGCCTCAACGAAATTCTTTTCATAAATGAAGATTTGAGTTAATATAATTATCAACATCATTTTATATATTTAAATATTTAAACTATTTTATTATGAATATGTAAGCATCACGAGAAAAAATTTTCATCTATAAAAAAGCTTTTTTTAAAATATATTGAGAAGCGACAAATTTTTTATGCGTGTGATTCATTTTATAAATACAGTTTTTATTAACTTTCTTCCATGAATATTTCCAAACGGAAGAGTGATCCGAAATTTGAGATAGTAGTGTCATCTTGTGACGAATTTAGAAGATAAAACATAATCGTAATAACTCTGTGAATAACGTTTTCCCCTTCTCTCTTTGTAGTTGAAACCATAAGACTAATTCTTTAAAAATGCAATTGGTTTTGTTAAAGGTTTCTCAATGCAAAGATAGTTGTCGTATGACTTACTAAGTAAAATCTATTGTATTTTTTTCCCCCTACTTTTCCTGTGAACATCCAGATTATTTTAGCGAAGATTTTACTCAATAATTGGTAGTTAAAAGAGTTAACACGGATTTGCTTTATACCTATCGCAAGAGAAACCTTCATAAAAATAATCTGCGAAGAAAATTCTTACATCTTATAGATCGATCACATTTTTATTAATTTACTTATTAAAATTCACAATTGTACTATTCTTTCTGAATACTTTATAATTAACCTAATATTTTCTTTAAGAATATTTCATCAAACTAACTTCTACCAAAAAGATTTAATCAGCATTAAAAAGTCAATGAAAACATAATAGACTTTTATTTATTTTTTTTTCAAACTGTTTCATTATCGAATAAATTATTGATATAAATTTCTTATAAAACGTATTATTCATAACGAAATAAAAGCTTCGAACTTTTTCTTATGAATTTTATATCAGTATATCTCTTTTATATTAAATTTTGTAAGATAATAGTTAAGAACTGATTCCATTTTAAATTTTGTACATTCTATTCTCGTATTATTCTTTTATTGTACAACTTTTCTCTGAATCATGTAACTTTGAAATAAAATTCTAAAACATGTACGCTGATATACCAAAAGTCTAAAGATAACTATATGCAGATATCCAGATGGCAGCAGCATCGCATAAGAATTGTATAAATGAGCAATGTATTTTTGTTCATTTTTGCATAGTAAGAGCAAAGAACTAAGAAATCCATTTCTTGATCCTTATAATCCATCTTCGCCTTTTGCTATTTTGAATAAATTCAGTACTTAATGTTGCTAAATTTATAATTTCTTAATTTCCTTTCATTTCTCTTAATTTTGTATTTTCATTATTAGCCTAGCTACGTTTATTTTGTATACAGGGTGTTCCAAAGTTTGATCAACAAACACGGAGGGCAGAGTGAAAGCATTAAAAGGAGGAAAGTTTATTACGGAACATGGGGTTGTTAACTACGTCGAGAGGGTGAAAATCGCGAAAAACACATGTAAGGTCTAAATTCGGAGTCAACGAAGAGTGGTCGTGTGTTGTGTGTGTGAGGTCACTGAATTTACTGTAATAAATTCTCGTACTGCAGACTGTTGAAAGTGTCTATCGCTGCCACCACAGTTTTGTTTTTAGTCTTATTGAAAACAAGCAAATGTGTATAACTTAACTGGTAAGTTATATAGCAGCGTTAACTGGTAATAAATATCATATCCAACACGGACGAAGTAGGCGCTATTGGGGTAGTAAGCCTTTGTAGCATTATTTGTCTAATTCAATGTATCATAATGGTTGATTACGTGAAATAATAATACACTGATGAGTACTTGCTGCATGATCAGGTAGATGGCAATAGGCGCTTCACACAGCGGATGTATCAAAAGCGGTATCACAGGAGGTGTTGCCCACACCATAGTACCTTCACCACTATCGATCGAATACTTTTAGAGATGGTGAACTTACACTCATCACGGCTTGATGCGAGGAGCTGCAGTGTTTTGCCGATTCCTCGTCGACAAGTATATGAGCAATTGCAGTTGAAGATATTGATCTGGAACGCTCTGCATAGTGCAAACATGTACCACGTCCACACCTAGAAGGTACTACTACTAACCAAAGACGATTATCTCTGTGTTGAACAGCTCGTGAGGCTTGACGTCATCTCCTCTCTAATACTCAATTTCCTGCCACTGTTTGATTATTGAGGAAATCAGCTTTACGCGAGAAAGCATTTTCAATACTCATATATATAAGCAATGGATAATCTCCATGCCAGTATACCACGTAAATCTCAACAGAGATTTAGTGTTAACGTATGTGAAGCAACGTATCTTGATTTTCTGCAATGGGTTATCCTTAATTGCCGCAAAATGTACCAGCCGTAATGCAGGAAGACATGGAATACAAGCACGATGGGACCCCTGCAACTTCAATATAATAAACCCAAGGAGGTGAATTGAAATTGGAGGACCCATTTCATTACCTCCGCGATCACTGGATCTCAATTCATGGAACTTTTTACTGTGGGATCATCTTAAATTATTCGTTTATGTGATGTCGGGCACACCAAAGGATCTCATAGCCCGGATGGCCATTGCTACAGCAAACATCAAAGGCCTACCTAGCATCTTCGAGCGTGTCCAGGAATCATTTTTACGTCGAAGTCTGTGCGAAGACCTCAGTGGATTCCACTTCCAAAAACTTTTGTCATAATTAATAAAATAAATCTTTTTGTTGTTCGTATCATACATCTTTCATTCAAGCTTGAAGTTTAAAACTGCATGCGTATTTCACGATTTTGGTTAATGAGTATTTCAAGATTAATTGAGACATATGAACGGGTGCAAACGGAGTTACAAAACTCGAGCTTAAAATAGCGTAATTCCATTACATCTCTGGAAATTTTCATCGAATTAATGCAACTTACTTAAAAATTAAACGTCTGGGATTTTTGTGTGTACTTTCTTCAAAAAACAAGCATCAAATTCTATGCCATTTACGTACCAGGTAAGGAATAAGAAAAAAACAAAAGCAATGTGAACTAGAAGTGTTCTAAGAAACTATCAGATGTCTTTTAAAGTCCACATTTTACATTGTTAGAGCAAGATGAAAAGCGGTATCTTATTTAAACAAGAATGTAGGACGAGTTGTAAGGAGGAAGAATGAGAACAAATTGGAGCAAAGTATTTTTTTCCCTTATATGCTATATTTTTTACTCTGACTGATTAAATACATTTCTTTAGTTGCAAATTATATCCAGTGATGAAACAAAATTTAATCTAGACGCAGTGCCGATTTAAGCCCAATTTAGGCCCTGGGGGCAGAAGATCTACAGGCCTTCTTAGAACTAATGGATCGAAATTTATAACCAGAATGTCTGACTAGGTCCAGCTTTTTCAGCCCCTTCCGTGCCCCAGGCCTCTAGGTGCCCACTCCAAGCCCTCAATGGATGAACCGGCACTGCCTGAACGTATTAAATTTGAGCTGAAACTATTTTTTAGAATGAAGCTTTTCTTTAGTTTGAAAGTTGCAAGGTCTGAGGAGCTCTTACCGATTGTGAAATTCTTCATCTGGAATTTGTTTAGCATAGCAAGATATGCTGAAACAGAAAATCTTACTTTATTTACAAAGATTTTGTCAGTATCGCTGTATTTTTAGCAAGACAAAGTTGTTATTTATCGCAGTGGCACAGCTACTCACTGATTAGTTGATAACAGTATTGAGCTCAACTCTATGGAAAATATTTTCAAATTTCTAGTGTAACGAATATGTGCAAATAACTTGAAGTACTCCTTTACTGCTGAAAAGGGAGATGCTATTTTGCAATTTTGGAATAATTTATTAAACCTACACTCGAGCGTCTTTCTAAGAGAAAACAGAAAACCCAGAAAAATGATGATCAGGTAAACTTTTAATTTTGGGGGATCAGTATTTATGTGCCAGACAGTACAACCATTTATCCTCTTATATATTATAAATATTGTTTTATTGCTACAAAGTTTAAGTTGTTTTTACTTTTTGTTTTGTTTTATTAATGGAACGAGAAAAATACTTAACGCATGTAACACAATGGCAGTGAAAATTTAAGTGGGCCTATAAATATGTGGAATACTGTTTGTATACATATCAATATAATGTATGTGTTACTTTGTAAAATTTGTGATTGTTTAATATATTCTGAGTTGCTATAAAAATATATGAGAGAGAGATAAAGCGCGGAGGTGGTAGAAGCAAAAACGAGATCCGAGTATGAATCCTTACTAATATTAGAAACGCGAAAGTTTTTATGGATGTATGTTTGTTACTCTTTCACGCAAAAACAACTGAATGAATTTTAGTGAAACTTCACAATTATATAGCTTATACATCAGAATAACACATAGGCTATAATTTATAAAGACATCGTGTGAAATGTCCAAAATATAACGATAATTATCAAGTAAGTAGGAAAAAATTCTGCTATGTGCAAGCTATTCTGGCGTGCGCTGCAAAGACAGTTAGAGTTACACGTCAGCAGAAATTTATCTTTTATGTGTGAAGCAAAACTTCTCCTTTTTGTTTTGTCTATGCCAGACATCAGTGCTCGCTCGTTTCTAATTTATTGCTTTGATCAGTGCAATCACTATTTTTTTTATTTAAGGATGAAACTTACTTTTATCGCTTCTGGTATTAAAAGTAGATAAACTTTGATCTACCCACAAGAGAGTTACAGGAAGTTATAAACAAAAAAAATCCTTTTTATCAGCTGTTATATCTACAGACTTAAAATTTAACAGACATGTTTTTTTGTTGTGGTTGTTCAGCTGAGATATGCAAAAGGCTTTTTTTGTATGTTTAATTTGCAATTCATGTAAAATTAATTCATTAAAAACTTCTTTATCCTTCAACCTGTATTGTTTAGTTTGGTGTGGTGTGGTGTGGTAGTTAGGAGAGGGGGTTCCAGCTCAGGTGTCGTCCCAGTCACTTGACCATGGTTCAAAATTACGTGGTCCGTCGCCAAAAGCCCTCGTGTAGCTGAGCAGGGCGACGTTAATATTCACTCACACACTGTGTTGCTTAGTTTTTCAATTCACCCGGGCGAAGAACTAGTATACCAGCTAGTATATATATATATATATATATATATATATATATATATATATATATATATATATATATATATATATATAGATAGAGAGAGAGAGAGAGAGAGAGAGAGAGAGAGATGTTTATGGGAAGTACCAATTTCTAATAAACTAGTTTTTTGGTGGTGAATCTTTTTATTGTTTTTATAGCACGATACGATCGTTACAGGGTTTCAGCATAGAACCCTTTTTGCTAAATACGAAAGGAACCAAAAATCTGGGACATGAAAAAGAAAAATTCCACAAAGAATGTAAATTTTTAGTTTTTCTTCAGGGTATATCGATATAGGTACGGGATTTCTCAGAAAACCTTTGATAATATTTTAATATCAATTTATAGAAATTTGAAAAGTAAATATGTATAATGTTTGACAAAAAAAGTCTTTTTTCGAATGATTTTATAAACATGTTTTTGAATTTTAACAATTATAAATCGGGTTTTATTGCGTAATGGCAATCACAAATCGTGCAGCTTATAAAGTTTATCTCTATTCATTTATACTGATCCTACGATTGTGCATCTTTAAAACCGATATCACCCACGCAAAACTTTTTTATAAAAGTTTCTTACAAAAGTTTTCTGTGCAGTATCCTTTTTTTTTCAGTTCCTACACTATTATTAGTCACACTCTCTATATATTTATATATTTATCTAGATTGAATTTTCAATCGTTAATAAAATACATTTTAAAGCGCTCGATTGAGCTGAAATTTTATATTCATGATTATTTGGGATGACAATACAATAATTTAATTATAATTAATAAAAATTAATTGATTAAAACTATTTAAAGAATTACAAAATATAGCCACGTTGCAATCCTTTTTGGCGAATTGTGTCAAAACTTGAAAAGATTTTTTTTTCTCACGCTTTAAAGCATTCAGTTGAACTGAAATTTTATATACACGATTGTTTTGGATGATAATACGATACTTTAATAATAATGAATAAAAATTAATAACCACTTAATGTTGCGATTCTGTCATACGTACATACATATTTATATTAATTTTAGCTATTTAATAAAAAGTAGCTAAAAATAAAAAATTTCTTTGTTGATCTAAGTAGAATTGACTCTAAAAAAATTATATTATTTGTTTTAACTCACAAACAACTATTTTAAGTGCTTGTGCCTTATACTTACTTATCTTTAAAAACAATAAAGTAGCAAACATTTTGATTCACATATTTAACTTTTCACTCGATAAAAAAATACTTTAGCAAATTAAAATCTTTTTTTCTTACTCTAAAATTAAGTTTAAAATGTCTTCTGTTAAGAACATAATCATTTTCCAGCATTGGAATTTATTGCGTTTCATAAATCTGTAGTATCTTAGCAAAAACTGTGTATGTGTTGACTTATTGGGCAATTTAATACTTTGTACAATCAATCTTATTTGACATAGATAGCACATAGATTTGAGTACATAGTTCAAGCTGACTTGAATCAAAAATCGGAATAAGCTTCTTAATGTTCATAAAAAACTTCGAATTCAATTTATAATATTTTTTCCTCTGTTAATTCAGAAAAATTAACACTATTTGAAAAAACATTTAACTTAATGTTTTATCTGATAACTCGTGCATAAGCTAATTATTATTAAATCAAATTGTTCCTTTTCTATTATTCATACATGAACATTTCATTTAAAAATGAATTTAATCTGCTCTTCTTTTTTTCGTTTTAAAAATGCTCGGTTTTCTTCTGATTTTCTGTCGAAATCTTTAGTAGATTGCTCAGTGTGCTCATTTAAAGTCAATTTTTTTAAATCGTATAAAAATTATTTCCTTAAGTCTTAAACCTGATAAAGATAAAAATACAGTTATTTTTAATTGTTTTTAATTTAAATTAATTGTTTCAACAATATAAATTTAACATGAAATAATAAACATAAAACTACTTTAAAGTGAAATAATACTGTTGTTAATCATATACGAATTGTTTAATGTTAATTCTAAATATTTTACGTAAGCATTTTATTCTTCTGCTCTAATACATAAGTATAGTGTTTTTCATATTAGAAAACTTAGAGATTTTGAAGAATTCTATATATTATTATTCCATTATATTCTCCTATAAATGATTATTAAGAATAACTAAAAATACGCTACAAACATTTTCAAAAGTTATTCATTGGGATTTGTAAGAAGCCCAAGAAAACATACTTTATAAAATTAAAACGTACTTAATTTGAATGATTATAATAAATAAACATTATTATGAAAGGTAAGCACCATTTTTTTTTCTTAAGTGAACAGTAGCTTTGAAACGTTTGGTTTTCAATTGCAATGCAAATATCCAATACGTCCTTTCTAACCTTTTTGCTTTATCTTTAGGCTTAATTTTTTAATTTTATAAAAAAAAATAGTAATACTTTTGTAGTATTCAACGCTTTATTATTATACCAGTGAAACATTTTTCCCCTTTCTTCCTCAGTGTCTCGACAGCCCAAATTGGGCCTTGGCCTTCTCAAGAAGCTTTTTCCAGACTAGCCTTTTTCCTGCTGGTGCTCTCCAATTCTTAATTCTCAAATCTTGGAGACCTTTTTCTAGGCCATCAATTCATCTCAGATTTGGCCTGTCCTTTCTTCGTGTACCAATTGGTTGGGTAAAAACTTTTCTAGTAGTGTGGTCTTCGTCCATTCTTATAACGTGATGTGATGTGATTTTGTGGTTTAATGGCGCAAGGGCCAATTTTGGTCAAACTGTGCCAAACACTCCATTGAAAAGTCTGTGTGGTCTAGACGGGAAAAGAAAAGGAGAAATGGGATGACAAGAACAGGGCCGAAAAAAGAAAAGGATCACTAGGGTACCCCGGGTACGTGACACCCGTGTTTACCAAAGACAGTAAACCCCTTGGAAAAAGGAAAGGATCACTAGGGTACCTCGGGATTGTGACACCCGTACTCACCTAAAGAAGGTGAGCCCCTTGAGGGATCTGATAACGTGACCTGCCCATTTAATTCGCTGTATTTTGATGAAGTTAACAATGCCAGAACACTGGCGTAGCTAGCTCTGAGGGGGCCTTGTATCAAAATTCCTTCGGGGCTCTTTTTTAGATATGGTAGACCTGTTAGTGGGACTTATGATACATATGTTGGGGCCCCGTATCATTGATACGGCTGTAAGGCGGTAGCTACGCCCTTGTGTCAGATTCTTTATATGATTGATAGAGCACGAAATTTGATCTTTGATACGTTCCATTGAATTCCAAAAATAAATCTTAAAATCTTCCTTTCGTAAATACTTATCATGTTTTCATCTGCTCGAGACATCTACCAAGTTTCACATGTATAAGTTAATACTTATCTTAAAACAGGTTGTTGTTGTTTTTTTTAATAAGGAAAAATATTTGAACCTCAGATCTACCATGGTTCAAATCCTTGAATGAGGATTTTTAAGAGATCCCCAATTCAAAATTTAATCTTTAAAAAAAAAAGTCAAAAGTTTACAAATTTAGTGTTTAAGGGGACATGGTACGATTTATAGGCAAAAATTTTTAATTTAAGGATTTTTAAAATTTTTTTGTTTCCCTCCTATGTATGTATACTATGTTAAACCGATTTTGTGCTCAAAATTTCATAAATGTTCCATGTAATTTTTAAAGGAAAAATCTTAAAATTTTTTAAGTGATTTTAAAATGCTACTCCTCGCGTACAAAAATTGACGTACATGCATCAAATTTGATTTATAAGGACGACAAACTATTTATAATAAAAAAGTTGGTATGGGTTTTGCGTTAACGTGATTGGTATTCATACAATACTTCTTTTTTTATGAATGTTTATTGCAAATTCCTTAAAAAATGTATAAATTCAGAGTTCAATTTTTTTAAAAAAAATAAATATTGCTTTGATTTAAAAATGCATTCCAACTTTTGTTACATGTACTATTAGAAATAGATAAAAAAAATTCAAAGCATTAGGCGTAATAGAAAAAAAGCCTTAGCATTTTAAAAGAAGTCAAACTAGTTATTTTATCTTTCTAAGTCAGCTTAAAGTTTTGATTTACCAAAGGGTTGTGAATAAAAACGAACGTGAAAGCTATCATAATTCTGCGTTTTTTAAGTTTAAAGCTTTCAAATTTTGTGAGGTTATAGAAAAGTATATAAAGAAAAATTTAGGCTGAAAAAATTAAATTTGATCTTTTGACCGATTTTGGTCAATTGAATCGTACTGTGTCTCCTTAAATTTTAAATTCTTTTAGAAAAGGGTACGAAAATACGTGTATCCTTCAAGTTTTAAACTGAAATAAATAAGAAAGTAAATGAAATATATATAATTAAACTTATGAGTACCTATCGAATAGCCTTTATATTCATTTAAGTTTTTTTTAAAAAATAACTGGTAAGAAATGAATTTTTTTTAAATATCTTTTCTTCTTTCTTTTTGGAATAATGTTCGTTGCAGTCACTCCACAAAAAATTATTAGATTTATTGATATATCCAATTTTGCATGGAGCTTATTCCACGCTTCAATCTCTGATTATGTTAGTTATCAGAAAATCGGTTTGTAAAGAAAAAAATCAATACTAAGAATATCAGCACTAAATACAATTACAAAATATAGACAGTGGCCTTCTTACTTAAACTGAGATATACTTCTAAATTTATCTTTCCAGATTAGGCTCTTGTGTATGCAATATTTACATTCACGTTATAATAACCAAAAGGTCGAGTGAGTGCGGGAGTAAATGTTAACGTCGCACTATTCAGCTAGTCAAGAGTTTTTGGTGACGGACCTCTTAATTTCGAACCATGGTGAAGTGATAAGGATGACACCTGAGCTAGCAATCCTCTCCTAACTTTCAGACCACATCCACGGTAGAAAGTTTGAGCCTCGACATATTTAACGGGCATCGGCTCCCTCTTCTCGGTGGGTCTTCAGTGGTACTAGGCTCGAACTCATGCACACCCCCCCGTCACGAGTCAGTTACCTTGACGACTAGGCTACCGTGGCCTCCCAAGAAGATGGAGGTTAATGTGAAAGCGAGAAAGATATTTACAAACTTACTAAAACCACGTAATAAGGAGGAAGCCAAGCCGATAAAGAAGAAATGAATTTAATCTGCAGACCTTAGTTACTATCATTGGCAAAATGGGCCACAAAAGCATCATTAAGTTATCCGACTACATTCAGAACCGTGATTTTGCAAAAACGTATAAATGGATAATATTTATGATATTTAGTGTCTCTTAGATTAGAAAATGTATATAACATTTTTTAAGAACAGCATTACAATAAAAAATTATTTAAGTACAATGTTTTGACAAAAAATGAACCTAGAATGACCAATTTTCAAAATAATCTCCTTTTGTGAAAAATGCTTCTGTTATAATAATATTTTGCCTGTATATAGCTCAGACCTCTGTACAGAGGCTCAACTAGAATTTTTGAAATATATAACTTAGAAGTGGGTTTATCCATGTTTTACGGCAACATAGGAGAAAAAGTTTAAGAAAAAAACGCGAATAATTATTTCAATTGGTGGTAACTCTGAAAATAATGTGAATTTTTCAAAAATTCTAGTTCAGACTCTCTGGAGAGAGGAGAAGTCTTTACTTTATATAAGAAAAATATTATTACAGAAGCATTTTTTATAAAAGGAGAACGTTTTGAAAAAAGGTTATTCTAAGTTAATTTTTTGCCAAAATATTGTATTTCAATAAATTTTTTTTGTCATAATGTCCTTAAAACAATTTTATACCTGTATTCTAATCTAAGTGACACTAAATATCATGAAAATTGTCCATTTATGTGCTTTTTTAAAATCATGGTTCCGAACGTAGTCGGATATCTTAAGTGGGAAAATGCTTTCGCTTCAAACAAACGTTTTAAAAAATGTTTCTACGTATAGAACATTTTATAAAATCATAAATCAAAAACGCAAATGAAATGAGTCGAAATCAGAATCTACAACTTGATGTTCTCTCTTCGGCCCCTGGCGATAAAGAAAAATTACCGTAGATATTCGTGTATTGGATCTTACCAGTGATGTGCTGAGGTTAACCAAAACCTAACCTAACCAAAACCTAAGCTCAGAAAACTTTAAATATCTTGAAAAACTAATTTGTTATCAAATCTGAAATTTGGTGACAAGCTTCTCAATGATATGAACCACAAGAAAATCAAAAAAAAAATTGGTTCGTTTAAAATTTGTAGGGTATTGTGTAAATCTTAACTTTTTTTTTTAATACTGCTGGTCACTGCTTCACTTCATGTAGCCACACCTTAGTGGGGGGAAAATAAAACGTTATCAGTTTAAAACTGCTTTGAATACAGCTCAGAGGAAAATCCAATGCCTTCGAAGTCCCAATTACTTTAAAAATGACTGATTCTTTTATTCTGTCTGCGTCTACTTTTATTTAAAATTGAATAACCTTCTAGAAAAACTGAAATTATAAATTGTCTCTACAACTTTGGCGGTAATCAAACCTATAGAGGCTGTTTTTTTTTTTTTTGTTTGTTTTTTGGCATTGAACCTTTTACACCAAAAATTAGATGAAAGAAATGATTCAGAATCATAATTCATTCATCAATTTTGGAAATAAAATTATTAAATTTAAATTTTAGTTTTTAGAGCGAACTTCTTCCTATGATTAATACCACGTGATGAATTACTTTGCATTTACCACGATTTTATCGATAGAACGCATGAAAGAAATTAATCGTAATCTTCAGATTGTCATGCAAGTTTGAAGTAAATAATACTGGAATTACATCGTATGACAAACTGCGAATTCATATTAAAGAAATTTTAATGTAGCGTGTTGCTGAAATATGCTTTTTTAGAGAAAACATTGTAAATTTTGAGTTTGATATAAATTAGTTAAGTATGGTTAGCTTAGGAACTGACCATAGAGGATCCGGCGGGGTAAGTGTTTAGAAGCGCATTTGGGTAAACAAATTTATTTCGTAATTAATGTTGATATCTTGTGATGTTTGTTTTCATTAAAATTGACCTGTTTTTGCTGCTAATATATTTTCTTACAGAAATATTGTAATTAAAACTTAATGCAAGAAATGTTATAATTTCAAAAATGAATAAACTTTAAAATTGTCAAAAATTTTAAAAATAATTTTAAATTGTAATCCAAAATAATTTTGCAGAATGTTTGTTTTCACTAGAGATTTCGTTTTTGTAATCGCACTTCATACAAAATATATAAGATGTACAAACTTGGTTAAGTGTGTATAATAATTCGGATATATGATCATTTGTGTACTTAAAAATTAAAAGTTCATTTATAAAACTTTTAAAAATAGTTTTATCTTCGAAAAAGTGAGAGCATATTGAAATTGTTTAACTATTAATGTTACATTCCGTCTTATTATGAGCTCTTATCACTGCTTTTGAAGCATTTAACACTTCTATACTTCGAGTTCCATGGTATTCAGCACAGAGTTTATATTTTTCTCTATAGGTTTTGAAATTTGTATGTATCATAAGTGTTTTTCCTCTTTTTTCCAATTCATATGCAAGAGCTTAAATAACACTCGGAACAAAATTTTAAAACAAATTTGAACTGAGCTGTTCAGCAAGCTGAATAAATTGGAGATAGAATTTGTTAACTTTAAATTAAGGAGTTGATAATGTTTCTCTAAAAGAATCATGTTTTCAGAAAAAAAGATGCCGCTCAATTTAAAATAGTGAATAACACTCAAGAACAGAAAACAAGACTTAATTAGAATTCTCAAACTTTCTATTGTATTATGATTGCAAAAATAAGCAACTTTTAAGACTGAAATTATATTGTCACTATTTGAAGATTTGGAAGTACCTTATTCTTGACTCTAATTGTACCATTTAGCATATTTTATATGGACATATATCTCTTAAGTAATAGAAGTCATTAATTTAGATTTGGCTTCTGTCCTGGCAATAAGATTTTATAATTATTACTAATACTTGCAACAGTGGTTGTATTCTAGCATGACCCACTTTTGTCACCAAATTTTTTGGCGATAAAGTTTACAGTTTGACAACCTCCCAGTACTAATGTGAGATAATTTTTCTTAATATTATTAGAGTAAGATAATTCCTATTATAGGAAATTGTTCTTACTAATATTACTGCAGGGCACCTAAAGAGGATGTGATTAAAATTAAAATAGTAGACATAATAAGCTTTTAGAGAATTTTAAAAGTCAGTTTAATACATACAGAACTGATTTCTTATATTTAAAAAATACAACAATTGATGCAATGTTACTTGACTGATAACTCTAGCTATTTTGTACTACTTATTTATCACTGGTTCCAGTTTTTAAGTAAATATAGTTGTCTATTTTGGGAGGTAATGCCTAAAGTATATTCTCAGTATACACTTGACACAGTGCCAGGGACGTATTAAGGCATGGGCCTCGTCTCGTTCTTGACTCAATTTTAAAAAATCATTATTTGAGTAATTTCAACAGTCAAATGTTGTTCCCGGTTGTATTATCTGAAAAACTGGGAATTTCGAACAGTATGTCAACTGGCTACTCGCAATGACTGTTGTCCACATATATAGACCCAGGTCTCCCACCATACACCATCATTACTCATTTAGTGAAAAGGCAGCAGTCGGTTGAGCTGGTTTAAGCTATTGTAAGTCATGCACATTAATTTGTTCGGGTTATTATACTGTCTACTTCAAAGAGTCACAGGTGGGGCCTGCATTTATGTAGGGATCCAGGGTCTCAAGAAATGTTGATGTCCCTGAACACTGTGTTTCAAAGAATGTTAAATTCACTAACAATTTCTGAAATGGAGTACCCCATGCTCCAACTAACTTTCATTGTTCATTGTCTTGTTTATTCCTGACATGTCTCAATAAAGAACATCAGAATTTTTTTTTAATATTAATTGAATTTTTCTTGAATACGAATGAAAACCTTAATGCTGCATTGCCTGTTTATGTAATTCTTATACATCACTGCATATTGTTAATTTTTCTTTAATACACTCAGGAACATTGAAAATAGCGACCCAAGAAGGAAGCTAAGTACAATTGCGAAAGTTTGCAAATAAGTACAGCGTAATGTGATATGCAAATGATCCAAGTTTTGTGCCAATACGCATGCTCATACACGCCGAGGTGGCGCTACAATCAGGAAGAGGGTGCTGTATAAGCCAGCGCAAATTTGAAGATTCATAAACGTGACGATTACCCGCCGATTGTAGGAAGACTTTGGTAAGCGAAACATGCCAGGTAAACGTGCTAGAAGACATTTCTCACAGTTAAGCGAGTTTGACAGAGGCCTGATCATCGGGATAAAATCTGCAGGCTGGTCGACGTGCTGTTGTTGCTGGCCAGGTGGATCGTTCGGAGTGTGCCATTAGAAATTGTTGAGAGCAGTGGACACGAGAAAGTACCCACGCGCGGAAAACCGCGTCTGGAGCCACCAGGAAGACCACGAGGAGAGAGGATCAAAGGATCGTGCGGCAAGCACTTGTGGACCCCACAGTGACTCGTTCAACGATACGAGCTGATGTAGGCGTAGCAATTGTTCCACAATTTCCAGACACCTTGCAGAAGCAAATCGTAAATCCAAGCACCCTTTCTGTGCACTCCCTTTAACACTGGAACATCGGCAACTGTGTCTACAGTGGTTCCAAGCCAGATCAATGTGGAATGTCACATATTGGCAAACGGTTGTGTTTAGCGATGAATCCCGGTTTGTTTTGGGGACAGATGATAACCGTTTACGGGTGTGGAGGCGCCCTGGTGAGCGGTACAATTCCCCCCACACTGTTCTACGTCACACTGCCCGCACAGCTGGTCCCGGGGGTCATAGCCTATGATAGCCGGTCCACTTTAATTGTGATGCGTGGAACCTTAACGAGTCAATGTTACGTTGATGATATTCTTCGACCCCATGTAGGACCTTTCCTAAATGGTCTCCCAGGGGCAATTTTCCAGCAAGATAATGCTCCTCCGCATACAGCAAGAGTTGCTCAAGATTTCCTACGTCATTTTCAGACTCTTCCATGACTGGCCCGTTCCCTTGATTTGTCCCCTGTAGAGCACGTGTGGGATCAGTTAAAACAGCAGATGCCATCGTGTCACTCTGTACATGATTTAGAGTTGGCTGTTCAAGATTTGGGGGCCCATCTGCCTCAGGACAGCATAAGGTGTCTAATCAACTCAATGCCGGACCGTGTGGCGGCATGTATTGCAGCTGGAGGTGGTCCAACCCGCTATTGAAGTTGCCCAGTATTTGTGTTGTTGCACACCCTGTATTCATTTAATTGTCTTGTTTTTGAGATCAAGTGAATCTCTCATCTGTGTCAATATGTGTATTAAATTTCATTTCAATCCAATGCTTTCTTCTTGGGTCGCTATTTTCAATGTTCCTGAGTGTATATAATCCATTAAAAATGTATTTAAACTCAAACTCAGTGGTGCAACAGCCCATGAGGGCCAGGGCCTACTGTGCCCATTCCAGTACACATGACCATTGAGTGCTGAGGTGCATACACAAATGTCCTGATTAGGTGGTCAGTCTGAAGCGAGATCTCCAGTGTTTAAGTCCCCAAGCAAGCTTGGTACTCCTTAATCGATCCACTGCAGTAGGGATGAAAATTTGAGTTGCCCAGCCTGGGAATAGAACCTAGACCTGTGGTGTGGAAGCGTGATACACTAAAAAGTATTTAATTTATAATTATCTTACAATCAATCTTTTTTTTTCAGGGTTACTTTTTCGACAGAGATGCTGGTCAGATATTTGATGAAACTGATGAAGCATCTTTAGTATCTAGTGTTCTCATTTCTAATGAAGAACCCAATTTCAAAACTATTCCTATTACTGGAGTTATAGCTTGTGAAATATTTTTTTCAGTAAGAATGCTGTTTTATAATTTATTCTAGTCCTTCTAGAACTTTACAAAGTAATGAAACATTATAATAAAACATAAGAAACACAATTACTTATATTTCTGTTAACTTTTTAAAGATTAGTTTTTGTCACTGATTCCCCAAGTTGCTTTTATTTCAAAAGTTTTAAATGCTTTTAAAAAGTATGAAGTGTAATAAATATTTTTCATTTTTTTTATTTCATTCTTAAATATTATGTTCCATTTATTTTAAATTTTTTTTATAATTTTATTGTGTTAATTCATTGTATTTAAAGAGCATGCCAAAGTGTCATATGTGGTAGTACTGATTAATTAAAAGACTTGTTATTATTTGGTTAGAAATAAATAGCTTTGTTTATCACAAATAAATAAAATCTTTTACTGTGAAGAATTGCCAAATGTTTCTATGGTGCTGATTACAACCATTTCCTATTATCATTCCTATGGTTTCCAGTAGTAATTCAGTATCATTAGTGACTACTAATAAATTTTTTTTATTTTTGTATATTGTTGCTATCTTTACCAAAAGTATCTACTGCATGAGATTTGTACCCAACTAACTAAAGAGTAACGTTTTCGAAATAAAAATTTCTTTAATACAATAAATCTAAAGTCAGGATGATATAATCTAGATAAGTGGAGTTTTGGGCATGAGAGGTATCAGCATGATCTTTTTAAACTAAATCATCATCATCATGAACTAAAGATGCCAATAAGTTACTCTGCTACTTTGGTAAAAAGTAAATCGTATCTTTTTTTTTCTCCCTACAGCTAATGTAAAGTATACTGTAATAACAGTGATGAATTTTTTTGTCTTCCTAGCGTTATATCTGATTCTCCATCTGGCTTTTCTTTTACCTGTTATTAATTAAGGTTTAAAAAGAAAACCCACACTAAAGAAAAGTATCTCTCTTTGGGGGGGGATTACAGCACATCAAACCAAATGTTTTTTGATTTGGTTATTGAATCAAAGATATCTAATGAGCATATTAGAGTTTTGATTTTGAATGACGTCATATTGCCAATTGGAAAAACCGCTTAAAAATTTTACTTTAAAAAAGCAAATTTTAAGAAAATCTACATTAATGCAGTGGTTCTCAAACTTTAACTACTCGCGACCCAATTTTCAATCATAATTTTTATCGCGCCCCCAATACTTATGTATTGAATGCAATAATAATGCACTTTGAGGGGGTGCTAAAGCTACAATACGATCATAATTATAAACTGTACAAATTAACAAGATAAGTATTACATTTTGTATGTGTTACTTTTAAGTAATATATATATTTATTTTTTTACTTTTTAGTTCGATTCACTATAAAAGCGTATTTTTTTAGTTTTTTTTAAACTATAATTTATTTTATAATTATTTTTACTATACATGATAAAAATCACAATTCAAACGAATAATTTAATTAAGAGAAAATATACTTACCTACTTTCAAGGACTTTTCAATTTTTCTTTGATTTTTTGAGAAAAAATCCAATATAACTAATGAAAATGCTCCAAATCTGCATGCCCTTAATAAAGGACATAAAGCATGTTCATAGAAAATATTTTTGAACAAAAGTGGTCGCACAGGGAACTCGATCAAAACTAGTAACTTGATTGTAAAAAAAACGTCTGCAACTCCCCAAAAAAAGAGGGCGAAATGTGATAAATTCATTTTAGTTCCCATTAAGACTGTCTTATTGGAGAATACTCTGTCAAGGTCATTGGTAACAAATAAAGAGTTTTCCCAGAATTAACGATTTCGTGAACATCAGACGACTCTGCGCGCCCGATCCCGTGTTAAAAGTGTATTCAATAAAACATATGGATATTAGTTCTAAAAAAGAATTGTGTAAAAAGTTTTCTGTTATGCATTATATGTTGGCCAAATAATCCTTCAAAGTACTCAGTATGCTTATCCATGTATCATATAACTCATTCACATGGAAAAAAAGCAACAGAAAAATATTATTTACAACTTTCCTAAAAGAAAAACAGATGGAGTGAAACATACCAGTAAGTTTGAAGGTCAAATATATGATAGTCAAAAGTAGTATTTTAGGGGGTTAACAGAAACATAATAAAAAAAATCCCTCATCGTTGGATTACAGGAAAGCAAATAAAATGTCTTTTTTTGTTTCGTTATAGGATCAAAGATAGCTAATGAACGTTTAAAGTGGAATGTTTTATTTTTGATGATCACCAGGTGATATATATAAATTATATCAGTGTAAATGTGCATTTTTTATTAAGTCAGAAAGCATTTTGTTTTTCTTCATTTCAAAAAATTATTTTTTTAAATCTTTTATTTTCAATATGCTTGCGCCCCCACAGTTTGAGGAATACTGTGCCCCCCACAGTTTGAGAAACACTGCATTAATGGCATCAGTCAGGCTTTGCTCCCCCCCCCACTGCAGGGGGTGTAGGTTACGTCATATATAAATTTTTCATATATATAATAAATTATTATATATATATAAATTTTTTTTTAGTCAAATATGTAAGGGTTTTACAGTAAGGGAGAAAAAATTGTGAAACATATTTTATACCATAAAAAATAGACCAGGTCAGATAAAAATGAGTAGTATGGTAAAGTGTGTTGCTCTCTCTCTCTATATATATATAGAATAGTGAACACAGAATATATAATATTATCAATGGAATTCTTTTATATCTGGAAAAATATTCGAAATGTAGATTTTATTTTTTATCATTATACAAAGACAACCTTAAAATATTCTCTCAAATACTTTCAAAAAGTGTGGATGAATCAACTAAAAATCTTATTATTGGATGACTATCTTTTTACTTAGATTTTTACTGGATTCATTCTAGGTCTTAAAAAGGATACAGTGCAAAGGAGTGGTTATTTTTTTAAAAAGGTAATTCTATTTTAGAAAAGGACACAATTTTTTTTATGAGCAATGTGAGGAGGGGAACAGACAAAATTTTAGAAACTAGTAATTTTTTACTTAGAAAGTAATAATTTAAGTTTATATAAAAGAATTAAAATTATTATAATTTAACACATATAAATATTAACAATATGAATTATGTTTTTAAGTATCAAAAGCCTAAACGATATATATGAAAAACCATACATATATATATAAATATTTTATAAATTTGTGTATTTTTTTCATCTGGGAGCCATGAGGGGAATTTATATTCAAATTTGCTATGTCTAGTGTTTATCAATTATTGGATAGAATATTATTACTCATGGCTTTAGTATATTATATAGTTTAAAACTCTGGCAAAAAAGTTTATGCAATACATTTTAACATAAAAAGTCAGATATTGTATCTGCAAAAGACACAAAAAGACTAGAAATAGCATTTCAAATTATATTTTTATATATTTCTTGTCTTTAGTTATATGTATACCGTAAAATCTCACTTTGAACACAAAAAATAAGATTGAAACTTGAAGGTGCACATTATATGCTGGGTATGAAAATATAGCTTTAAAAATAACAAAAGAGATGAGCATAAAAAAAAATTAACTTCTACATGTATCGAAACACTTTAATAAATAAAACTTGTATTATGAACTAAAAGAGATGTTGTTCTAGGAGTAGAAAATTTTTTCAAAAGTTTGGGTTAATACCTCGAATAAATGACTCCAAAATATAAAAGCAATGTATACTAATATTTCAGATTTCTTCATTAAAAAAGGAGGGGTGCGTTATACGGTGAATACACCTAAAAATTAAAGAATTTGGCTTGAAAGTATAGGTGCATGCGTTATACACCGGATTTTACAGTAATTATTTTTTATTAGTATGTATGTATAAGCAAAGACATATTTAAAAAATAGCTTTTTTGTGGGATTTAACTTTTTTGAAAATTAAGTTAGAATTAAAATACCAGAATTTTATTGAAAAAAATTAAATGTTTCTTGAATTTAATGTATGTAAAGATTTCAAATGTGATACTAAATGAACTTTTGTGTAACAGTTAATCCTTTCAAACATTTATTTGCTGACTAAAATTATATTATTTTCATCGAATTTTTTTCTACTTTTAATTAAGTTTTTGAATCGCATTTTAATACCTTTTATTTTTTACTTTCTCCCTATTTTTAAATCAGAAATTTCTCTTTAAACTTTAAAAGGGAAGAGTATGTCGATTTTCCAAGTTGAATTTTAAACCATTATTGTTACTACTTCAATAAAAATGTATTTTCTTACATTAATTCAATAAATATTTTTGCTTTTCATTTTCTTTGACAAAAATGTGTAACCAGAAAGCAGTTTTCCCAACTCATACTACTGATATCGTATAACTTAAAAGATTAAAGCCATATTTAATCCTAGAGTTAAATATAATTATTTAATTAAATTTTATTTATTTTATTCTTTAATTAATGTAAATTATATTTCAGGTTTCTTTGTTCACTTCTGCTTTTCTAGTGCCTTATTTTATTGAAAAAGAGGCCTGTTTCATCTTAAGTTGTGCTCATGCTATTTTTTGGTGTATTTTATTTGTGTCTACTGGTTATCGAAGTTATCATCATTATTATTCACAAAGATGTGGCTACCTAGAGTTTTTCCGTAGTACTCAAATACTCCAAAAGATACCTTTGATAGTTGCATCATTAGGTAACTTCATTCATCAAATCACTATTGAGACTTAAGTTATATGATTTATTACCTATTTTTTTCTTCTTACAATGTACTATTTTTCATGTTTTTTACTTAAACCTTGATTTGTATAATACAAAACAATGTGTACACACACATTATCAGTTCATATGCAATTTTTTTTTTGGCCGCGGTAGCAGAGTGGTATAGGTACCGGACCGTGGCTTGCCTTGTCACGAGTTCAAGCCCAGTACCACTAAAGACCCGCCGTTTAGGGCAGTGATGCACGTTAAATCTGTAGAGAGCTGAAACGTCCTCCCGTTGGTGTGGTGTGGTAGTTAGGAGAGGGGGTGCCAGCTCAGGTGTTGTCGACGTCACTTGACCATGGTTCAGAATTACGTGGTCCGTCGCCAAAAGCCCTTGCGTAGCTGAATAGTGCGACGTTAATATTCAATCAAGCAAGCAAGCAATTTTTTTTTCCCTTGAGTTAGTGTACACATTTTATGAACTCATCACAAGAGGATTTGACTTTAAACTAGATAGTGATGTACTCAACTAAATTATCTGGAATGTAATAAATATATCTCTTAGAAGGAAATGCACTAGCATATTTTTAGAATTTTGCTATTTTTTAAATCAAAATTTTTTTTACATAAATTCAAACCAGATAAAAAGATCGGTCATGTTAATTATCCATTATAATTTGCAGAAAGTGTTAAAAAATTTTATTTGTTGAATATTTTTTTTCTTTATAATTATTTAAAGGTTCCTTATTTTGTTTGATGTTTCATTCATTCATTTATTTTCAGGGAACTGTTTGCTTGTTGTTGTTCTAGCTCTTTTCCTGAAATATTGTCCCCTTCCTGAGTCATGTCCTGATGGAAGCGGTGAACATTGTGAAAATTATTTTCAAATTTTATTTGGAATTGAAGTTTTTATTGTTCTATTAGTTTTAATCAAGTATCTTGGTAAGTGTTTAATCTGAATATGTGTTTTTACAGAGCATGTTTAGCCATGAAATTGAGGCTAACAAAATAATCTGTCTTATTTTAAAATAAACTTCACTTTCATTTGAAGCAGAAAATTTTAATAAAAAAAAATCATAAATCCGAGCTGTGTTCTAAGTCATAACATTAAATCTACTCTTCCTCTCTTAATCAAAAAGGGTTGCTACTAAATATAAATACAATAAGTAATATAAAAATTTACATATCTCACAATTACTGCTGGTAATGAAAACAATACAGGCCTTGTGTTAGACAATGGATCAAAATACAATACAATCGTAATGTTATAGTTACCATTTATACAAAGGCATTGTTTTTAAAAATTTTTAAATAAGTTGTCAGTGGCCGCTATTCCCATAACCAAAAGAAGTGATACATAGCAGTTTATTAGACAAGCGTGTAAAACCTAACTTACAGAAGAGTTACACTAAAGCTGAATGTAGTTAAAATGATTTATGACTTATTTATATTGATTCATATATAAGCTACAATTGAGAGAATTAACTTTTCGGTGAAGTTTTTGTTAATTTTCAATTTTAGTGTGATAACTGATCTAATGATTTCAATTATTATTTTTGTTTGCAGTAAATTTGTACAGAATTTTTAAACAAGTACAGGATGCATTTTGTACAACCTTTGAATTAAAGTTATTCTAATACATAATTTTTTTTAGAAATAATAATATAGGTCAAGAGTATTGTTGTAGTGTTTATAAACATGTTATAAATAAATTCATTAATGTGTCATTACTTATAAAATTTATTTAGTTAAGCAGGGTTTTCATTTAATATTTATTACTTAATTTTTAACACATGGTAATTAAAGTCCTTGGTTGTTAAATCGTGAGTTACAAATATTACTATAATTTGATTCTGACTTGGATAAGCATTTTCTCTGATTCCTGTTTGATGTGACAGAAAAATGAAATGCCTTTAATCTGACTCTTAAAAGATTTTTTAAAAATGAATCATTTCATCAACTAATCCTCTTTGCATAAGTATTTTGTTTCTTAATCTCTGGCATGACATATCTTTTTAGTGTGCTCTAATCTGAATTCTTGTTGATAAAAAAATATTAAAACATCTATCATTTTTGAGGACTTTAAACTGTCTGATTGGAGTATTTTCCTGACTAGGCACTTCATTTATAATAGAAAAAAATCTTTCATAGAGTTTATTTTCACTGACCACAAAATCTACAAAATATCTTATAAACAAAATTTTTTATTTAAACATGGTTTTTGTTTTTTAAATCATAATTTACACATACACATAAAATGGAATGAAAAAAAATATATTAATGTCAGTTTTTAACTGAAAGTTATATTATCTGAACTAAAGATTAATCTGAATTTTGTTTAATGAAAAATAAGAACTATGATATTCTAATGTGTAGGAGTGATATTATATGTAACTGCCTATCAAGGGATTTATGATAAAAATTATCTGTTGTGTATTACTAAACAGTATGTTAACAGTTTCCAACTGCATATATGTGTATAAGCTTTTGAAATATATCTTAGATATTCATAAAAATGCATCTTTTAAACAATTATAAAGTGTTTTTGAAATTCAAAGTATAAAATTGCTTATCTTATGGATTTGTGCTATAACTTATTTCTTTGAATAAAGATTTAACAGTAATATTTTTTTATATGATGAAATTTTTAGAATTTTTATTTAAAAAATTTTAGTTCTTGTTGTGAAATTCAATAGAAGCAAAGCTATTCCCGATGTACATCAAGATGAATTATTGACAAGTTATGTGCAATCTTATGCTCCCACTAATGAAATTGGCTTCCGGTAAGATCTAATTTATTATTTTTGAATAATGTATTCAAAATTATAACTGTAATTTTATTACAGTGTATATTAAATTGGAGTTTAAAAAAAAATTATCTTCAATGTTTCAAAATTGATGTTTTAATCCATGTATAAAAATATATGTATTTTGGAATAATTTTTTAATCTAACATTGTGAATATGAATAGAATATTTTGTTAGCATTATGGGTTGCTATTTATTTTTTAGCACTTTTACTTATAATGAAACTTTTATATATATTGGAAAAAACTGGTGAATAAAAATACTTGTTCATTGTTTTATTGTAATGCATTACATATATTTATCTTCTATACATAAAAAATACATTAAACTCGGCTAAAATAAGTATATTTTTTTAATTATAACTAAATTTGATATTTTAAAAATGTAATATCTATATTAAAAATTTATTCAAAGACTTGGCCAAGGAATTGGAAACATATCTAATTTTTAAATAAACAAGCAAAACACATAAACTTTTGAAATCTCTACATTAATTACTGTCATAAAATAAATTACTTAATTTATCAATTTAGTTTATATTTTACCAAATTTAGTTGTATATTTGTAATAAGTGCATTAATTTATTGAAAAAAATATTTTATTTTTATTTTCTTGTCACCCCAAGAGAGAATTGAGATTGGTTAAAGTAATGCTTTTTTTTTTTCATTTATGGTTAGTTTCTTGGGGCATGAAATTTTTATCACGTGATTTGCGGAAAATCAACCAATTGAACAATTACATTCCTGTGTAAATTTTAACAACATTAATTCAGAAAAAAATAAATAAGTTTCTGCCTAAATTGAATTTAGTTTAGGATACAAGCTTTTGTTAGTAAAAATTCAAATGGTTCCATGTTTAAATTTTATGTCAAATGTATAATCTATATTCAGTGAAGTAGAAAAATTTTTTCATTCATTGCTTTATACTAATTTAAATTTCTCATTGTGATTTGTAAGAAATAGTAATTTGTGTTTTTTAGTTAATAAATTTTTTTAAAGGTGTTGAATTAGTTTAGTTTAAACTCTTTCATCTTCTTACTTCACCAGATTTAAACATTTTACAAACAACTTCGTTTAAAGAAAATGTAAACAGCATAACATAATTAAGCTAAAAATTTATCAGTATAAATGGAATTTTTTTTAAGAAACATTCATACACAAAACACTTAAAATATTCTTAGATCAGAGTTCATTAGCTTTGGGATAACAAGTCTATTTATCATAAATCTTATTCCATTGTTTATTATTTATCACTAGTTAATATAATTACAGTTGGCCACTATGTTCCAGAAAGAAATTTTAAACGATCACCACAAATAAGTATTTTTAACCAAGAATAAATTTGCTAAAATATTCTTGTGCCATCTGTTACAATTAATCTTAACATCAAAAATAATCCAGAAATAAATGTAAAATTAAAAAAAAGAATGTGTTCTGACC
Source organism: Trichonephila clavipes (assembly GCA_019973935.1). NCBI lineage: Eukaryota > Metazoa > Arthropoda > Arachnida > Araneae > Nephilidae > Trichonephila > Trichonephila clavipes. The sequence goes on along the minus strand of BMAU01020257.1, from coordinate 20,764 downwards.
ATTTTAGCATAAGAGAAATGTACATTCCCGTACTCTTTAATTCTACTTGAATCAATCATTTCTGTAAAACTCTGCATGGTGTTTCACCTCCTATACTTTAACATACAAAATTAAATATGCATTTTGCACATTAAGGTCAAAAACTTTTTTTTAATCAAAATTCTAAGAATAATATCCTATAATTCAGAGGTTCCCAATCTTTTTTGTCTCATAGACCCCTTGCCACGTTTTTCAGTTTTGGATAGACCTCTGCTTAAATACTATTGAATTTTTTGCAAATTTATCAACTTGAATATGTCTTGCTAATACTACTACTTTAAGAGAATTAAATTTCTAACTAATGAAGTATAGTGTTTAAAATTTAAAAGGCACATGTTAATTAAATTAAAAGGTAATCAATATATAAAATTGTTAAATAAAATAAACAAAGAAATTATCAACAAATTTTCAACATTTGTTATCAATCTTGTCAGGTTTAACCTCAAACCTCCTGTTAGTAGTGTCCAGTTTTTTTCTTTCTTTTTTTTTTGTTTAGGAGATTGGCAACCACACTGAAACTCCTTCTCACTTTGAAAAGCAATTAAAAACATCCTCATAATGTTCCATAATTCTCGACAAGTAACAGGTTTGCCTTTTTAAAGCTAAAATTGCTGACATCCGTTTCTAAATTAAGATCTTCATTAGTGCATATTACGATCAGTTCCTAATGTCATGTGACATTTTTTTTTCAATAAGACCATATAAACTCATTACCAACTGTGATATTACCATAGTTAAAGCCTTTAAAAACTGGTTTCAAAATCTGAATAAAAGGCAGCTAAATGTTGAACTTAGGTTAAAACAACTGGACAGAATGTCTGTGACAAATTGAGAAAATTCGAGACCTCTAGTATTATACTTCTTTAGCTAACTCTGGAAAGAAACGCTGAAATGTTTTTGAAAAATTTATGCTGTCACTTTGTAAGTGAAAACTAACCTCATTAAATTTAGTAAGTAAAATTTGGTTTCCGCTTGATTAAATTTTTTTTAAATTAAAGTCACTATCTAGTTTAATGAGAAACACTATCATAGACCCCCCCAATTATTTTTTTGCTGATGTGGACCCCTTGCTGGTTGTCATAGACCCCTGAGGGTCTATATAGACCACTTTAGGAATCACTGCTATAATTATATGTGTTATCCATGGTAATTTTAATTAATATTGGAGCTTTTTTTTCTGCCCACAAATGTGCGTTTAGTATGAACCCTGTCCTTTAATATTAACCAAAGGTATCCTTAAATAAGCTAAATGTATTAATGAATACTATACTCCAAAAGCTATATCTGGGTCATAATTGTATCTTTTAATGAATATTCTTTAAAACAACTATTGGATATGCATATTTTTTCAAATAGTGCAACTTATTCTCCAGCCCTGGAAAAATAGTGATTTTAATGCTTTACTGTTAAAAATCATAATCAAATTTTTTAAAAATAAATTAATTCAGCTCTGAATATAAATATTTAAACTTAAGTTACTGGAATTTAAAAGTAGATTTAATTTTGAACCTATTAATCATTTAGTTTCATCTTTTAATACTTAAAAAAAAGCCAAAGCTAATTTTTGGATATTGAATTTATTTTGTATTTTAAAAAGTTTGAAAAAAAATTGTAAATACATATTTTCCTTTATAACTAATTGTTGGCTGATTATTTTATTTTTCTTACATTATGTATTCAGTCTGGTAACTTCACCATGTTTGTATATATTTTCAGAGATGAGGATTACATGGAAGAAGTACTTGAAAAGCAAGCAGATATGATCAGATACTTGAAACAGCACACTAACAATTTAAGTCGTAAAATACTCAAGCTTAATGCTCAGCTTGAAAATATTCAGAGTACCTCCCAAAGATATTGAATGAATTTTAATATATTTGTGTAAAGCTGTGATATCCTCTTATTTATTGTGTTGATTTGTTTTAATAAATGTACCTATTTTTTATATTTTGGCAGTTCAATTTATTTAACTAGAAATTGTGATATGCTTACATTTTAATCAAATAAAACAGTGCCTACTTAACATTGTGTGAATTATTTTTACCTATATTACTTCTTCAGTGTGCATTAACTATGTCAAGTTTTTTAATCGCATGTGAATTAAAAATCATTTTAGAAGTTTACTATTCAGTTTTGAATACTCCAATGTTCCACAGGCATGCGATAAAATTCAGAAAAATATATACAGTCAGACCTCCATTTTACGAAATCAAGATCCTGGTGTACTGATAGATGTGAATCTCTATTTAACGAATTTTCCATATAATTTTTTTCAGGATTTAGCCACTTTGTTAAATAGAGGTTGGACTGTACTTTGACATGTTATTCAGAACTGAAGTGTTGGCTGCAGTAACTGAATAGTTTTGAAAGACGTTTCTGTTGATCTGCAAGTTCATGTTCTAGTACCACTACCAACCCATCAAATAGAAGGGTTGATGCATGTTAAATCTGTTGAGGTCTAAAGTTCCAATTGTTAACATGATGTGGAAGTTTGGAGGATGAGATGTTCTTTCTCTTCGTGAAAAGGGATGGATGTGAAATAATTCAAAACAAAATACTCCGCGTCATGACGAATGCACCTTGGTACGTTCGAAATGACGTGATTCACAACGACCTACATATGGAGCCGATTTCTAACTACATCACTAAACTTTCTATAGAATCTCATGACAATCCAATTATTAAAGCACAAACATTGTTTACGTATCCTCATCCTAAAATTAAATATGCATACTCTTCAACGAAGTGGAGAAATCCACTTCGCCCCCCTTAACACAACATGAACTCTCTTTTCACACTCTAAACAACATAAGCAGCTTCATTGCACAGCATCTTCTCTTTTTGGGTTCTTGAGGTGAACTGTCACCGACTTGATTAACTGCGTTTGGCCGTCCCGTTTTCATTCCTGCGTTCTGCTTCGTTAGAACGCTTGTGCTTGGGGGTACTTCATCCCTCCCCGTTTTCGTGGGAGTATTCTGTATTTGATTATACTTCACTACCATGGTTTTACTTTTCCTCCCATCTGGGAAAAGGTGCCAGCGATCATCTAATTTTAGTTGGGACTGATGTGTGTAACAGGGATGTGACGTAAGCGCACACTACTTGATTTGACCAATGAGAGTGTGTGGCTGTGTCTTTTCGCTACCCTAGCATGGGGGTCCAACTCTAGTAGCCATCAAGCGCTTGACTCTAAATCCATTAGTCATGATATTGGAGGGCATAAGTGCGGCAGAATGCTTATTTGAAAATGGACAAACAGTGATTTCGGTGGTCATATACATTTCTTCGAATCAAAAGGTTAAAAAAAATTAAAGATTTTCTGCATTTTGTACTTTTACCATATGGTTGTGCTCTTTTAAAAAAATTATCACTCGCTTCCCCTGATTTTGAGAGGTAATTTTAACTTCAGTTTGCCAAAAGCTGAGCCGCTCATAGCTTTTATGAATGATGAACTCAAGTTCGAAATGAACACAAATTAGAATGTTTCGACTGCTAACAGTGGTACTGTTATTGACGCTATTTTTCAACGGTTTTCAAATACTTTGAAATCACAAGTATATGTGTCATATTTTAGTTATCATAAGTCTATTGTCTCCGCTCTTCCCCCAAATTGAACAAGAATAATTATTTTTGATAAAATATTGCATTTTACTCCTTTTGTTAATTCAATACAATTTTCATTAAAGATATACTAATTATTCGATGGAAAATTATTTCCAATCATACCCGATTCATATTTTTTTAGGAAAAAAGTTACTATTGCGTATTTACCACGATAACATGTCAGGTGTTACACATATGCGACTACTGTAAGACTGGTAAAATATATTGCTCGTTCATAAACAAATATATTGCTTAACTGATTTAAATTAATCTGCTTTTTTAAATACTTGTAATTGTGTTAGATCTGTGATCTTAAAATGTATACATTCGTTTTCCCTATCTCCCCAGAAAATGAAGGTTTAGTACAGTGGTACTCAACCTTTTTTTCAGCCAGGCCACATACATGACAACTATTTCACGCGGGCTGGAACGTAAGGATTAACGGGGGAGGGGGCCGGAGCTATAAGATCAAAGATATTTAAAACGCAGAAATTGATCAAAATATTAATAGTTTTAGATTTCATTTTAAAACTACATTGAACTCCTTCAAACTCAATTCACACACACAGGTTTTAATGCATTTTTTTACCCTGTTACGGGGTAACTTCTATTTCTTTTCATCAATATGATCCCAAGTCCCACACACCCAAATATTTTGTTGCTGAAAAAAAGGAGGCATTGAAAGAGATTTGTGCTTAGTGGTATATGATGAGAAAAATTATATTTTTTAAATATAGCATTTTCATGACAAATTAAAAAGTTGAGGATCCATGTTTGTTTTTTTCTACGAAACAGTCATGATCCCAATTGTCTTGAAATAACAAATAATGTTTAGATATTTTTCGCTTGGAAGGTATGAGGGTTAATTAAAAATTAGTTTCAGCCATAAAGTAGTCGCTATTCTAGTGTTATTTGTTAATATACTAACCATTACAATTACAAAAGGAAAAGAATCTTACAGTAGTCGCATATGATGTGTAACATCCGACATGTTATTGTGGTAAATACGCAATATTAACTTTTTTCATGAAAAAAAAAATATGAATCGGGTATGATTGGAAATAATTTCCTATAGAATAATTATATCTTTAATGAAAATTGTATTTAATTAACAAAATAAGTAACGCAATATTTTATCAAAAATAATTATTCTTGTTTAATTTGGGGAAGAGCTGAAACAATAGACTTATGATAACTAAAATATGACACATATACTTGTGATTTCAAAGTATTTAAAAACCATTGAAAAACAGCGTCAATAACAGTACCACTGTTAGCAGTCGAAACATTCTAATTTGTGTTCATTTCGAGTTTGAGTTCATCATTCATAAAAGCTATGAGTGGCTCAGCTTTTGGCAAACTGAAGTTAAAAAAATCACACCACTCAAATAGCGAGTAATAATTTTTTAAAAAAGCAAAACCACACACCTTCGTTATATGGTAAAAGTACGAAATGCAGGAAATCTTTATTTTTTTTTAACCGTTTGATTCGAAGAAATGTATATGACCACCGAAATCACTGTTTGTCCATTTTCAAATAAGCATTCTGCCACACTTATGTCATCCAATATCATAACTAACGGATTTAGAGTCGAGTGCTTGATGGCTACTAGAGTTGGGGGGTAGCGAAAAGACACAGCCACACACTCTCATTGGTCAAATCAAGTAGCGCCTGCTTACGCCACATCCTGTTACACGCATCCGTCCCTTTTCACGAAATCATTCCCAATGAATATCCAGCAACCAAGAGGAAAGATGTTACACAACAAAAATTATCCTGCAATTCCTACCAGCATCACATCGATAGCAAAATCGATATATGGGATAGCTTGATTGATAGAATTTCTCGCTAAATTTTTAATACTTAGTTCTCTTAAATACCTGGATTTGTTAATGCAACCCGGCATGACTGGGCCGCAGGTTGGTTATCGCTGGTCTAGTATGAAACGATTAAATTTTAGAATATGAAATTAAAATGCTTGGAAAATAAAACATTTGCTACGAGGATTAACAAATTGTAATGTTATAAAACTGGCCTTTTAAAAAAATATAAAACCAAATAAAACTTTTTTTAAATATGAATATAACTGTATTTGATGAACAAAGAAAAACCTGCCCTGTATGATCTTCCCAAAAGTACAGATATACATGTCCAACTAAGGGTTTATTTTATAAATATTGTGCTTAAAAAAACTTTTAATCCAAAATTTTAATAAGTGAAAAATAAATAGTGCTCTTTAATTTTTATTCCAGAACATGTAGTTGTCACTTATCCATAGAATGTGCATTGATGTTTGAACTTGAAAAAGTTTTAATTTAAGCATATCCAACTCATTAAAAATAAAACACCTGGAAAAAGTAGCGATAATTATATCAACAATTCACAGGATATGGTCTCATTTATCAGTTAATTCCTAGTTTCAGAAAATAATATTTTTCCAAGCTTCACAAACAAAAAAAATTCTCAAAACAAATGAAACTCAAAAGTTATGTGCATCATTGAAAAGAAATCAAGCTTTATTTAAGTACAAAAATTGCACACGTCCTGCTTTCTGATTTTTTCACAACAGATTAATATCACAGTGCTACATTGAAATAAAAATTCATGAATAAAGGAAAACCACAATTATATGTTAGTCACATTAAATACTGAAATTTTCAAATAAAATCTTGATTGATAAAATTCTTCATTAATATGTAAAATGAACTTAAATAATGATTTGGCTAAAATAAAATTTGCTGATTTTGATATGCATTTACAAAAATAAATATTCTTAAAAAAATTTGACATGATTATAATGAAGTATATACTGATGACCAACAGTTAAGCATAATAGTTGTTGATTTAAGTAGGTGTAAAAAAAAAAACCAGAATGAAATTAAATTTGACATGTTTAGTAATGAAGCTATAACAAATATAGGAAACAGCTGAATAAAGCATAAAAATATGTTCACTGCTGAATTTGATTCATGCCATTGACACAAAATGGAGAAAATGCAAAAGATCATCAATCACTGCAAAAAAAAAGAAGCTTCTACAGTTGGTTATTAGGGAGTGGGATCATCTCTTACAGCAATACAAATATGGCAATGTGTCAGACTATGAATGAGAGTCTGGATCAGTTGTGGTGACAGAGACTGTCACTTTTTCAATAAAATGTTTTGAGCTCTGCCATGTCCCTTGGTGGGACATGCTCAATAGGAATTAAGACTGGGAATCTGGTTGGTCATTGTATTTGTTTGATGTCTTCATTTTCACAATAATCCTCTATGAATTGAGAATGGTGTGGTTCACATTGTTGTCCATGAATAAAAAAAAACATGTGGATCAGTAATATTTCACAAACAAAAAAGAAAGATGAACATGAGGTTTCAGTATCGTTTCTTAGCTTGTTCTATTAACAGAACCTCCTCCTGAAACAGTCTTATTTGTTTAGAAAACATTATACCTGTAATAACTTAAATACCAATCTCATTCTGTGCTATTATGTAGGTGGTAGTGTTTCATTCTCTCAATCATGCTGCAATGATAATCAGTCTGTAATCCAAACCATTGAGTGTCTGTCCAGTTTCCATGTTCTCATTTTATATTGCAAATGAACTCTGTTTTATACACAAGTCAAAAGGATACACATAATTGCATGGTTGCAGCAAGCACCAAAGACAGCTGTTGGACGCAAATATTTTGGTTACATCATGCAGTTATGAACAAACATATATCTGATTTAGCTCTAATTTGAATTGTTACAACTTGTCTGTGAACATTTTTAATGGTTTGGTGCTGTTTTCCCAGTATGGAAATTATGCACAGTACAATATTTCTGACACTTCTGCCTATGATCTTTTACTTTCTACCATTCCATCTTTTAAAAACAAGTCAATTTGTTCTCAAAACAAAATCGATACTTTTACAACAGTTGAAATATGAATGAGTCATTAATAATACAACCTAAATTATGAAAGTGCATTCACATAATTTATTGGCAGCATTCCCAACAGTCTGTTCTCATGGTCCATTCCTTTATTGACAAAAAAAACCTGTACCTAGTCACTGGTTAACATCAAGAGATCATATATGAGCAATATCAGACTTTTCTGTTCCACTAACCATTTAATTTCTGAAGTTTCCTAATTATGTTTAACTTTTGGGCATCAGTACACCATCACTGCTTTAGCATAACATACAACAAAAAATAGATCATGATAAAATACTTATTTCATACAAATTAAGGTAAAAAAAATCAACCAATAATTGTATGATAAATAAATAATCAAAGGATAAATAATTACATAATACAATAACAAATAACATGGTTCAACAGTTAAAATACCCGACCTTTACAAATTTTAGGAACATGAAAGCTTCTTAAAATTAAAATTTGGCTTGGACTTTTCAAAAATTTATTTGTTAGCATTTTACATTTGATGCTATAAGAATATAATAACAAGAATAACAGTTAGCAAGACTTTTTTATACACACTGCCTTTTCATAATCACTTGAGAGAAACATAAAGCTTCTCTCTGAACATCCAGCAGAAATAAGCTAACATTCTAATTGACAACTTTCCTTTGTAGTGCTTTTGCAATTCAGAGACGATCCAATGGAATTGTTTGTTTAGTCACTGAAAGTGCCACAATTCACAGGGATGACATCAATATGTGAATGTAGGAAGTGCATCTTTAGTGATATTACATCCAATTTCCTTGTAGGCAGATACATGTTCTTCGACTTGGTGTTTATAAATTTTAGTATGTAAGTTTGCTCAAAAATTATGTACCAACTGTCTGGAAACAATATCAGGCTCACAATTCTCATTAGCCCTGAGACTGGATTTAAACTGTTTGTCTTGCTATGTCCTGTTATTTGAAAACCTACCTACCTTTCCCTGAGGATTTCAATAAGCATCTAATGTGATTTTTTGATTATTTACATTCCAACAAATAATTATAAAATGACTTAGGTATATTTTTCACACACACAAAATTTGTAGACCCTCATTTTTTGTAAGTTAAACAATATATAAAAAAGTATTACAAAAATTAAATACATCAAGTTTTAATCCCCAAAACTATAAGCCTTTTTCTCAAAATAAAGTGTGTGTTTATATGTATGCAAATATTTCAATTGTTGCTCCTTGCTTTTTTAAACCATAAACTAAAATTTTACTGTATATTTAAAGAATAGACATGCATATAATTCAAAATATAAAAATGATTTTTTTCTTCATAATTATAAAAGCAAAATTGGTGCTTTTCCAATTTGCCAGCGCAAATCTCGTCAAGCAGACTTTATTGGTGACTGCACACAGTTACATAACAACCATTCTAAGCAAAGCATATTTTCAATGGTTTTTCATTAATTTTTCATGTGTTTAGGAAAAAGACCTTATTTCTTAGTAAAACCTACAACTTGTACAAAAAATTTGCTGGTAAAAAGTTACAAGCAAATTTCATCAAGCAGACTTTATTGGCAACTGTACACAATATACACAACAACCTTTCTAAGCAATGCCCAAGTTTCCAATGGTTTTTCATTCCTTTTTGGTGTATTTAAGAAAAAGACGTTACTTCCTAGCAAAATCTGCAATTTGTTTATAAAATGTGTCAGTAAAACATTAGCAGGAATATTCCATTTGGCGTTGGTTGTATCATTTGGTGACTTTATCACTTGCATTTGCAAAATGGAAAAGCAATGTAAAATTTTACTAATACTCTAAATCAGGGGTGTCCAACTCAAATGACCTTGCAGGCCACTTCGGAAAAACATTATAATCTTGCGGGTCAAACAAAAATATGTACCTTTATAACAGATTTGGAAATAAAAAAACATTTATTGGAGTGAAAATTTAAAACAGAATGAATTATTATTGTTGTTTTCATTATTTTTCATGTATACAGACATAGATAATACAGTAATGTTTGAATAATATAATAATGCAATGATAAAATAATGTTTAAAATATTACAGATACCATTTTCTTGAAAATTACGGTGTTCCTTTTTAATTGATCTTTTGTTACTCATTGTTGAAATTTGATTGGGCTGTCATTATAATATTTTATCTAAAGGACATTCCCTATTATCAAGGTTTATTTTAGAACAAAGAATAAGAAACAAGGGAAAATACATAGTATATCGCAAACGATTAATAATTTTTAAAATTGTTTGCAAAAATATCATAATTTGATAAAAAATTCTACATTGCCCTTTATCTTAACCATCCTGAATATTTTTTTAAACTTTAAGAAATATCTGACTGCCTCTTGCTTTTTGGGCACTCCAAACAGAAAACGAGTAGGAGAAATGAAAGTCGCACACACAGAGAATCATGTACTATCCATAGTAAAAAATCAAGTCACAAAATTGACCTTTCACATATTAAATTGTTACAATCCCAATTAGAATGTATTAAATATTTTACAATTTTCAATATTTTTTTATACACTATCCAGTATTTTATATGGTTTAAATGTAAGTAATCAGGAAATGTATATTTAATTTGATTTTATAAAATATCTGAATAATTACAACACATTTATGTTGGATTATTTTCTTTTTTATTATACTTAGGCACATTTTGAGGATCAAATAAAGCATTCCTTATTTGTTCATCGTTTAATCTTTCCCCAATTTTAGGGAAAATTGTATTCCTTTTCAAATAAACACTAAAATATTGCTTAATTTGCTCTTCATCCAAATTTCTGACTTTCTTTGATACAGTTAGATAGTCATTAATTATGAAATCTTTTGCATGAACTAACAATGATGTTTGTATTGGAAGTGAAGAAATAAGAGGCCTTGACAAGTAAGGTAGATTCTTTTTTAACTGTTCTCTATCTAAATTCAAACTCAGTTTTTCTTGTTGTCTTGATAATTCTTGATTTAAATCTTTATTATTAAAAGCCAAATACAAAAGTAATTTTTTGAAAATGAACAAACCTTCATTAAATCTATCTGGTCCAAATTCAAACTTATTATGATGCATCATGATAGTCTTAATTTTTTTAATAAAATCTTCTGTGGTTTTGTTTGATAATGTAGCAAGGTTTTCAGCTTCTACAAATTGTATAAGAGCACTATAAGATGTAGATTGATGAGTTACATCCATATCACATCTTGTGTAATTTGGACCACTTGGTTCAAAGCAAATGATATCTGGAATATCAACAACCCCATTTGTAACACTGGATGCCTTATTTTCAATTTCATGCCATAACACTGCATCAACAGCGACTTGGTTTTCATCAGTCAAAGATCTTGTATCTCCCGAATACTTGAATATCACATTACCCTGTTCTGGATTAATTATCCATCCAGTAACAAGAGATCTGTGATGATCCAAGCCATATCTACCAGATCGATGATCAGCTGGAATACTGATAAAATTCACAGTGTTATTATCCTTCAAAACAGAAATTTTTGTAAACCACTCAACTTCTTCTACCTGCTCAAAACCAAAACTCTGTAATAATTTTTTATCACCCATGGGTACAAAAACAGAAGGAATTACCCACTCTTTCTTTTTAAATGTTTTAAAAATATTTTGTAGCGAATTTTTATCTATATGATCAGGATGATTGTGAGAAATTATAATAACATCTATTTTTGGCAACTGATCTACAGTGGGATGTGATAGGGTTTTTGCTGGGTATAATAACTTACTTAGATCATTAAACACTGGATCAGTTAGAATATTGATACCTGGTAATTGAATCAATAAGGTAGAATGACCAACATTTTGGATTGCATAATTTTCTCCCAATTTCAAATCATGAACATCATCAAATTTGTATATAACATTTTGATCTTCTCCTTTAGAAAAATATGACAATTTTTCCTTAACAAATTGGGGCATGTATGAAGAGAAACAAGCAATAAGACTTCTTTTCACTTGAGTTTCAGTGAATATCCTTACATCATTAGATGAACTTTCATTTATGCTATTAGTAACATACATATTACCAGTTTTTACAACACGCTTAAATGCGATATTACTAAAAGTTCTTTGCAATTCAAGCAAATAGTCAACATCATTAAGTTTACAGTCAATTCTAGTACTCATTTTGACAGATAATTAAAACATATAAAATTACGATAAAGATCAATTATATTTTTCAAAATTTAATTGTTATAGACAATATAGCATATAATTTAATCATCTTATAACAGTACATAAAACAAAAATAATCACCATATATATTTATCTATAAATAACAATTGTTGGTACTTATCACTGTAGATGTCAATACAGAATATAATCGACAAGCAAAGCACAAAATGTAACAAAAATTTCCTGATTAAATATTTAACCAATTTGTACTTCAAATTCTAATCAAAATATTTACCTTAAAACCCTTAAAAAGATCTGAGACAAATAACGTCATTAATAATAACCGGATTGCGACTTTATGTGAAATACATCTATTTGATTTCTTGATTGAAAAAATGCCTCCATCAAAAACAACATGTGTTGTTGCAGGCTTTTGCCAACGATAATGATATAATATTGCTCATTTATGCAACTTAAATAATCAACTGCTAGAGCATTAATTATCGAGATGACGGGAAACATAATTTAACAAAATGCCTTTGGAATGAATCATCAAAAATCTTAAGTTTGAGCTTCAAAGGTAAGCTCGCACGAAAATTGAATCCACTCTATCCTGTATCAAGACGCTAATTTTGCTTTAATTTTACCAAAATATGTCTAATATAATAAATATATTCAAATAATTTAAAACCCTGTTCACATTTCTAATAAAAAAACACTGATTACAAGTGCAGTTTTAACAGACGATTCATCAGGAGAGAGATGTTAGTGTAGTGTGTGGAAATGACAACCTTTCTCTACTCAAGTAACGAGATAACCTCTTGAAATAATAGTCCCAAAGCCCTCAATTCTTACATCACCTGTCATCGTTGCTCTATGACAATCTTCTAGAACAGTGGCTCTAAAACTTTCGATTTCCATGGACCCCTTTATGCATCAGCTTGACATCGTGGACCCCCGAGATTTAAAAATTCTTCAATAATCCTAAGACTGCCACGTCTATATGCTATACTTTTTTCCTTAAAAAAAAAACAGTAAACATCTGGTTATAGATATATATAAGTATTAAAAAGTACTAATTTCAATTAAATAAATAATGTACTTAATTGTATTAATTAGAGATCTAGTCTAGGGATCAATTAATGATCTAGCCTCGAAAGGCATATCTTTCAATCTTTCTGTCAGGTTTTTCAGAGTCAGTAAAAAAGTGAAATCTTAGAGACTTTCGTGAACCCCCTACAAAAATGTTCAGGAACCCAGGAGTCCATGGACCACTGTTTTAGAATAGAGGTTTCGAACAGAAGCGTACACATTCTTTTGAGGCGGGGAGGGGGATATTTTAGGAAACACATAAACGAAAACATCAGAGCAATATCTTTATCCTAAAAATTAGAAACCTGTTGGTATATGGAGGAATTACCTCCTAACCTCAAACTTTGAATGATATTGGTTTTTCTACTTTCTGATCGCGTACCTCTAAAATGAAAATAGTTATAAGAAGTACCCATAAGAAATGTCCCGACTTTAAAACGCATGCTCATGAACACATAATAAACTAAGCTTTTGGAAAAAATGATACGTCTGATGTGAAGTATGAGTGTTTATTAACGTCGCACTGCGTAGCAAAATAAAAGCTATTGCGGATGGACCTTTCGATTTTTGAATTTCGGTCAAGTGACGAGGACGACACCACGAGCTCTCAGCCTGCGTGCCTTGAGTTCAATTTCTGTGCCACTGAAGACCTGCCGTGTGTAGAAGCTGATGCATGAAAATCGGTTCTGAAAAGCTGTGTGGGCTCCAAAACGCAGTGATGTTTCCGGTGTTCCGGAAAGGGCTGACTGCTTTAAAGTAGGAGCGCCAGTAACGAGAATTGTGACAGGAAGTAGTGATTTTGATGGAAATCCCTAGGACATGCAACTTTTATGTCATAAGAAGTGAGACACATTAAAATTACACACCTTATCATTAAAAGGAGATAACAAGTTGATCCTTTAACACTGGGGTCAGCAAATCGTGGCTTACGACCCACATGCGGCTCTTTGCAATGACAGCACTCTTGAGTGTGAGCAAAAGATACGCAAACCCCCATCAAAAGTGTCATAAAACATGGAATGTGTTTTCGTCATGCTTAAAGATAAAGAAAAAGAGAGTTGAAAGGACTTTTACATGTGTGTGCAGGAGCAATCGAAGTCAATTTTAATTATCAATGTAAACATGAAATTTTAGAATACAGTTCTTATGGTATTATTGGTAGGCAGTACAGGTTTATCCATTGGGCGCTTGGGGAAGGGGGGTGCCTAGGGACCCGGATAAACTGGAGAAACAGATTTTCCGGTTATAAATTTCGATCTGCCTGTGCCAGGGGGCAGGGGTGTAGCTACTGCCATATCAATCGTATAAATGATACAGACCTTCAAGTTACAGGGGCCCCGCGTGTGCAACTACAGCTCCACTAATAGGGTTCTCATACCTAAAAAAGGGCCCCCGAAGGAATTTTGATACAGGGCCTACTCAGAACTAGTTATGCCAGTGCAAGGGGGCCCGTATATCTTCTGCGCTCAGGACCCGAAACGAGCTTAAACCGACACTGTTGGTAGGGATATTTTTTTACGATGCTTGAAAATTTAATTCGCAATATTATGATATTTTGACAATGATTGTACTTACATTGAGCCCCAGAAATAAAAACGTCTTCGAAAGCTCTTAGTTTTGGAAGGAATGGACAATGTTACTTTGTGTAAAGCTTTATTTAAATATTTTTTAAAAATATTAATTCCTTCCTCTCCTGTGTTCAAGAGTACATGGCTCTTTGTAAAATGTCTCTTTGTGCGAATGGCTCTTTGAATCCTTTTAATTAGCTTGTTTCCTTTACGACGTGGTTCTTCTTACCGAAAGTTTGTTGACCCCGGCCTGAACATATTAATATGTTTTTAGTGGGAAAAAAACTGGTCCAATGAAATTTCAGATCCCACTGAAAATAAGAATTTGCAGCGTATGAAGGTCGATTGTATTAAACGTCTACATTATACAAACTAAATAAAGTATTTTTTTAAGAGATATTTAAAAAAATAGTTTTTTAAATGAGTCATTAGTAAAATAATTTTCCCTGATTGAATGTTGTAAACAGGTATTCCCCCACACCAAATTTTTCAACTATTCAACATAAAATTCACGTAATTCTTTCAACGACAGTACGATGAAACATTTTTCTAATAAAACATAAAAGCATAACTATTGAAGATCTTAATTATTGAAAATACAGTACTTCTCAAGATTTTGTTTATCACCATAAAAAATACATAAAATGAGTTAAATTCGTTGAATTCTAATACATGATTATTGTTACAATAGCACATTTAATACTCCAAAAATAGTGTAACTTGCATTTAATCAATATAGATGGCAGCACGGGAATCAAAGAAATTTTTTAAAGTTTTTTCTCCTACCAATATTCAATTCTTGAATCTTAATATTTTGAGCGTCTATTTGTAACATTTTCAGAAGTGCTGAGACAAAATGTAAGAATACAAAAAGAGGGAAATTTTCACTCAAGAGAACTTTTCTTGATTCATTTAAACAATAGATTTTTTTCCTTTTCAACATACTCTATGCAAAGCCAGAAAAAGAATCAAGAATGAATAAACTTTGGTTTTTCCGAACGTGTTACCTTTCATCGTGATAACGTGAAATGCTCAACAATTATTGCTACGAGAAAATTACTTATTATGAGATGGGGAAAAAATGGTTTCTGCAGTAATCCCGAGATTGCATTATAAGATATCACCATGAGTTTTTTCCCTCATCTTCCTCTCCTTCTATTCGAATGTTGATGGAAAAACCCCTTTTCTATGTTTAATTTGTCGAACCGGGATTATTTAGGGTTTTTTTTACTACAAAACGAGAGACTTTCAACGGCTGGAAAATTTAGTTACTTCCAAGATCGAAAGGTTATACACGATACACGAGATAATAAAAAGTAGGAACAAAGCGAATCGACGTGTCTACGTAAGGCTGTCTTCACACTGTGATAAAGAGTAAATCTAATATAGTAAACATATTTTTAGGCAGAAGAAAAATCTCAATCTATATAAGGTAAAGGTAAATCGGGGGAAAATGCCACAGTTAAGGAATTTTAGATTGGTACATTGAAAATTGAAATAACAAGACCATGAAAAAAATAAACTTTATTTTTCAATACTTAATTTTTTTTATGTATACAAGTTTGTATGAAAATAAATAAGGAATTTTATGTTATAGAAATTCATTTAATTGAGGCATCTTCCCCATATATATGGGGAAGATGCCACCAGTCATGGAGTAAGATGCAACAACACCACAGTAAATAAAAAAAAATAATAAGACAAACATTACCAAATTAAATGTGAAGTAATACTAACTATAGAAAAACAAAACAAAAAAATTAAATTATTTCATAATTAGTTTGCTAAAAACGAATTTTCCTGTAGAACGGTAGGCTGAAGTAGTAGTCGATTTCAGCCCTGCCCCACGTCCTATGGAGATCCCCTGTACCATCCTAACAGCATAATTATTACCTGTAGCGAAATTTTATACGATAGTATACTGTGTTATAAAATGAAAGAAAAAAATTTAAGTTCATTTAACTTATTTCTAAACCATGTGGCGTCTTCCCCCAAGTATAGGGGACAGATGCCACACAAATGCAATGGTTTTCCAATCCTCGGACATGCAACAAATAATTGGCCGTGCGAAAAGCAAGGGTTTTCTAAATCTAAGCTACAAATCGTCATTGTTTGACCTTGTGACTTATTAATGGTCATAGCAAATACCAAGCGAATTGGAAATTGCAAACATTTGAATGGGTAGGTGAATCTGAAAGAATCATTGGGATCTGTGGTAGAAGTACAACTTCACCTTGAAGTTTGCCGCTCAAAATAGTAGCCTCAAGAATATTGCCCACGATTTTTTTATGAACTATCACGCGCCCTTAGATAATTTTGGCGCATTTTTAACTAATTGCGATATCGGACCGAATTGTGAATCAAAACCATTCTCGAATCCACTTGAACCCACACAAAAATTTTCATCAAAATCGGTCCAGCCGTTTAGGAGGAGTTTAGTCACATACACACGCACAGAAGATTTTTATATATAAAGATAACAAGCACCTTTTTGAACTTTAAATATGAGGAACGGAATATTATAAAAGTTGTACTTACCACTTTAAATTCTCCCAAGATCGAAAAAAAAAGGCCATTAAAGACGATTAATTCAGACAAATTCACAAGCCATACTTAATGTCAAATCTGACTCTTCCCTGAAGCGACTCAAAATTGCCACCTATCAACGCATAAAAGCACTATTAACAAACTGGCGTCTTCCCCCGAATTACCTTATATAAAGTAGAAAGGGATTCACTTACTCATCACAATATCTCCGGAACTATTAAACCATGGGTGGCCAACCCGCAGCCCACCTTGAATAATTTTGTGGCCCACGAGATTCATTATAACTTTACAAAATGCGATTATTTTACTCAATATTTTTGTTTTTGGTGTAGTGTTTTGTAACAAATAAGTGTGTGTCACACAATTGTTTCTATTTCATCATGTTACTTCTATTTTTATACAAATTTAAAAGGGCTGCAAGCAAACTTAACAAATTTAAAGTACTGTATTGCAGCATTTCAAAAACTATTCCAATTTGAAAGATCTGGCACAAAAGTTGTGAGTGCTTTTAGATCAAATTACACCTGCGAATCATTTTTTTCGAAAATGAAATTTATCAAATATAAATCGCGCTCAGACTTAATGGACAAAAATCTGCAACATCAATTACGATGTGCAAACACATGCATTGTGATGGACTTGTAAAAAATATGTGAAAGAGTAGAGAGAAACAAATGTATCTCACTAATTAAACATTATTTGTGATCAAAGTATTATTATTATTATATTAGCTATGTTTGTATGTAAAAATTAAGAAAACTATAATAATATAGAATTCCTTTTGTTTTAAATCTCCCCCCAATAAATATTTGTCATATGTCCAAACTGATATAAAGATATATTTTTTTATATGCGGCCGGCGGGATTATAATGTTTTTCCGAAATGATCCGCTAGGTCATTTGGTTTGGTCACCTCCGTATTAGACATACAGACTTGAAATTGGGTAGACGTGTTCCTGTCATAGAGTAGAGATCCACTAAGAAAGGATTTTGCAAGAATCGACCCCCAAGGGGAGTTGTGAGGGGTTAAGATACCGTTATAGAAAAATATTCTTATTTTTGAAGTATTAGACCTAAGGACTTGAAATTTGTTAGGCCTGTTTCTTTCATGGAGTTGAGATCCACTAAGAAAGGTTTTTGTGCAAATCTCAAAGGGGTGTGCGAGAGTTTAAAGAGGCGTTATACATAAATCTTCCCGTTTTTGAACTATTAGACCTACAGACTTGAAATTTAGGAACAATGTTCCTTTCGTGGAGTAGAAATCCACTAAGTAGGGACTTTACAAAAATTTGCTCTCAAGGGGGGTTTACGAGAGCATTTTATATAAAAAAATTCACTTAAAATTCATCCATAAAAATTTCTTTATCCTTCAATCTGTATTGTTTTATTTTTGAAAAACTCTCGTGCGAAGAACGGGTATACCGACTAGTATCATTATAAGTTGTTATGATTGTGATACATCTATTTACACTCACCTTACACCATCTTTTAAGTTCACTAAGTTTTAACAAATGAGCAAATTTTGGTTTTATAAGCTCGGATAAAAATATTTATTCCTCACAAAATATTAGGAGACAAAATGGGGACAATTTAAGTAGTAAAAAGGAGGTATAATAAAATAGGCTGCTCTTATATAACATAACAGTGAAGTGAGAATGTGAATAATATTGATGTTGGATATGGATGGATTTTCCATACAACCTCTAAGGCTTAGGGGTACAGTCAGAAAGTAATAAACAAAGCAAATACTTGCGATTCCGAAGTTTTTTTTTTAAAAAAATTTAGATACAAGTTACCTTTTTTTTACTGGGTGGCGTAGTTGGTTTGTCGCTGGCATTCTGCCCCAAAGGTTGCGGGTTCGACCCCGGCCCAAGTCGGTGGATTTTCATGAGGCAGAAAATAGACAGTGGCCACATGTCGTATGATTATGCGGCATGTAAAAAATCCTTTGAAGTGCCCGTTTGGCTCAAATGCTCTCGGCAAAACTAAATTTCCAAGTTCAATTTCGCATCTCAGGTGCATCCCTCTGGGGAGGAAACTGGGAGTCAAAGTTACTTGTGGCAATTGGTATCGCCTATATGGTGCCGAAATAAAAAGTGATACCAGTTTCTGGGGAATGAACTAGGTCTGCAAAGGTAAAAAATGCTAATATGCAGCCCCACTATCGAAAAAAATTGTTTGAAATACATTCACTTCTCAAAAATTACCTTTTAAAACAAATTAGCTATATATCTATGAATTAACTGAACATTGTAAATTTATTTTGTTTGTGGAATTGAAGGTGCATAGTTATTAATTTGCCTAGGAAGCCATGATGCATAAATCCGGCAGTGATATTTATTACACACTGCATTGTAAGTTATTTCGTCGATGTATCTAACTTTCTCACGATCACAGATATTTTTTCCATAGAAAATCACTATGTCATCTCTTGTAGTTATTCCTATTTGTAATATAACAACAACAACAGCAACAAAAGTATATAAAAAACGAACTATTAGTAGTTTTTTTATTAAGGGTGAAAATTTTTTTAAATTTATTCAGTGGCAGCAATAGCCGAGTTTTCATGGTCGTCAACAAGTGACTAGTCACTCAAAACACGACGTGCAGAGGGACTGATATCCGTTAAATCTGCCGAGGCTCAAAGTCCGCAGGTTGTCATGGCGTGAGAATTTGGAGAAGAGGTTCTTATTCCAGTCTTACTTGTCACTTTCCTTGCATGTGATGTGTTGGTACGAACAAAAATTGGCCCAAACACATCTTGTTTGCCCCGTCGGAAATCTGAAAAGTCAACGTTACATGCCTCAGGTCTTATGATCGGTTGTTGTGCCTTATCTGCGAGGCTTCAGAGATGTCACTTTTCAACAAGATAACTCAGTACCCGCATGTTGCCCGCCTTATCTGCACCTACCCCCAACACAAAAGGTTGTCGTGGAGAACATACTTTCGCCTGATATCTGCCCCATTAAAGACATCTGTTTATGGGTTGTTGCGAGACTGGACCGTCACCACTCTCCAGACGTTACGATTGCTGTAGTGTGGCATAGACTTGAACAGGATGACTTTCCCTTATCTGTCATCCAAGCCCTGTTCGACTTGGTGCCTTAACCAAGTTACAGCCGTTTTTCTGCCAGAGGTGATAACTGTTTGTAGCACATTGAATCCTGCATACTTTACTAAATTTTCTACATACCCGGTAGGCAAAAAGTCCGTATCAACCCCGAAAATTGAGCAAAATAAAACATGGTTTTAAGATAAAAAAAAAAAAAACGGCCGACAGATGGTGCTGGTGCAAACGACTGAGTTGTAAATAAGAAAATGAGAAAGGCGATTACACAAATACTGATGCTCTTGATCCAGATATAATTATCCGTTGCATGCCAACTAAGTGAACAAGGATGGTGAGTGAGAAAGACAAAGCTGACAAGACTGTTTTTCATGAACAAGGAATCAGCGACTGTTGCACTACGTTAATTCTGACTTTAGAAAATTGAGAACTGGAAAAGAGGGCCTTCAACAGTGGTACGCCTCATAAAGCTTGTTCAGCGATTTGAAGAAACTGGATCGCGTAAGATCCAGACGAGCATAATCATTAGCAAACGTTTCAAGTTTACATGGCCTCCAGATCTGACTCCAGTAGACTTTTGGCTGTGGGGATGCTAAAATTCCCAAGTGTATTAATCCCTTCCATCCAATCTGTCGGAATTGGAAGATGCGATCCACCGAGAGTTGTCATGTATCCAGCGGACATTCTGCCGTTGCTGGATGTGCGACACGCTTGGAATGTGTCATTCCTTGTGGTGGAGGATATGTGGAACACATGCTGCTGTAATAAATGATTTGGTAACGTTATTTCTGTTATTT